>WBNM01015068.1:0-33302 GCA_013399055.1 Ramphastos sulfuratus | reverse complement strand
ACTATGCCCTGCACCCATCATGTGCCCTGCACCCATCATGTGCCCTGCACCCAGCATCCTGGAGACACCTGCACCCTACACCCAGTCGTGTAGGCACTCATCCTGGGCAGTGTGTCCTGTGTCCCATTATGTGTCCTTGCCCACACCTTGCACTCATCCTGGGCACTGAATTCTCCATCTGTGCAAGCCGAGACGAGCTGTGCCGTACTATGCTGTGCCGGACCATACCGTATTGTGCCATGTCGTGCCTTGCCCAGCCGAGCCGTACTGTACCGTTGTGTGCCATGCCGAACCGGGCCAAGCTGCATCGCAGAGCATTTTACTGCGCCGTCCCTTTCCGAGCTGTGCCACACCGTACCGCCCCGCCCCGTACCTTACCTTATGGAGCCCTGCCGTGCCATTCGCACGGCACTGTCTGGTCCCATGCCGTGGAATCCCCGTACCATACCAAGCCGCACTGTCCCGAACCGAACCAAGTCGGTACAGTCACTATGCCGTGCCATACAGCACTGCACCGTCCCGTCAGGTACGGCACCGTACCGAGCCGTGCCGACTCGCACCATACCGAATCGACCCGTCCGTACCTCATACCAATTCAAGCCGTCCTGTCCTGCACCGTATCATCCTAGACCATTCCAAACGTTCGCAATCCCCGCCGTGCCCCCCGGGCACCACCTCCTCTTCGCCCTCCCGTTTCTCTCTTTCGGCGGCCGGCTGCGGTGTCGGCGCACAAGGCGGGGCCGTCTGGCGCTGGAGGCGGTCCCATGGCGTGTCCCCTCCCCTGCCGCGTTCCCTCCCTCCCTTGCTGTCGTGCCGTGCCGGTGGCGGTGCCGGTGCCGGTGTCTCGGCGGCGGGGATGGGGTGATGGCGCGGGCGGCGCCGCGGGAGCTGTCCTTGGAGGAGGTGCTGAAGTGCTACGAGCAGCCGCTGAACGAGGAGCAGGCCTGGGCGCTCTGTTTCCAGAGCTGCCGAGCCGCCGCCGCTGCCGCCGCCCCCGCCGCCGCCCCGCTCCGCACCGCCGACATCCGCCTTCGAGGAGACGGCACCGTCCGCCTGCCCCCGCCGCCGCCGCCGCCGCCGCCCGGTAAGTGAGCGCCGCACCGCGGGGTGGTGATAGCAACGATCAGCGATCGAGATGGCGGAGGGCGGGGGGAGGGAACGGGAAAGGATTGCTAGTAGTGGGAATTACCGGGAGTTACCGCACCAAGATCTACCGGCACTGGGACCTACGGGCAGCAGGGTTTACCGGCACTAGGACTTACTGGCACCGGGTCTTACTGGTACTGGGAATTATTGGGATCTACACGCACAAGGACCTACTGCCACCAGGGTATACCGGTACCGGAATTTACCAGGACCTACTGTCACCGAGGCTTACTGGTACTGGAAATTACTGGGACCTACTGGCACCAGGACCTACCGGGACTTACCGGGACCGGGAATCAGAGCAACCTGCCGTGGCTCACAGGCACAGGGACTTGCCGCCACTGGGAATTACCAGCTGCGGGGTTTACCGGCGTCGGGGTTTATCCTCACCAGGACTTATCGGCGGGGCTTACAGACGGCAGGGCTTACCGGTGCGGGGAATTACCAACACCGGGTTTTATCGGCATCGGGATCTACTGGCAATGGGGTTTTCTGGCACCCGGAATTGCCGACACCGGGAGTTACCGACACCAGGGCTTGTCGATACTGGCAGGGAGTGTTGCACCGCGCCGCCCGCCCAACGAGCGCCGTGGGGACCGGGGGTATCGCAGGAGCGAGGGGGCCCCGCACTGGCAGCAGGGAATGGGCATGAGAAGCGGCACCAGCAAGGACAGTGGAGTGGGCAGGCACTGGCGTCGCGGGTACATGTAGCAGGGCACTACTGCGGCACGGGGGGGCACCAGCTGCGGCACCAGAGAGACCGGGAGAGCCGGTACAGCCGAGAATGAGGGCCGACCCCAAGCCCCGGCGCTGCCAAGAGAAACTGGCATCGGCGCTGGCGCAGCGAGGACTGCGGTTACCGGCACTGGGACGGTGACTCGGGGTTGCAGGACTGGCGTGGCACCGAAGCGGCCAGAGCCGGACCGAGGTGCAGAGGTGTGCAGGGTGTATGTGGGCGCGGGGCTCACCGGGCCGGGACCCACTGTGGAGCTGTAGGATACCAAACAAATCTGTCCGGGCGGGCAGGACACACGGCAACGACAGACACAAGGACAGATGCCCGAACACACCTATTTACACAGATACTGTCCCCGACCCAGTGTGTCCCCACAGGACCCCATCCCCAGCTCCGTGTGTCCCCATAGGACCTTATCCCAGAGTCCTCCATGACCTGGTCCCCAGCCCAGTGTGTTTCCACAGGACCCTGTCTCCAGCCCGCGGTGTTCCAGTTGGGACCCCATCCCCAGCTCATGGTGTCTCCCAGAACCGCATGCCCAGTCCAGTGTGACCCCATGGGACCCTGTCCCCTTCTCAGTGTGACCCCAAGGACCCTGTCCCCAGCCCGGTTTGTCTGCCGAGACCCTGTTCCTCACCCTCCCCATCCCCCCGGTAGCATCATTGTGGCCCAGCACCGCCCTTGACCTTTGGCCCCGCGGCCGTGCCCTCTGCAGGCGGTTGACGCTGCCGGGCAGGGCCGAGGTGGTTACCGCGGCAGTTACCCGCTGTTATGAAGCTGGGCCTGCTGCCAGCAGTGAGGGCAGGTGGCTCTGAGCACCCTGTGCCTAATGACAGAGCGTGGCACACGGCGTCACCTGCCTCACCCTGCGTGCCTGGGGACAATGGCACATGGTTAGTGCTTGATGCTGGTGAACACTGTGGTGTCACTGTGTGTCCTCACTGCCAGTAGCCAATGGGGATCAGGGCATGGTGGGGTAGCTCCATGCCCAGGGTAGTGCCACATGCCAGCAATGGTTGGGCACAGTGTGGTCACACCAGCTCCACCAGTCTAGAATGGCACCATACCCTTCCCTGAGCCACCATAGCCACTGTGCCGCCTTCTGCTCCCATATCCCTTCCTTGCCAGCCTGAGCCATCTCCCCAGGGATGGATTTGGGCTCTTCGCTATGAAGCCCAAAGCTGGAAGGGCTCTGGTGCCTCCCAGCACCACTGCAGGTGTTGACATCAGCCTGGCACATGGCTTGGCAGCTCCACTTGGGCATGGGGCTGGATCCTGGATTGGGTAATCTGGCAGCACCCACCTGAGCCACTCAAATTTCACATCCCATGGGAACTCTCTCATGGAGGGAACTCCTGGCACCCTCCCTCAGGATGGGAAGCAGCTCCACAGCACTGTCAGAAAAGTGGATCCAAGTGCCACTGAGGACACTGCAAATGCCACTCCTGCTGCTCGGCCCATTCCCATCCTGCTCCCAAGGGTCCAAGCTGCCCCCGAGCATGTGCTGTGCACATGTGTGTGTGGGCACAGTGCTGGGAGTGTGCCATGCCAGCTCTGACAGGGAAAGCAGTATCATTTGCTGGGCACAAACCATCACCAGTGCCCACACTGCCAGTGCCCATGCTGCCACTGCCTATGCTGCTGGTGCCCACATTGCCTGTGTCCACACTGCCAGTGACCATGGTGTTGCACCCACACCATCAGTGCCCAGCCAGTGCTCACACTGCTGGTGCTCATGCTGCTGATGCCCACACTGCCTGTGCTCATGTTGCCAGTTGCCCAGTTGCTTGTGTCCATGCTGCTGATACCTATGGTGTTGCTACTCACACTGCCAGTGCCCAGATAGTGCCCACGTGTCTAGTGCCTGCCTCTGCCCCCACTGCTGGCATCTATGCTGCTGGCACCCACACCATTGGGGCTCAGCTGTTGCTCATGCTGCTGGTGCCCACACTCTTGGGATCAGTTAAAGATGAGTGTCCTGGCTTAGAGCAGGAGCTGCTGGCGATGTGACCTGCTCAGGGTGGTGCCGCTGGGTGCCCCACAGCCAGAGTTTATCAGGTTCAGCACACCTGGGGTGCCAGTCAGGAGGTGACACCAAGGGTGATGCTCAGTGTAGGGCCATGGGTGCCAGTGGTGACTCTGCCCTTCTCCCCCCCAGATCTGCCCCTGCTGCTGACGCCCTCCGCAGAAGCCCAGGTATGTGGGGGCTGGATGTCTGCCTAGTCCTGCTGCCATTTGCTGGTGATGTGACTCATATGCCACTACATCCTGGCACAGGGGTCCCTGGGTGAGCACTGCTGCCTGTCCCCTTCCCCCTGGAATGGTGGTGATGGGGTCATTTGGCCCAGCGGGGGGACAAGACCCAGCACAGAGCACATGGGGGGCAGCTGGTGCTAGGTGGGCATGCCAAGGGGATCCCACCAGTGCAAGGGTCTGGCCAGGACCCAACTGATGCCACCTCCTGACAGATGGTGCAGTCACTGGGCTTTGCCATCTACCGGGCACTGGACTGGGGGCTGGATGAGAATGAGGAGCGGGAGCTGAGCCCACGGCTGGAGCAGCTCATCGACCTGATGACCAACAGCGACTCAGAGGACAGTGGCTGCGGCACAGCTGACGAAGGCTATGGCGGGCAGGAGGAGGAGGAGGAGGCGGGAGAGGGGCCACCACGTGCCGTCCGCACCTTTGGGCAGGCCATGAGGTGCTGTGCCGCCCGCCTGGCTGACCCTGCCGAGGCACAGGTGCACTACCAGGCTGTCTGCCGGGCGCTCTTCGCGGAGACTGTTGAGCTTAAAGCCTTCCTTGCCAAGATCCGTGATGCCAAGGAGGTAAGCATGGATGCCAGTGGCACTGCTGCCCAGCTGAGGATACCACCCACAGGCACAAAACCCTGGGGCGAGCACAGTGCTCCCTCTGCCCACACCAATCAGAGATGCCAGCACTGGTATCTGACCATACACCCTCTCCCATGATGCTGTGCCCTGGCACTGGACTGCTGCCAGCAATAGTGCCAGCTTGTAGTGGGAATAGGGGGTGCATGTCAGGGCTGTGGCAGCATTGCACAGCCCCCAGCCCCAACAGGACCCTTGGTGCCACTGGGTGCTAGAGTGTGGTGACAGTGTCCTGTGCCATGGCAGATGCTGGAGAAGCTGAAGGAGGATGAGGAGGCAGAGGAGCGACGGGCAGCAGCAGAACTGGGCAGCCTCCGCAACACTGACTGGGTATGGTGACACCGGTGGCACAGCTGGGCATGGGGGCCGTGCCAGGGCTGTGTCAGAGGTGTGCCACTGTGTCTGTCATCCCCCTGGCAGGCCCGGCTGTGGGTGCAGCTGATGCGGGAGCTGCGGCATGGTGTGAAGCTCAAGAAGGTGCAGGAGAAGCAGTTCAACCCTCTGCCCACCGAGTACCAGCTCACTCCCTTTGAGATGCTCATGCAGGACATCCGCGCCCGCAACTACAAACTCCGCAAGGTCATGGTGAGTGTCCCCAGGCTGCTCCCATGATGCACCCCCACCATGGTGCCCTGCTACCCACCAGCCATAGCACTGATGCCCCTCACAGACCTTCTGCCCTCTTCCAGGTGGATGGAGACATCCCACCCCGGGTGAAGAAGGATGCCCATGAACTCATCCTTGACTTTATCCGCTCCCGACCACCACTGAAGCAGGTGGGTGCTGGCCCCAGGACACCTCCATGGCATGGTGCTGCCTAGCACCCAGATTGGCATCCCAAAGATGGTCACCCTCAAGCTGTGGCCACCATTTGGGACCCCATCTGTGTATCTCACAGGCATCAGAGAGGCGGCTGCGGCCCCTTCCCCAGAAGCAGAGAACACTCCATGAGAAGATCCTAGAGGAGATCAGGCAGGAAAGGAAGCTTCGACCTGTAGAGAAGTCCTACCACGGCCAGAAAGGTACCAACATCCCCTTCCTGATGTGCCTGGCACCATGGGAGATCCCTGTTGTGCCAGGACTGAGCCCTGTCACTATCCACAGGCTACAGCTCCTTGCCCTGCATCCCACACGCCTGCTCAGACCACCTGGCCTCCAGCTCTTGTCTTGAACTCTCCCGGTGCCCAGCCAGCACCATGCCAGCACGCCCACGTCCCCGTGTCCTGCTCAAGGCACCCACACTGGCTGAGATGGAGGAGATGAACATCTCTGAGGTGAGAGAGAGGACCTGGTGGGGTGGAAGGGTGCAGGTTAGGGGGACACAGGAGGTGCTGGAGGTCCCCAGAGTGACGTGTTACCCATGGCTTGCAGGAGGAAGACTCGCCGGGCACAGAGGTGCCACTGAAGCGGGATCGTTCCTTCTCAGAGCAGGACCTGGCACAGCTGCAGAGCCAGTTGGGTAGTGGCCAGGTTGCATCGCCAGAGCCAGAGCCACTGCAGCCTGAGCCCCGACCCCGCTCAGGTACCTACCGAGGTCCCAAACCCTGTGCCACCCCCATTCTCCTATCCTCAGGGTATCTGTGTGGTGCCCTGTGGAAGGGCTGGCACTGGGCAGCATGGCCTCAGTACATCCTCCTTGTCCCTTCCTGCAGGGTCTGTCCCTGCTAGCTGCCACCCACTGCCAGATAGGTCCGCACCGCCCCAAGCTGCCCTTGGTGCCGTGGAGGAGAGGCCAGAGGAGGGATCCAGCACTGCCCCTGGCACCAGCTCCAAGCACCTCTGGCTGGTGAGTGCTGGTGGTGGAGATGCAGACACCAAGACTGAGACCATGGGCACACAGCAGCCTGGCATGAGGACAAAATGTGACTGGAGTGTCCTCATGGCCTCTCCACTCCCTCTACATGGGGTGTGTGGCTCAAGGCAGCTCATATCATGTACCAGGAGGCTCTTGCTGTGCCAGGGATACTTTGACCATGCTGGGAAGTTCTGTCCATGTCAGGGACACTCTGCCCATACCAAGGGACTCTGCTAGGGATGGTCTGCCTCAGCTGTGAGGCTCTGCTTGTGTCAGGGACACTGCCTGTGCCAGGGATGCTCTGCCCATGTCAGGATGCCTTGCCCATTGCCAGGAGGTTCTGCCTGTATTGGGAATCCTTTACTCATGCTGGGAGATTCTGCCTGTGCCAGGGATATTGTGTCCATGCTGGGAGGTTCTGCCCACAGCCCGGGTACACTCCAGGCTGTACCTTGTGCCACAGCCCCATTGGCAGCCCGGGCTGATGACCCTCCTTGGCAGCAGGAGTTCAGCCACCCCGTGGAGAGCCTGGCCCTCACTGTGGAGGAGATGATGAATGTGCGCAGGGTGCTGGTCAAGGCCGAGATGGAGAAGTTTCAGCAGAGCAAGGAGCTCTACAGCAGCCTGCGAAAGGGCAAGGTGGGACCTGGGACCTAAGGGACCCAGTGCCACCCACCTGGACCCCTGGCTCTCACTTTGTTCTGCCCATAGGTCTGCTGCTGCTGCAGGGCAAAGTTCCCCCTCTTCTCCTGGCCTGCAGCGTGCCTCTTCTGCAAGCGGTGAGCACTGTGCCATGCTATGCCATGGGGCTGGGAGAGTGGCAGAAGGGTGGCCCTGCTCACCAGCCTCTCTCTGTGCCCCCAGGTCTGTCTGTAGCTCCTGCAGCCTGAAGGTAAGGGACTGGCTCTGGCTGGTGTCACCCTGCCCCTGTTCCTGTCCTTGTCTCATCAATGTCTCATCCTCCTCCTTGTCCCTGTTTTTCCCTATCTCATCCTTGTCCCATCCCCATCCCTCTCCTATCCTTGTTCCTGTTCCTGCCTCATCCCTGCCCCATCCTTGTCCCTATCGTGCACCGTCCTTGTCCCATCCTTGTTCCTCCCCCATCTCCGTCCCTGATCCTGCCTCACCTCTGTTCTTGTTCCATCTGTTCCTACTCTGTCCTTGTCCCATCCCTGTTCCTACCCTATGCCTGTCCCTTTCCCATCTATGTCCCTGTTGCTGCTCCATCCCTGTCCTTATCCCCTGCCTGCCCCTGTCTCATTCCTGTCCCTGCCCTGCTCTGACACCCACCCATCCGGCAGATGAAGATGCCTTCCAAGAAGCTGGCTCACATCCCTGTCTATGCTCTGGGCTTTGAGAGCCTCCCAGGCTCACTGCTGGCCAAAGCCCTGCCACTGCGGAGGAGAGAGACCTTCCAGTAAGTCCCACAACCCTGAGCCTTCTTCCCCACTCCTCATCCTCATCCTTGGAGGCTGATGGGGTGCCTTGTGCCAGCAGCTCTCTCCAGAGCACGTCCTGGCGCCGGGTGGAAGAGGAGTTCCCCCACATCTACGCCCAGGGCTCCGTCCTCCGTGACGTCTGCACCGACTGTGCCGGCTTCGTCACTGATGTCATCTGCTCCAGCCGCCGCAGTGTGGCTGTCCTCAACGCCGCACCGCGCCGTGCCACCAAGGCTCGCTCCCTCTACGGTGACTGCTGGCACAAGTGAAGGACGCCAATGTACATACATATACATAGGATGTATACATACAGCCTCTATATTTATATACCTGACGGACCAGGGGAGGTGAGGACTGATGGCATGGCAGGACAGCTGCTGTCACCTCCTGGAGGGATGGATCTTGCTGTGGGGCACCTGCAGTTGCCAGCCTTTGCCTCCCAACCCCGCTTTGTGCCAAGCCCTGGCAGGTGCTGGCCACAGTGGGGGCTGGCAGGGCTGCTCTGTACTTCCCTACCCCAGTTAATAAATTTGCTGGGCTGCCTGGGGCCATGGAGGTGTTCCTCAGGGGGTACTGGGGNCTCAGGGGGTACGGGGGGGGGGGGGGGTGGAGGAATGAAAGGTGCTGGGGGGTCTGAGTGGCCCCTCAGGTCTGGGCTGGTTGTCCCACCACCTCCTGCACACCACTGTGGTCTCCTTGATCATAGGTATCCCACTTGGCCATCTTTGCTGTGTCCTCCCCAGGCTGTGTCCTATCCATAACCCCACACGGGAGCTGGTGGGAACCTTCTGTCCAATCCCCATGCCCCTCCCAAACATCCCACCCACGTACCCCCAGCCCCAAGTACACCTCATGTTGTCCCCTGGCTCCCACTCATGTCCCTGAGCTCTGTCCCACTCATGACCCAGTTCAAGGGCCATGGGACCTCTCCCCTCATTCCACTGCTTCCCCTAAATGTTGCTTGTGTATCCTTCATCTCACATCTTGGTTCTCCCCAGTCTGTCCCACAGCTCCCACCTGTGTCCCCAGCTATGCCCCACCAATGATTCTACATGGAGTCAGTAGGAAGCCCCCACTTCATTTTCATGCCCCTGAAACTGTGTGTCTGAAGGCCCACACACGGCTGTCCTTTTGGATGGGCTCTGTCCCACTCGTGACTCAGCAGAGGGGCTGTGAGATTCCCCCCTACCCCATTCCCTTGACATCTCCAAATGTCTCCTGTATCCCCCCAGGCCCATGCCAAGCTGTCCTACGGGGTTCTCCCCAACCTGTCCCCAGGTTTCCATCTGTGTCCTGGGCTGTGTGCCACTTAGGACCTCACACAGTGCCCCATTCCTCTGGGGTTGCATGGGACTCCCCACCCCATTCCTCTACCCCCCTAAACTGCCACACTGCATGCCTCCAGCCCCTGGTCCACTTCAGACTGTCCCTTTGGGTTCTTTCCAGCCTGACCCCAGCTCTCACCCATGTCGACAGGATTTATCTGCCCCATGACCCTCACCAGGAGACAGTGGGAGCCCCTCACCCTATCTCCATTCCTCCCAAACTGCCCACCTGCATATCCCCAGTCCTAGTCCCATTCCTGGCCGTCCCCTGGCTCCCACTCGTGTGCCCGGGCAGTGACCCCGCAAAATGATCGTGGGAAAGTTCACTCTCCCATGCCCCTTCCTATGACATATTTCACGTAGGGTGCAAGGAGCACGCGTGTGGGAGCGAGGTCAACGGCAATGGGCGGGGCCGTTTGCATAGCAGTGCACGCAGTGGGCGGGGTCACGCCGCAGCAGGGGGCGGGGCAGAGACGCGCAGGCGTACGCGGGCGCTGCCGGGGAGAGGGGAGGGGGCGGTGAAGGCGGAAGGTCCTTTCCGCGCCTGCGCGGTGCATCCCCGGGCTCCATGTCGCGGCGGGCCTTGCGTCGGCTCCGGGGTGAGCAACGGGGCCAGGAGGAGCCGGGGTTGGGCGAGCTGGGTCTGGACCCCGGCTCCGAGACAGGTCGGGAGGAGACACGACAGCCAGTCGTCGGGAAGGGACCCCGCGGGCCGGTCCGTACCGGTGTCAGCAACCGCTTCGAGCTGGTGAGGAGGAAACAGGGCTGGAGGAGGGTTCTGGTCCTGTGGGATGGCTGTGGAGATAGGACAGTAACTGTTGGAAAGGGGACAGTGGCACGGGCGGGAGCAGCTGGGGTGATGGTGGCTGTGGTAGAGGCGGCGGTGGGAGAGGGGATGGTGGCTGTGGGATGGGACAGCTGGCGTGACAGTGGCTGTTGGGAAGGTAGCAGTGACTGTGGGGACCTGCTGGAGTGACAGGAGCTGTCGGGGGTGGTGGCTGAGGGTGGGCAGTGACTGAGGAAGGCTTGGAGTGAGATGGGTGGCTGTGACCGAGATGACAGTTTGCAGGAGGGACTGATTTGGGGTCAATGACCAGTTTGAGACTGAAGGACTTGTAGTGATGGGTGACTGGGAGGGCCTAGGTGGGGACATGGTGGTTGATCAGAGGGCTTGAGGAGGCATAAACTAGGAAGAAAAATGGACAGAAGCACTGGATGCTCTGGTACAGGATGTTGTCAATACTGGCACTCAGTGTCAGAGTGATCAAATGTGGTTTTAAAAGCATCCCTGTCCCCTTTCCAGTCCTGCAGAATCCTGGTTGGGGGTCAGAGAATGGCACAAATGGGTCCTTGGGGGCCTGGTCCCTCCTCTTTAGGCACATATTTGGCATGTATTGGGCACACTTTGAATGAGGGGATTGCCCTCATCTATCTGCTGGAGAAGCCAGTTGGGTGCTAAGCCCTGTGCTGCTTCCATGCCATTTTTCTCTTCCATTTGCAGGTTGGATCTCTATGGAATTCTGTCTCCTGAGTGCAGGAGAGGGCAGAGCACAGCCCCATGCCAGCCATTCCTACAGCTTTTGCATCTCTTTGCACAGATCCTCGGTGATGAGTCTGAGGATGAGCTGCTGCCTGGGGAGGAGCAAGCTAATACCCAGCTCAGCAAGCAGAACAGGGCAGGAAAGAAGCAGGAAGGTGCCGTGCCTGAAGACACCAATGGTGACGGGCAGAGAGATGGGGAGGAGGCAGAGCAGGACCAAATGGTAACTACATGGTGATCTGGTGATGATGGGGGTCAACACATGAGGCTTGGAGAGAAGGTTTTGTGTGTCCCTGACTCTGTGTGTGCTGAGGTGGTGACACACAACTGTGGTTCTTTTCCATTGTGCCTCAGATTTGTTGGAGGTCAAGGATATGGCAAGAAAGCTGCGTACAGACTTGTTAGCAGGGCCTGTTGTGACAGGTCAAGGGGTGATAGGTTTAGACTTAAAAAGGGAGGTTTGGACTAGAGAGAAGGAAGTGATTTTTTACACTGAAGGTGACGAGATCCGGGCCCATGTTGCAGAGGTGAGACATGCCCCATCCCTGGAAGGTCAGGTTGTCTGGGGCTCTAAGCAACCTGCTCTAGTTGCAGATTCCCATGCTGACTGCAGGGGAGTTGGATTAGATGACTTTCAAGGTCCCTTCCCATCCAAACCATTCTGTGATTCTCGGAATTCTATGTCAGAAACTGAGGGTGTGAGCCTCAGGGGTGGGACACACATTTCTTCCAAACTATTTTATGGCCTGATTTTGTAGTCCTGTGTATAGATATAAAAGTGAGGTGAGGTTTATCTCTTAACATTGCAAATGTTTAACCCTTGCCTATGTAAACCTTTGGTTTTCTTCCCTTTCGTGTCTTAATTTTCTCCTTTCTTAACTTCCTTTTTGTTTCTTAATTTTTACTGACTGAGAACCTTGAAAGACTGAAGCTGGTTTTGACATTTGGGTCCTCCTGGCATCTTGATCTCTGTGGGAAATACTCCTATCCCCATGGATCTCCCATCCCTGTGGTCCATGGATGTGCTCTGACATCCCTTTTCTTTTCCCAGCCTGTGATGAGTAACAAGCCACGAAAGAAAAAGAAGAAAAGGAAAACCAAGAAGACATCAGCAGGGGAGGCTCTGGTATCTCTATATTTGATCTGAGAGTTGGTGACTGTGCTGATTTCTTCATTGGGGTTGGTGAAGTGACAGCTCTGAGGTGACTGCAGAAAAGATTTTGAAGCAAAACTGCTTCTTTTTGGTGTTGTGCTCTTTTAAAATCATGAAGTGGCAGCAGCTGGTGGCTCTTGGAGCAGCTGGGACTGGCACAGCTCTGGTGCAGGCCTGAAATCCTCACCCTGGTGGCTTCTTTCATCTCTGCTATGAGAACTTGTGTGGGAGGAGAGATGATATGAAGAGTTTTGTATCTCCTTGGTATTTTCTCTGCCCTACTTGGGAAGCTTTCCTGGTTCTGTGGAGCCCCAAAGGGCTTTGGCTGCTGGCTGTATCCCCATGCTCAGCCGTGTCCATGGCTGGACATCTGATGTCCAAGTGCCAACAGGAGCACCTGCTCAGTGTTACCAGCTAAAGCACTGCCAAGTGTCCTTTTGTGGGACCTGCTCCATCTTGTGGGGACTCTGACCTGGGGATTACTTGATCCAGTGTCTGTGGTCCTTATGGATAGAACCCAAGGAACAAGTGACAGGGCAAGAGGAAACAGCCTCAAGTTTCCCCAGGGGAGGTTTAGGTTAGACACGAGGAACAGTTTCTTCCCTAAAAGGGTGGTTGTCAAGTCTTGGACCCGTCTGCCTGAGGTAATGGTGGAGTCCCCATCCCTGGAGGAGTTTCAAAGCTGTGAAGATATGGTGCTGAGGGGCATGGTGTAGAGGTGACCTGGCAGTGCTGGGTTAGTGGTTGGACTTGAACATCTTAAAGATCTTTTTTTCAACCAGAACAATTCTGTGATTCTATCACATGGAGACTGGCATAAGCTGAGAGACTTGGAGACAATGGGTATGATCTCTGCTGGAGTGACTCATTCTGTAATAACTGCCTTGTCTTTTTTCCTGTCTTAAGGAAGACAATGACCTGGAGGACATCGACAGCCTGCTGGAGAAGATTGAAGACACCAGTGAGCTGTTGCAGCAGCCCCAGAGCGGAGTCATCACCGACAGTCGGCCTCTGCTCTACGTAGAGCACAGGTAGTGCTTGCTTCTGTCCCAGGTTTAAGGGGCAGGGGTATCTGTTACGCAGAGGAAACGAGGTGAGAGCCTTCCAGCGTGGTCTGGCCATGAACTCAGGACCTTGCTTGAGAAGGGTCATGGTAATGGTTGTGCACAGCTCCATTTCCAGCCACCCCTTAGAACTGTGTTTGGTTTGGAGTGACTGATAGTCGGTGCTGCCCAGCCTGATTTGACTGGACATCAGGACCGGACTAACCTCCAGGGGTATTTTCCAGCCTAAACCACCCTGTCAGTTTTGGACAACCTCTGCAGAGTTGCTGAGAGCCCTGGTACATAAAGGTTTGTGATGAAACTGTCCTGGCCAGGTGACAAGCTTCATTCAGGTCAGGTGCTGTGATCATCCAGCTCCAGTACAGTCCTCAGAAGAAGGCTGAACAGTGCCAGGAGATAATTCCACCAGGAAAACAAGTTGGGCTGGTCTGACCTTTACCTCATGTCACCATCAACAAAGCGAACCAAGTGCCAAGTTTGTCCTAGAGCTTGAGAATGAATCTGCCTCAGACTTGAGAACTGTAGCATCTGAACCTGCATCACACTGGGAAACCCACTGGGAAAGGTGTCCAGCATGTTTGGGAGCTTTGGGCTGGTGCAGACACAGAATTCCCAAATCCCAGCATGGCTGGGGCTAGAAGGGACCTCTAGGGACCATCTAGTCTGACCCCCCTCCTAAAGCAGGGTCACCCACAGCAGCTTCCCCAGTATCACAATGTCCCAGGTGGCTTTGGAATCTCTTCAGAGAAGGAGACTCCACAACCTCTCTGGGCAGCCGGCTCCAGGGCTCCAGCAACCTCACAGCAAAGAATTTTGTCATCATGTCCAGCCAGAGCCTCCTGAATTACAGTTTGTACCTGTTCCACTTTTTTCTGTCCCTGACTCTGAGAAGAGTCTGACCCCATTCTCTTGCCCCCCACCTTTTAGCTCTTGCTGAGCATTGAGAAGATCATCTCTTAGACTGCTCTCCTCCAGGCTAGACAACCCCAACTCTCATAGCTTGTCCTCACAGCAGAGGGAGTTACATTTCTGATCACATCTGTAGCCCTAATCCCTCAGCAGGCTAGTGCTGGATCTTAGCCTTCCCACTCCTCTCTTCAGGCCCTGGTTGGTGGGTGGAATGGAAAACCTTCCAAATGCATCTTTCTCTGAGCCAAAGGTTAGATCAAGAAAACTTTGGCTATGTCACAGTTTGATGTGAGATCTTTGTATTTAAAAAACACATTTTAGTCCTTTCCAGCCCTTACAAAGTGATGGGGACATGTGCCCCCCAGCAGCAACTGTCTCATGTTTTCCAGGCACACACACCCCAAATGGAGCTTGTCATGGGATTATCCCAGGCCGAGAGCCCAGCTCCCCTGGAGAGGGCAGCAGCAGTATTCCCAACTCCGTGCCTTCCTCGGAGCAGAGCATGAGGGAAGCATGATCTGATAAAATGGGGCTTTCAGTGCCTCCTGATAACTTTCTGATCATATTTAATCTCTGTGTGTGAGCTGTATCATATCAGGGCGGGTTTGTGTGACAGCTCAGGGCTTGGCTGGAGGCAGTTTGAGTCACAGAGCGCTTGGTGTGGATGGAAGGGACTTAAGTGTCGGACTTGGAGCCATGTTTAACTGATAGTAACTCTTCCTTCTTGTTCTTTCTTAGAAACCTCAACCCAGAGAATGAGTTGAAGCGATACTTTGGGGCTCGTGCAGTTCTTGGTGATCAGAGGTTAGTCCAGGATTTAACACCAAACCCTCTCCCAGCTGGAGTTGCTGTGTTTCTGTGTTTGTCCTTCCCTTGGTGTGATTTTCCCAGTCCCCAGTGCCACACCTGGACCTGGAATCCAGGGCTCAAGGAGTCCAACTCATTCATGGTCATTCTTTGGGAGAGAAGAATATTTTTAGTGGTATGTGTGAGGAGGGTAAGATTTCTCCAGGCATTTTCTAGTATTTGCTTTTTCCTCTGCTGATTTCCCTCTCATTTACTATCAAAAGACCCTTCTGAAGTACTTTCTTAGAGATGTTTTAGATTTTTCTTCTTTCTTCCACATTTTGTCTTTCGTGCTGTTCCAAAGTCTCTGATATGTTAGAGTGGACCCTGAAGACCTTCCAGGAGGTTTCATGCACTTGGCCAGGGAACCTCCTGCTGCTTAAGTATGAAGCTTCTGTGCAGTTAGCCCTTGCACTGTGCTCAGCGTTACCTAGAAAATCCCAGGTCTCACAGAATCCCAGCATGGTGGGGGGTTGAAAGGGATCTCTGGAGGTCATCTAGTCCAACCCACCTGCTAAAGCAGGGTCATCCACTGTAGGTTGCCCAGGATCACGATGTTCAGATGGGTTTGGAATGTCTGCAGTGGAGGAGACTCCACAACCTCTCTGGGCACGCTGGGCCAGTTGATGAGCTGCTTGAAAAAGGTGCATGTAAGGAGTGTGTAAGCTCAGAGCATTGATGGTGGGAGCAGGACCCTTCTTGGAGAGAGTCTGTGGACAAATATTTAGTGCACAAGGAAGAATCAGCAGTTCGTCACTGAAGCAGCCGAGTTCCTCCTACCCTGAACCAATACATTGCTTGTGTTTGTGAGCACGACTTAAACCAAGCCAGTTGACGTTTGAGGGCACTGCTGAGAAGGGAGATGAGTCAGAGGACTACAGGCCTCTCCTAATTGGACCTGGGAAGCTGTTTGAAGCAGCAGAGAACTTGGCAGGAATTAAAACAGGGAAGAGAAGCTATTGAAGTGGAAATGCTGGAGGCAGTGGCTGGCTCAGAGTGGAGTGGTTCTGAGGGAGGCAAAGCCTGAGCAAAGCGATGTTGTGTCTTGAAGGCAAACATGTTGAAGGTCCCCATGGCAGGGCTGTGGCTGGGGAAGAAGCTGGGTCTTTTTTTTCCCTTGAATCATCTTTTTTTTGGCCCGTTTTCACTCTGCTAGGACAGAGGAGTGGTGACCTGTCACGGTTGTCTCCCCAGGCCCCGGCAGCGGCAGCGGCAGTACGTCCGCAGCACGTGGCTGACGGTTCCCAAGAACACTTGGCCCCGCTACAGCAAGACAGGTGAGACCTTCAGTGCCACCTCCTGCAGCACCACCACACTACTGCCCACGTTGGCACAGTCAGCTGATCCTGCCAGCTGGGCTTCCCTGGAGCCTTAGCATCACAGAATCATTAAGGTTGGAAAAGACCTCTGAGGTCATCAGGTCCAGCTGTCAACCCAACACCACCATGCCCATGTCCTTAACAACCTGCCTGGGCACCTTGTGTGGATTTTGACTCTGGAGAGATGAGAAGGGAGTGGAATTTTCTGTGAAATGAGTTTGTGAAAACTCATTTCTCTTTGGGCCTGAGATGGGAATGAGCTTTGTGTGTGAGAACTTTTGTCCTTGATGATCTTAAAGATCTCTTTCAACCAAACCAATTTTGTAAGAGTAGAAGCTCTGCTGATGTGCTAACAGGCTGGCAGCACCCACCTCTACCCTGCATCCCCCCACTAGGTATTACCATGCAGCTGCTGGACACCAGAAGAGGAGTTCAGCACTTCACCTTTGAGCACCATCGTGAATACCAGCAAGTGCAGTTCAAGTTCCTGGATGCTGTGGAGTCCATGGACCCCAACAACATTGTGGTACGTTGTGGGGCTGGCTGGCCTGTGCTGTTACCTCCTGTGTTTCCTTGCAAGGAACGTGGGTGATGCATCCCAGGGCTTATTCTTCTGCCCTCTCATTCTGAGCCCTGCATCCCCTTTGTGTGGGGCGAGACAGGGTTATTCACTGAGCTCTTCTTTCACCTTATCAATAAGTGACCTCCTTGGTGTGAGTGAGGTCTGGGGGCTGAGCCTTGGTGGTTTACCCAAGCATGCCAGGTAACTGTGAGGAAGAGACGCCTACCAGATCTACCAGTTTGGCTGAAAGGAGAGGAATAAAGCTGCCCTTGTTTCAGCTGGGAAAGGAGAAGTTGTCTATCAGCTCATCTTTTAACTGGGAAATCTATAAATACACCAGCTGTTATTGTCAGCTCCACCATGGATGAAATATGCCTTTTCTTGGTATTTCAGCAAAACAGGCTTTGTGTGGGAGCTCCTCAGTTTAATGAGCTTGGACATGCCTGTATGGTAACATTTATGGTTTGGAGCGATAAGCAGCAGGGAAACTGCTCTGCGCCCTACTGACCCATAACTGAGGTATTTTTGCTCTGCAAACCTCCTGGCCACATGAGCTGGGATCCATGCCCTGGAGAACTTTCTTAAAGATCCCATTGTCTGTTAAATAAAGTTTGATTTCCTCCTGCTTTCCCACCCTCGTCTCACAGCCACTACTCCCTCCAGCTCATCAGTTCTGGCTGCTCACTGTACCTAGTGGCTCCCAGTCAGCCATATGAGGTCATTCCAGCAGAGCAGGGACCAGCCTCGTAGCTGGTGGCCCTAGGACAACTTGGGCATGGGTCGTGCAGTGTTTTTCCCCCATGCATTATAGTCTTGATGCTCTGTCCCTCTTTGGTGGGTCTGAATATAGAACCATTAAGGTTGGAAAAGATTTCCAAGATCGAGTCCAAACATCAGCCCAACACTGCCGTGGCCACTAAATCATGTCCCTCAGCACCACATCTCCACAGCTTTGAAACCCCTCCAGGGATGGGGACTCCACCACCTCCTTGGGCAGCCTGCTCAAATGCCTGACCATTTTCAGTAAAGAAATTTTTCCTAAGATCCAACCTAAACCTCTCCTGGTGCAGCTTGAAGCCATTTCCTTTCATTCTATCCCTGGTTGCTTGAGAGGTAGAATCATAGAGCAAATATCTTCAATATCAGTATCTCAAGATCTTTCAAACCATTCTGTAAATCTATGAGTTCCACCAGCTTTAGTCTCCCACTTTGCTGTCAAGAATAAAGATCTAACGGGTGGGTTCGGTGGGTCTGGCTTGGAGGTATTCCACCAGCTTTAGTCTTTTGAGGGTTAAATCTGGGTTTACCAATGCCAGGAGTACTTCAGCCAGTTTATAGTGCTAACCACAGTCCCAGTGAATTGGAGCCCAGAGCAGCCTTGCCGCTGTGGTTTTGCCACACAAAATGTTGGTTTTTTGATGTCCTGCTCAGTGGCTGTTTTCTCCTCTTGACAGTGGCTTAAGAGGGTCTTGCTGGTGAATTAAGTGCATGAAGAGGAGCTTTTCCTCCATCACTATGACCCTCAGTGCTCCATCCCTTCCAAAAAGGACTAGAAAGGGGTTTAAGAGCAAGCAAGGAAGTGGTAAAATATCAAACAAGTGGCACTGAGGCAAAGGACAGCCTAAACACAAAGGCTTTGTGCTGTAGGTGGTCAGACTGGCCACCACCCTGCAGATGTGCAGCATCTGGAGCTTCTGAAGCTATGTTTTTCCAGTTTGGGGGTGAAAAAAACACCCAGAACTAAATGGTGAGATCTGAAACTTCAGTGTTTTCACACTCAACTTGAGTTTTAGCTGCTTGGCAAAAGTAGCTTGTTTAAAACAGTGAGTGAGTGCAGAGGCTTTTCAGGTTAAACTTGTGTTCTGAAGCCTGGAAATAACAAATCCATCTTTAATCCATTAACCATTCCAGAACTGGATTGTGGAATTGGAATAGGTGTATCCAGATGTCCTCTCAGTACCCAGAGGAAGCAAAAACCTCATCAAATGCTCAGAACTGTGAAGGAATGGAGAATAAACCAGAAACGTTGTTCTGTCTCTGCCTGCACTGTGAATCTTGTGAGCAGCTCTGGGTCCTAACCTTCAAAAGGAGCTGGTGGAGCTGGGAGAGTTGCAGAGGATGGCAAAGATGATCAAAGGCTTGGCACAGCCTCAGCACTGGAAAAGCTGGGTTGACTGAGAGAGAGCTGCCTAGGGGAAGCTGCAGTTGAGGATTTTGATCTTGAGTGGGGTGGGGAGAGCACCCTGTCATCACCTCTTTCATAAGCATCTGGTTTTGGGGACAGGGCAGACTAAGCCTCTGCTCTGACCAGCATGGCTGTTCATAGTCTCCTTTCACCCCTCGTTTTAGCCTTTCACCTGCAGTGTGTCCCCAGCCTGGCCCTACACTGTCTGATGGCTCTCTGATGGTGTGGGGTGGGATTTCTTTTCTTTCAGTCCCAGGACCAGCCTCTTTATCTTACACAAACCAGTGATTTGTGCCATCATGTAACCAAACTGCCGCTCTCCTATAGCTGCTGCTCCAGATGAACCCATACCATGTGGACTCCCTCCTGCAGCTCAGCGATGTGTGCCGGATGCAGGAGGATCAGGAGATGGCCCGGGACCTCATAGGTAAGAGCTGAGGTGAGGAGCAGACGCCCTGCTATGAATTAGTGGAGTTGTTGGTTCATGTTTGGGGTCATTTTGACAGAGAAACAGCAGAAGGGTTGGTTTGATCCCATGCCTGTGATTCAAGGCCAAATGTTTGTGGCCCAGCATGATCCAGCAGAGCAGGAGCTTTGCTGGAGAGACCTGAAGAGCCAGACCTGCTTGTGCGAGCCAAAGAACATCAATATTCACCTTCAAAATGAACAGAAGAATAGTCTGGGCATGACAAGGTCCCACCTGTAGCTCCTCTTTAAAGGAGGAGGGTCTGATTTGGTAGCTACAACAGAGCAGTGAGAGGGGCTGGTCCAGAAGCCCACTAGCTCAACAGCAACTCCAGGCCAGCCTGACTCCTTCCTCCCACCAGCAGCATGTCAGGCTCTGCCCCTGGCTGCCTCAGGGCAGGACCATCCCAGAGGATGCTGTTTGGTAACTGGGGCATGTGCTCTCCAGCATGATCAGAGGGGCCGGAGGCTAAGCGAGGACAGGAGCTTTGGCTGCCACATGGAGATAGTTGTGGCAGAGCCAACCTCAATCTCAAACTTCCTCCAGAAGAATCATAGAATCATGCAATTGTTTAGTTTGGGAAGGACCCTTAAGATCACCAAGTCTAACCCCTCACCCAGCACCACCAGGTCACCACTAAACTATGTCTCTCAGCACCACATCTCCACAACTTTGAAACCTCTCCAGGGATGGGGACTCCACCACTGCTTTGGGTAGCCTGGGCCAGGCCTTGACAGCACTCAAGGGGAAGAAATTGTTCCTCGTGCCCAACCTAAACATCCCCTGTAGTAACTTGGGGCAGTTTCTTCTTGTCCTGATGCTTGTTCTTTAGGAGACCAACCCCTACCTGGCTCAAACATCTTTTTCAGAGAGTTGTAGAGAGCCAGAAGGTCTCCCCTCAGCCTACTTTTCTCCAGGATGACCAATCGCAGTTCCCACGTGAAAAGAGCTGATTTATACCACAGAGCATGATGCCTGCAGAGAACAGGACTCACTTGCCTGGGTAGCTTCTGTGACCATGTACTCTGAAGCAGCTTTTTGCCTTGCTAGGCTGTGAACAAGCTTATTTCATGAGTGCCAGAGCTTTCATTGAGACCCAGAGCATGGTGGGGGTTGGAAGGGACTTCCAGAGATCACCTAGTCCAATCCCCTGGTAAAGCAGGGGCACCAACAGCAGGATTACAATGTCCAGGTGGGTCTGGAATCTCTCCAGAGAAGGAGACTCCACAACCTCTCTGGGCAGCCTTCTTCAGGGCTCCAGCAGCCTCACAGCAAAGAATTTTCTCCTCCTCTTCAGAGGGAACCTCCTGGCTTCCAATTTGTGCCTGTCCTGATGCTCTTTGTCCTGTCCCTGGGCACCACTGAGAAGAGTCAGGCCCCATCCTCTTGCACCACACCCTTTAGCTCTTGCTGAGCATTGAGAAGATCTCAGACTGCTCTTTGCCAGGGTAAACAGCCTCAGGTCTTTCAGCTTTTCCTCCTCACAGAGATGCTCCAGGCCCCTCAGCATCTTTGTAGCTTCCACTGGACTCTCTCTGGTAGTTCCGTGTCTGTCTTGAACTGGGGAGCCCAGAACTGGACCCAGGACTACAGCTGTGGCCTCACCAGGGCAGAGTAGAGCGGGATGAAATCCATCGCTGTTTTGTGGCATGCTGAGGTGGTTACATGCCCTGGTGCTGTCCTCTGTCTCCACAGAGCGGGCTCTGTACAGCCTGGAGTGTGCTTTCCACCCTGTGTTCAGCCTCACCAGTGGGAGCTGCAGGCTGGACTACCGCCGGCCGGAGAACAGGTATGTGGCACACATCTGCTGGAGAGCCGTCACGCCGTGCCCTGGCCTACTTTGGCCATGAAGACCCAGATTCACCACGTCTGCTGCTTCATCCATGCTGCAGAAAGACCTTGAACATCCCTCTCTGTCAGAACAAACTCAGCAAAGCTGCACCAAAGCTCCTGAGATGGGTGCCAGGGTACCAGCAGCTTTTGGCACTGGGGTTTCCTTGCAGAGCATCCCCTTTCCCAAAGGATTTCTTGATGGAGCATTAATTGTTCCTCCCCATCATGTCCCCAGAATGGCACTTTTTTGTCACAAAGGCTCCTGGTTGTGCTTGACCACCACTGTGCTGCCTGCCCAGCCTTCATCCCTAGCACTCCTCCTAGCCCAGCTCTTTACATAACAGCAGCTCTGCAGCTGCAGGAGAGGTGACTTTATTCCAGGGATTTTCCAATCAGCTGACCCCAGTCATCTCTCCCAAACTGCTGCTGTACCTGGAGCTTGCTCACATCTCCACTACCTGCTCACTGATGAGCTTGTCCCATTTGTGACCTGAATGCTTGGATCTCCAACACTAGTTTGGATGTTAATACTGCTCATGTGCACGTTGTGCCACTGTCACCATGCTGCTGGGTGTGCTGGGACAAGACAGGATGCAGATTTTGAGGGGTTTCCTCTTGAGTTGTCACCTGCTCTGCAAGAGCTCAAGACTGAGGGCCTTGGGGAGCAGGGATTAAGTTGACCGTGGGTTTGTTGTCCCTGTGCTTGCACAAAGTAATGACGCAAAAGCAAAAGAAATAGAGGGAACAAAAAGGAACAAGAGGGTCTGTGGCATCCCAGCTGCACCAGCCTGGGTTCCCTGGACCCCTCAGGGAATGAGGAGCTGGAACTGACTGTCCCCCTGTTGCCAAGTGACACAAGATTCTTCTCTCCAAATCTGGCTTCTAAACCCTGCTCCTGTTTCCCACTCAGGGCTTTCTTCCTGGCCCTCTTCAAGCATCTGATGTTCTTGGAGAAGAGAGGCTGTCCCCGGACAGCCTTGGAGTTCTGCAAGCTGATCCTGAGGTGGGTATCGCCACTGAGGGCTGTGGATGGCCCAGTCTTGAGGAAACTACACACTGAACCTAACCTGGGTGGAACAGGAACTCTGGAGATGTTCTACTGCTCCCACCCTCAGCAAACACTTGTTTCTGCTACTTAGAGATGCAGCATCAGAGAAAAGTTTGGGGCACTTGCTTTTATCTGTGGTACAGCTTTGGAGAGAGGTGATGGCTGAGGAGTTTTGGCTCTTGGTCTTCGACTACTGAGCTCTGGGCCTTGCTGGTCCACAGAGCTCAGAGTCTCTGGAGCAAATGTGTGATGAAGTCTGCGGCCTGCATGGTCTGTGGCTGTAATTCCCCCTACTAGGTGATAACAGGAGCCATCACCTGTTTGCAAGACATTGCGCCATCGTTCTGGCCTCGCAGAAACTATTGTGTTCCCATTATCTCCACTTGCTGAGTCACAGAGCTCTCTGGATGCCAGTGGGGAAGTCTTTTTTCACTTCAAAACAAGGACAGCTTTTGTGACACTGGTTTTGTTCCCTCCCTTGTGCTCGCCTCCCCCCAAAGCCTGGATCCCGAGAATGACCCTCTCTGCGTGCTGCTGCTGATCGACTTCCTGTGCCTGCGAGCCAGAGAGTACACCTTCCTGACCCGCATGTTCCAGGAGTGGGAGGTGAGCTGCCTGGCAGAGGGCACACAGCTGATGCCTGGGCTTTCCCTACCTGGGCTGGCAGAGCAGGAGGTTTTTGTAGCCAGGCTGGGGCTTTGAGGGTTCTCTCATGGGGCTGATGTCCCAATAGCGTTGGGATGACCTATAAAGGCTGAGATGTTCGTTCTTGTGATCCTGGTACCCTGCAAACAATTGAATGAGTTGTGGAGGCACCAAGCCAGCAGCCAGAGTGTAACTTCATCCAACAAGCAAACCTGTGTACCCAGGTGCCCAGGAAGGCCAACAGCATCCTGGCTTGGATCAGCAATATTGTGGCCAGCAGGACCATGACAGGGATTGTCCTCCTGTACTGAGCACTGATGAGGCCATACCACAAATCCTGGGTTCAGTTTTGGGCCTCACACTCAAGGAAGGACATGAAGGTGCTGGAGCAAGACCAGAGAGAAGGGAACAAAGCTGATGAAGGCTCTAAAGAACAGGTTTTGTGAGGAACATCTGAAGGAGCTGGGGTTGATCAGCCTGGAGAAAATGAGGCTGAGGTGATACATTCTGGCTCTCTACAACTCCTTGAAAGGAGCTTGGAGCTATGTGGGGGTTGGTCTCTTCTCCCAGGGAACAAGTGGCAGGACCAGAAGAAATGGCCTCAAGTTTCCCCAGGGAAAGTCTAGGTAGGAACAGTTTCTTCCCTTTGAGGGTTGCCAAAGGTTGGCCCAGGCCTCCCAAGGCAGTGGTGGAGTCCTCATGACTGGAGGGGTTTCAAAGCCATGGAAATGTGATGCTGAGAGGCGTGGTTTAGTGGTGACCTGGCAGTGCTGGGTTAACAGTTGGACTTGATGCTCTTACAGGTCTTTTCCAACCAAACCATCCTTTGATTCCATGACTGTGATTCCCCAAGACAGAATCCCCACCCTGTGCATGGGCCAGCTGCATCCAGAGGGTTCTGCAGAGCATCATTTCCCACTCAACCTCTCTCTCTGATCTTGCAGAGTCACCGGAATTTGTCCCAGCTGCCCAATTTCGCCTTCTCAGTGCCGCTGGCCTATTTCTTCCTGAGCCAGCAGGAAGAACGCCCGGAGCTGGAGCGCAGCCAAGCCCGGGAGAGAGCTGCCCGGCTCATCCAGCTCGCCCTGGTCATGTTCCCAAGCGGTAGGTCTGTCCCTACTGCTATGTCCATCCCCAGCAGCAGGTCCATCCCCACCAGCTTTGCTGCTCTTTTCATCTGTGAGACTGAAGCCAGATCCCAACTGCAGAGGCAGTGCTTTGCCTGCAGCTTGCAAATGGTCCCCATGGGATCTGGGAGCCCTGACTTAGAGGGTGATGTAGGCAGTGGCAGGTACCTGCTTCTGGGGTGGCAACAGTGGGATTCAGTCCTTAGAATGAGGGAGCGGCTCCTGCCTCTTCCCTAGAGACAGGCATGGGGGTGTAATTTGGGGGAGGATGAGAACTGGAGGCTCAGAGCAGATAAAAGGCTTCACACCAGCTTTTCCCAGCACAGAGCCAATGAGTCTCTCCTGGCCTCCCCTCCGAGGCGCTGCTCTGCCTTCACCGAGCTCTCCACAGCCACCCATCCCTCCTCCTTTCATCCTGTTCATTCCACTGCCCATGAAAGGAGATCCACAGCCCCTCTGGGCCCTGAGGAGGAGGGTGTGCCTTCATCAGCAGGAATAACCAGCTCTGATACAGAGCTTTGGTTCATGTTGGCTGGAACTACCTCCTGGCTGCTCGTCCTGATGGCTGACATAAAGGGCTCATTCACATTCCAAGGCCAGAAGTGCAGAAAATTGCTCCAAGTGCAGAAAATAGCACTTTCTGTCACTGGGAACTCAAAAAAGTTTGGCTTTTGTTTACTCTGCATCCATTTCCATCATCCATGTGGAGACCAACACCCAGCATCAACCTCTCAGCAGCCACATCACCCTCTCCCCACAGCATGGGTCCTATTCAATGCCCTTAGGGGTGCTGGATCCCCAAGTCAGGGTTGTCTCCACCTCTCCAGGATGCTTCTCACTGAACGTGAGCCCTCTGACTTCCTTCCACAGTCCTGATGCCATTGTTGGATCACTGCAGTGTGCAGCCTGACACCAGAGTTGCATCCCATTCCTTTTTTGGATTGAATGCTCAGATAAGGTAAGACCTGGAGATGTTGTTGGTAAAGAGAAAGGATCAATTTGGCCCGTGGTGGGGATTTTGCTTACTCAGGCAGCTAATGGAAGTAGAGAACTGCCAAGGAGAGCATTTGGCTTTCTTGAGTAGGCTGTTTGGTGCTTCCATAATGGATTTCCATGCTGGATTCCCACTGGGTGCCACTGATGGACCCACCTCACCTTAACAGGGTGGGTCAGGAGTTCAGGCTGAAGCTTGTTGGGACCTGTAGTGAGGGAGAAGGACACGTGCGTGCTCTCAGGACAGGCTGTCTCCTGCCAGTCTGGGTTTCCCTGACACATGGTTCTCACCACACAAGTGGCCTCCCCCTCGGGTCATAGCAGCCTTCGCTTTCATCTCCTGCATCTGCTTAGCCCAAAAATAGATGGAGGCAGAAGAACTGGTAGAGGAGGTAGATGGAAATAGGGAAACATGGAGCCTGAGTGTCCTCTCCTCCTGTTCTCATGCCAAAGCATGGTGTGGGAGGAGGAGGAGGAGGAGGAGGANGGGGGGGGGAGGAGGAGGAGGAGGAGGAGGAGGAGGAGGAGGAGGAGAGTGCCCTGAATAACCACTGTCTTCCATAGCCAGCTCCCTGCTTTGAACCAGTTGACATCCCTCTATGTGGGGAGGACTCACACCCTGTGGAAGGACCCAGCTGTCATGGCCTGGCTGGAGACCAATGTCCACGAGGTTTTGCGCATGGTAGACACCCGGGACCCGTTGGTGGAGGAGTCTGAGCACAAGTGAGTGTGACTGGGCTGAGGGGAAAGGCTCTTGTACCAAGTGTGGTGCTGAGACCTGGGGGTGGAGTGGGATGAAGAACTCATTCCTGTATTGGGGCTTAGAGTCACAGAATCATTTGGATTGGAAGAGACCTTTAAGATCATCAAGTCCAACTGTTAACCCAGCACTGCCAGGTCACCACTAACCTGTGTAACTCAGCACCTATCTCCACGGCTTTGAAACCCCTGCGGGGATTTGGACTCCACCACTGCCCTGGGTAGACTGGGCCAGGCCTTGACAACCCTCAAGGGGATGGAATTGTTCTTCATGTCCAATCTAAACTTCCTCTGGTGCAACTGGAGGCCATTTCCTCTTGTCCTGTCATTTGCTCCTTGGGAGAAGAGACTGACCCCCTCCTCCCCCACAGAATCACGGAATCCTGGAATCATATAGTTATTTAGGTTGAACAGGAACTTGTAAAGTCATCAGGTCCACACAAGGCCTCAGGGACCCATGAGTGATCTGATCTGATGATGGCTGCTGACACTAAGGGTCACACTGTGGTGCTGGGAAGACAGGAGCTCTTGATATTCACAGAATCACAGAGTCTCAGTGTGGTGGGTGTTGGAAGGGACCTCTGGAAGTCATGTAATCCAACACCCTGCTGAAGCAGATTCACCCAGAGCAGTTTGCTCAGGATCACAATGTCCAGGCAGGTTTGGAATCTTTCCAGAGAAGGAGACTCCACAACCTCTCTGGGCAGCCTGCTGCAAGGCTTCAGCACCGTCACACAGTAGACCTTTCTCCCCTTCAGACAGATCCTCCTGGGTTCCAGTTTGTGTCTGTTGCCCCTTGTCCTGATGCTGGGCACCACTGAGAAGAGTCTGGCCCCAGTTTAGTGCTTTACAGCTCTGAGAAGCAGGAGAGGGGTGTCAGGTCTGTCCTACACTGGAGCTGGTTTGTTCTGCTGACCTGGTGAGAGATCTTTGCAGTGTCCCTGAACTGTTCTCACTCATCTGAGGTCAGCAGCTGACAGATGACTTTGCTGCCACCAGCTCTGTCCAACACAGCACATCCCCCAGAGCTGGGGATGACACTGACAGTGCAGCTAGGGAAGCAGGAATGTCCATCTGGCCGTGCCAGGTGTACTCCATGCAGTCTTCTCTCCCCCTCCCCACTGCAGGAGGAAGATGCGGTACCAGAGTGCGCCCCGGAACATCTACCGGCACATCATCCTCTCAGAGATGAAGGAGGCCACCGCGGCTCTGCCTCTGGTGAGGAGCCCTCGTGGGGCACGCTGTAAACCCCAACCACCAGCGAGAAGCATCTTCATGCCCTCAGTATCTTCCCAGCTTCTAAGGGTGGCACACGAGGGGGTTGTACATGGGCAGGACAGGCTGCAGTGAGTGCCCAATTCTGTACAGCTGGTCCCACCATCACTGTGTCTTGGTGTTGCTGTTAGTGACACAACTTCACCACTTCTCCCTCCCTGCAGGAGGTGACCTCGCAGCCCGTGATGGGATTTGACCCTTTACCTCCTCTGGACTCCATCATTTCCTACACCAGACCAGAAAGGTGCCTCCTCCTCCCCTCCCCTCCCCTCTCCTCTTTCTCCTCCTTTCCAAACTGGCACAGCCAGTGCATTTCCAGCACACCCTCAGCCCCAGGCACAGCTGCCCGTGGGCACTTGGAGCTACCCTCCTCCATGTAGGAGCAAGATCCACCCAGCTTGTGGTGCTACCAAGAGGCAGGACTGGTTCTGCCACATCCCATAGTGGTCACCACTGGAGTCGGTGGCTGTTGACAGCCTTTGAGGCCACTGGGAAACTCAGACTGGGGTGGTTTGGGGTGAACACATGTTCGAGTGCAGGCAGATGTGTGGTTGAAGTGAAGTCCACACATTTTCGTGTGGTGACCCACCTCAGACCCAGCCTGGCAGCACTTTCAGTGACAGTTTTGCCCAGAGTTCAGCTGCTTGGGTTGGGGAAACCCCCACAAACTCCCATCCCTTTATAAGGGATGGCTCTGGAGCAGCCAAGAGATGCTCTGGTCACTGTGGCTCTCTGCACTAGTCCCCGTGGCTCTCTGCACTAGTCCCCGTGGCTCTCTGCACTGGTCCAGGTCCGGTTCCAAGCCACCCTTGAAGCATGCTGTGACTTCTGTGTTTCAGGACGAACCAGGCCTCCTACGAAAGCACTTTATCTCTCTTCTTCCGCTCTCTGCTGCCAAACTTTAACCTGCAGGTAGGTGTGGGCAGAACAGAGCTCGATGCCGCTGCTGGAGCTTCCACTGCACTGGGAGTGGCTCCTGGCACTGGTAGCGCCTGAACGTCAGCTTGTGGAGCAGCTCCATGTGTCTTTGGCAGCAGCTTTGTCTCTCCAGCTCCATTCTCTTGCAGGGGGATGTCAGGCGTGACGGGGACAATGAGGCTGGAGCAGGGCAGGAGCTGAACCAGGGGGTGAACAGGCTGATGGCGGCCATGCGGGACATGCTGGCCAACATCCAGTTCCAGGAACCCCCTCGAGATGACAATCCTGAAGGCGACGGAGACTGGGACTGAGCTGAGAATGCATTTCCACCACCTCCCAAATCTCTCTGTAACACACAGGCCCCTCTCAATAAAGCCATGCAAACCTCTTGCTGTGGGGATGGGCTTTGTTCGGGGCAGTGGAGCTGACACTGCCAGCACCTTCCCCATCCCTCGAGGGTGGTGAGGACAGTCTGAACGTGGCAGAACTAATCTACAACAGCTGTTCCTCAGCCTCATGTCAGCTTAGGCCCCTTATGGCCTTCTTCAAAAACATTTTCCACTCCCTTTCCCAGCTTTTAATAGTCAGAGGGGCTTTCTCCTTTTTTTCCTGACCCATTCATCAGCCTAAAACCTCTGAAACCCCCCTATTTTTTTGCCTTCTGAGCCCTTTATGCTCCACCCACCCAGAAACCCTGCACCCTATAGCCCTCAGTTTGCTAACAGCATCCTCACTGCAATGCCACCCCTTAAGGGCTTCTGCTGAGGAGCTGCACCTCCCAAATTGTGCCGCAGCCATTTGATGCTGCCTGGAGCTGCCAAAACTCCACACACACCTCCCCCCCAGCTTTGTCTTCTCTCTTGTAGAGCAGGAATGAGGTCAGCAGCGTTCCAACCTCACTGCCCGGAAAGGGTTGGTTTGGTTTTTTATTTCTGCTGTGTAATGGTGTGTTTGTGGATTTAATGCTGAGCAAGGATGCTGGGAATAAATCCTTGAGGCTGGGGCTGGGGCTGGAGCAGGTTGGCAACCCTAGCCTCATCCCAATCCCACTGGAGCCTCATTTCCTTGGATTTGCGGACTCTGCATTTTATGCTGATAAATTCACAGCACGTACCAGCAGCGTGGTGATCCTCCATAGCAACCTGAGCCTCGCCCCACCCCCTTCACGTTCCCATCCTGGTCCAGCTGAGCCTTCTTTATCCCATCTGGAGCCAGGAGCTGTTGTGCGCCATGGGGTAAGGCTCCGAGCACGGATGCGGCCACTGGGAATGACTGAGATTCAGCCTTTTCATGGAGCTGTGAATAGCTCTTTGGCAGTTCGGCAGCTTCAGGCATCAACACCAAACCAAAGGCACATGATGGTCAGATGGGGACTGAGCCACCCCCTACCCAGAGGCTGCCCAGCCTCCCTCTGGTGCTGAGTTTCACCCTTGTTTAATCCCATCTTTGACAATTCTTGTTGGATCCATTGCCGATCCTGCTGCAAAATACCTTCCCCTAACCTGGGTCAGGTGAGGCCAGTGGGGATTGTGAGGGGCACAATGCAGTGAGGACAGTCTCATGGAGATCCTCAAAGTGCAGGGACACTCAGGATGCTTGGGGATCCCAAAGTGCATGAACCCTTCAGAGTACAGATATCACCTTGTGACACCTAGGACAAATGGGGACTCCAAGGTGCATGGTCTACCCAAGGTATTAGGACTCTTCCTGGTGCCCTCAGGCCTGCAGGACACATGGGAGCCCACAAGAGACATAGTCCCTCAAAGCACCCATAACCCCAGAACACTTGGGAACCCTAAAGCGCACAGACACCCCAGGGTGCAGGGATCCCCTTTAGGCACCCGGGACACCAGAACATTCAGAGACCTCAAGAGGTGTGGTCCCTGCAGGGCATCCAGGACCCCAGAACACTTGGGGATCCCAAGGAACATGGTCCCCCAAGGATATAGACAACCCTCATGGCACACAACCTTCCAAGCTGCTCAGTTGTGGGGGTGCAGGGACCCTCCCAGGGCATATGGGACCCTTGGGCTCATGGTGACCCCAATCCATGGAGCTCCCTAGGGGTCCGGCAGCCCCAGTATCCACAGCAACTCCTCAGGGTACTGCTGTCATGCGGGTGCCCACCCTCCTCTGGAGGAGGAGTCCCGAGAGCCAGCTTTAAAGCAGGGCAGAGAAAGGGCCTTTTCTTCCCTATCACCCTGGGCCAGCAGGCACAAGGCTGCGGGGACGCTGGGCAGGGCTGGCAAGGAGACCAGACACCACACAGAGATCTCCCCTCCTCAGCTCCTCCTCACCCCCTCAGTCTTGCTGCAAGAGCACTGGCAGGGATTTGGGGTGGGTTTGGGTGCTGTGGAGGCCCCCAGGGGCTTGGCCCCCAGCCACGGGGACACTGAGGGGGACATGTCGACACTGGCTCCCCTGCGCCTGCTGCACGAGCCCTGGAATGCCAGCGAGGGCAACCACAGCAATGCCACAGCTAGGGCCGGCAGTGTCTGGTGCCAAGGGCTGGACATCCCTAATGAGCTGTTCCTGGCACTGGGGCTGGTGAGCTTGGTGGAGAACTTGCTGGTTGTAGCTGCCATTCTGAAGAACAGGAACCTGCACTCACCCACCTACTACTTCATCTGCTGCCTGGCCGTCTCTGACATGCTGGTGAGCATCAGCAACCTGGCGGAGACCTTCTTCCTGCTGCTGCTGAAGCACGGCCTGCTGGTGGTCCGCGCCAGTGTCGTCCACCACATGGACAATGTCATCGACCTGCTCATCTGCATCTCTGTTGTGTCTTCTCTCTCCTTCCTGGGGGTTATTGCTGTGGACCGCTACATCACCATCTTCTATGCCCTACGCTACCACAGTATCATGACCTTGCAGCGGGCTGTGGTGACTATGGCCAGTGTCTGGCTGGCCAGCACTATCTCCAGCACCGTCTTCGTCACCTACTACCATAATAATGCCATCCTCTTCTGCCTCATCGGCTTCTTCCTCTTCATGCTGGTCCTCATGTTGGTGCTCTACATTCACATGTTTGCCCTGGCCCGTCACCACCTCCGCAGCATCTCCAGCCAGCAGAAGCAACCCACCATCTACTGCAGCAGCAGCCTGAAGGGTGCTGTCACCCTCACCATTCTCTTGGGGGTCCTCTTCATCTGCTGGGGACCTTTCTTCTTCTGTCTCATCCTCATTATCACCTGCCCAAACAACCCCTTCTGCACCTGCTTCTTCAGTTACTTCAACCTTTTCCACATCCTCATCATCTGTAATTCATTAATTGACCCCCTCATTTATGCCTTCCGGAGCCGTGAACTCCGACGGACGCTACGGGAGGTGATGTTGTGTTCTTGGTAGGACAACAGGACAGACAGTAACGGCATGGACAAGTGGACAGGACACATCGTGGGGTTTGTGTCCCCCTCACCCAACCGCTCTCATGGTAGCCAATAAAAGCTTTTTATGGTGATGCTGTGGCTCCACTGGAGGGGGAGGGGGGGGTGTTGGCCCCCCTCCTGATGCCACCGTTACTCGAAGCTCAATCACTCCTGGTTGCCATTAATACGGACCGGCAGCGGGGACCAGCGGGGGTGCTGGAGCAGCCCCCATGAGGGGAGGATCCCTCTCCACCCAGGGCTGCTCCTACACCCCACTGGTCCCCATGATGAGGGGATACCCTGGACAAAGGACCCCCACATCACCGTCGCCTTTGTTCCTGGACCACACCCACTGCCATTCTCCCCTGCTTTCCGTTATCGGACCCCCCCCTTCCACCACCCCGGGATACTTCCATCATGCCCGGGTGGTCCCCTACACCCCTATTCCCAATATGGGTGCAGAGGAACAGGGGGGTCCCCATCCGTGTCGAGGGGGGAAGGTGGTGTCCCAGTGCTGGTAGGGCGTGGTCAGGGCGTGCCCGGGTGCCGCAGCGTTGCGGCGGCGGAATTTTCTGATTGGTAGCGTCGTGGTGGTGACGTCAGAGCCCGGCCCGGTGCGGCGCGAGACGTCTATAAAAACAGGAGGAGGAGACGGCGAGGCCCCGTCCCCCCGCTGCTCCCCGGTACCGCTCCTACTTCTTCCCGTTCCCGGTTCCGTTCCCGGTTCCCGTTGCACCATGAGGGAGATCGTCCACATCCAAGCGGGACAATGCGGCAACCAGATCGGCGCCAAGGTAACGACGGCAATAGGGATAAAAGCACCCCTACATCCCCGTCCTCTTTCCTAACCATCCACCCCGACCCCCCTTTTCGCTGCACCGGGAAGACAAAAGGCCCCGCCCAACACCGACCCCCCACCCACCTCCAACCCCCTCGCTTCCCACGGTAACCACCACTGGCACGGCTACCCTTTGTCCTTCAGCACCGCGGACAGCGCCCGCGCCCCGCCCCACCGCCAGGGGGCACTCGCAGCCGCGCCCCGCCCTGCCTGGCGTGGGCGAAAAGGACACAATGCGGAGTCTTAGTGCCCCTCACTGGGGGTGATGAGGTCCTAGTATTCCCCTCGGGGTGTCTCACGGTCCGAGTGGCCCCTTCCCCGGGGCCTCCTCCCTTCGTCGCAGTGTCCTAGTGCCCCTCTTGGAGAGTCGCAGGGTCCTAGCGTGTGTGTGTGTGTGTGTCCCCGCGGTGTGTTGCAGGGTCCTAGTGTGCCCCCTCCCGTCCCCCTCCCTGTGTCGCAGGGTCCTAGTGCCTCACATCGGGGACCGCAGGGTCCTAGGGCGTGCGTGTTCCCCAGTGTGTGTGGCACAGTCCTGGTGACCCGTCCCGGGGTGTCACAGGGTTCTAGCTGCCCCCGCCCTGTCCTGTCCTGGAGGGTGTCGCGAGGTTTTAATGCTCCCCCATTGCGTGTCCGGGGTCCCAGCGTCCCCGGCTCCCCCACCCCACGTCCACGCTTTGTCTCGGGAGGTGTCGCGGGGTCCTAGTGCCGCCCCGCCCTGTCCTCGGCGGGGTTCGCAGGGTCCCAGTACTACCGCCCCAAACCTGCACCGCCCATGGAAGGTATCGCAGGGTTCTTGTGGCATCTCAGCCCTGGGTGTCACGGGAGTCCTAGTGCCCCCGCCCTGTCCCAGAGTAGTGTCGCAGGGTCCTAGTGCCGCCCCAGCCCTGCCCTGCCCTGTGTCGCAGGGTCCTTTTACCCTCCCCGTCTCGTGTGTGCGTTCGTGTCTTCCCCCCGCACTAAGCCCAGTGTGTGTCGCCGCAGTTCTGGGAGGTGATCAGCGACGAGCACGGTATCGACCCCAGCGGCAACTACGTGGGCGACTCGGACCTGCAGCTGGAGCGCATCAGCGTCTACTACAATGAAGCCTCCTGTAAGAGAAACACCCCCCCACCCCTCCCCGGG
>WBNM01015067.1:0-171719 GCA_013399055.1 Ramphastos sulfuratus | reverse complement strand
TATGATTCTGATTCCAGAAGATGCAACTCTAACGCTCTGTGGCTGCAGATGTCATTCTAAGGAGATATTTTGTAAGTTGTCATTCAGATTTATTGCACTATCTATTGTCCAAAATGCACAAATTTTTGCATATTGGACCATCAGTACAAGAAAACAATACCACCACCATATGTTTGGTAGCATTACTGTAGTATTAATGTATCATTATGAAAGGGCCTCTGCTCAGTAGCACAGTGAAAAGATAAATTTGCTGTTTGCAAAGGAGAATAGACAGAAGAAAGATAAAAACCACAATAAGCATTAAAAGTGGGAGATCAGAGTGTGGTATCTTCTCTTTGGTTTCTGTATATCTCTATGGAAGCGGGGGGGGGGGAATCCTATGGTGACTGCTTTATTTGTGGACATAGTGCTAATCAAAAGGTATTCCATTCATCCATCTCACACACAATCAATCAGAATACAAGCTCTGCACCATTATGCATTTTGTGACACAAAGACATATTGACTGCACCTATTTGCTAGGAACACCCTTCAAAAGACTTTAGTAACTAGCTAAATTATGCTCTCAATTAGCTGCTCTCCACCTACTGAAAATCAACTACCAGAATTTTGAGTGTTTGTAATATTTTTCCACAAGCACAACTTTTGGCTTTTTTTTTTTTTTTTAATTTTTATGTGATATATTTAATCTCTAACCATAACCCTTTGATAATTTTTACCTTGATAGATGTGCACATAATCTAAACCTCTTAGCGGCTCCTAACACGGGTCTCTGACACACTTCACTACAATTACATCCCAGACAAAAATTTAAGCATTAGACCTGAAACTTCCCAGGAGACTTTCCCCAATATTCACTACACTCTCTTCAAATAACCTTCAACAAAAGTGATTTATACATTTTCCACATACTAGGATAGTGGCATATTTCACCATGGGACTGCAGTTAAGCTTCTGTATTCTGCTTCCTATCACCATAAATTAGAATACCTTAGCTGTCTCTTATATTCTTTTTTGTCAGAGCAAAAAGCATCACAGAAGTCAGAAATAAAAATGGTCCTAGAGTCTATCAGCCTGACTACTATAAAAAAGACAGCAAATGGTGTACTGGGAGTAATATAAATACAAATTGGAATCACTCTCAGAGTTAAGGGAACAAAATTGAACAAAATATTCTTAATTCTTTTAGTTTATATATAAAATGACAGCCTAAATTTGCCTTCAGTAGAAAAAAATCAGTCATGCACCAAGTGAACTGGATGAAACTCTAAAAATTATTTGAACTAAAGTGGTACATTTCCAGTATCCTGAACCAGTTTACACAAAATCTACATCTGCACTCCTCCCAGTGTTTGCAGGCAATCTTCTAGACAGGTTTATGATTTACCTCCTTCATGGACTCCAGGTCTGTCTCCTGGCAAATCCAGCAACACAAATCCTTCATCTGGCTACTGAAGCAGCATCACACCCTGAATTACACTCAAGATTATAGACCAAGCCATAAGCCATTCAGAGGATGCTACGAAGGGCTGCAGGTCCTTAGCCTCCATGTACTCCTGAGCACAAGGGAAAGCAGGAGTGGATGAACACAGAGCTGGGGCCAGCACCTTAACATGAACACCCACACCTTCTCAAAGAATAAGGAGGAGGGGGGCAACCTGACGCCTAGCTCCAGCTGGAAAGCAAGTCACAGGGCACTTGTGCCCTGTGCCATCACAGAACCAGCCAGGATGTTACTATAGCTCTGGGTAAATTGTTTGTGCACTGTTTACTTTGCTGGCATGTCCCTTTTCTGAAGATTAGAATAATTTCAATTCTTTATTATCACATACTTGAAATTTCATAACGAATACTTTTCTGCATAGCCTTCCAACCACAGCTTTGTCTGCACATCAGATACAGAAACCACACTAAACCAATTCAGCTAGCTTCTTGGAAAAAGGCAATCCTCGAGTTTTTCTTATATTTCCCTCACTTCAAGTGTATCAAATAACTGTTGGCAATTAACTAGACTATCAAAACTGTACTTTAGCACTCTGTGAAACAATTGAAGGTAATTAAAAACTCTATAGTGTGTCATGCATTATATGAAATATGCGTCTAAAAAAAGAGAAAAGTCACAAATGGAAGAAAGGCCTCTCAGCTGTAATATTACAAATCAACTTTAAGAGATGTTACTATTCTAGAAGATTATGCAATGTATATTCTGCTGTCAGATTATGTACCAATTGCTTCAAATCCAAATTATGAAAGCCCAGAAATAAATTGTAACAGCTCCTGATGTATTGGGTTTGGCTGAGCTGGAGTTATTTCTCCTCAAACCATACTTGTACTGCTGTGTTTTGCAGCACTGTAACATTATCAGTGTTTTGGCTGCTACTGATAAGTATCCAGGCTGTGTTTTTTCCAACATTTTCCTGCGCCATGAGTACACTGAAGAGTGGGAAAGATCTTGGAAGGAGACACAGCTAAGCCAGCTGGCTCATATTGGCCAAAAGGGTATTCCGTGCCATATGACATCAGCTTAGATATAAGAACTAAGTGTGAGGGTATTTGTTCATGGCATTTGTCCTCCAGAGGAACCACTATGCATAGAAAGCCCTGCTTCCTGAGACAGCACCACTGTCTGCTGATGGGAAGTAGAGAATAACATCTCTCTATGCTCTCACTTCTGCATGGTCTATTGCTTATGCCTGTCATTATTATTAAATCGCTTCTATTTTATAACTGACTTGTTATATTTTCCCCTCTCCCCTGTCCATCTAAGAAGAGGAGTGATAAAGCAGCTTTGGTGGGCATTTGACTCCTAGCCAGAGCCAAATCATCACACCTGATGACAAACATTTAAGAAAAACTAATAGCTCAAGGCCAGAGCACAAGGGGAAGGAAAAAAAAATAATGAAGAAGAAAAACCACCACCAGAGTATATTGCTGTAAAGCAAGGCATGACCAGCAAAGTTATTTATGTCTTAGTTGCACCACTAAGATGAAAAATGGAAAGGGGAAGTCAAAGAGCACTTCCTACTGAAGGAAAGTGAACATTCTCTCCTATACACTTTGATGCAGCAGACAACAGTAGAACGGTCATTTTAGGCTGACTTAAGTCTTTGATTTCAGCCACAAAAATGGCAGTTCCATTTTTTGATCAAATGCTCTAGTAACACCTGTCCCCCCACAGATGCAACTACCTCACATTTTTGTATAGTCCACTAGGATTTTACAGGTAGGTACAGAAGCTCTGAAGCAATTACCTCCCCACCTCTAAGCACATAATGCAGAACGCTTGCAGGCTGTCCTGGTTTAGGCCGTCAGCAGCCAAGCCTCACACAGCTGTTCACACAATTGTACCCTCCAGACCCCTTCTCCCAGTAGGTGGGAAGAAGCAGCTGGGAGCAAAATGCAAAACCCTACAGGTTGAGAGAAAGAGAGTTTAATACAAAGGATGGAGGAACACCAATAATAATACTAATGAACTCAAATATAAACTGAGTGATATAAAAAATGAACAGATCACCCAAGGCTGCCAACATTTGTGGTACATGCCAAAAGCCACTGTGCCAGAAACCAGTCACATCTGCCCACACCAGCCCTCCCCTTATAAAGTGAGCATGACGTTGTATGGTGTGGAATACCCCACTGCTTGGTTCTGCTAGATATCCTGGGTGTGGCCCCTTCCAACTTCTTGTGAAGGAAATTAACTCTATCCTAGACAGGACACAAGCTCATTAAGTTCTTCCTGATAGTAACTGAGAAATTCTATATGCAGTTTTAAAGAAGGCTCAGCTATCAGAACAGACTTATATTACACACATTCAACTTCAGAGCATTTGTGGGTGGTAATTGTGATGTGGAGCAAAAGATAATTTGGTCACATCCAAAGCCAACTAACAAAGCACTCCTGCAAGCAATTCTGTAGTGCTGCTTGTGTCAAGGAAACCTTTAACATCTGCATTAAAATGTACAGAAAGTAAGTGAGATTAAAACATTATTTCAAAAATAGAAACACACAAATGTTCAACGTATCTGTATCAAAAATTAACTCTTCTCAGGCAGTAAACATAATATCCATTATTGTTCAGTTCCTATGTCATACAAATCCTTATCAGCTATATTGTGGTCATTTGCTGAATTTCAGATACCGCTACATATTCAAAATAAGGTGGCACTGACCTCTAATGCAGCCCATGTTAAACTAAACTAGCACCATCTCTTAAAACAAAGAGAACTTTCAAAGAAAGTTACTTTAGAATAAGATTTTTGTAATTGTCAAAATGCAAATGTCTCATTTTTTTTCATCTTACTGAATGTTAACTATACTTTATCTAGCATTTTATGAAGTGTCCCTATAAAAGACAAGCAATACTTGAGCTACATTGTATCTGATACTACCCACAAATTATTTTCTCACCAAGGGGTTCCTGTGATTTCTAAGATCCCAGGGTGGGTTCAGCTATCCAATTCAAAATTTCTAATGTATCACAACTAAAACACTCTCTGAAGTTGTTAAATGCACATTAGTTTCTATTCTTCATTAAAAAACACTTCAAGAGTTGTGCACCTTAAAGTGTCCTTCCTTAGCCTTTGTTTTTTATAACTGTCTTTTTCACTGACACATTCCTACAATGCACATGGCATTCAGCTGCTACATTTCAGCCACTTATCTCCTTAATGCAACAATTCATTTAAAGTCATTTGATGAAACTGTAGCACCTCTCTCTAGAGAAAGAATTGCATTAGCAGATATCAGTTTCAGGAAGTCCATAAGCTCTTTTCCCCCCCTCAAGAAACAAAAAAAGTGTTTTAAACCTGGGTTTGCCCTACGAAAATAATATATGTATCAAAAATTAAGCATGTAATTATCAAACATTTCTTACACTAGTAACAAGCATATAGTCAAGAGCAATAAGAGAAGCAATGCCTTTCCTTAATTACAATTTGTTTGATACTATTAACACTGTAAAACACATCTGCATGATCAGTATTCAGTAGCACATTGACTACACACAAAAGCGGGCTTTTTTCTCAAATAAATGCCTTGCTGAATTGGAGCCTAAGGGCCTTGATGTGACAACCCAAAAATATGCCTTTCTGATCTTTTCAAATTTAAAAATATAAGTATCCAGCTTGCAAAAGCAAACAGTTGCACTGCGAAAGTCAGTTTGAGAACTCATCAGTATGCTATGGCTGGCAATCTGAGATTCACAGCTTGGCTATTGTAGAAAACTGTATTTCTCCACGCTGAATGAAATTTACACCACCCAACCCCTTCACTGCAGCATTAAAAGGCAACTCATTTTGTTGGCCAAAAAAGCAAGTGGCCATATTTACTCTAGAACAGCCAAGTGACTCTGTGATGTCTCAATAAAGCAGGACCGCTTAGATAGCATGATACTGTCAAAAGTAAAATAAAAGATGTATCTGATCTTTTCATTTTCGCTCCAGAGAAGCCCAAGACCCCATAAACTTCATAGCTTATCTTCAAACTATCTTCTTAAAGATACTCCTCACACATCTCATTATCAGGCTGTTACTACATCTCACATTCAACCGACCTCGGCAGTACTACAGGAGTGGGGAGTGGCTGGAAAGCTCCTCAGCAGAGGAGGACCTGGAGGTGTTGACCTCAGCTTATGGCAACAAGCTGAACACGAGCCAGCAGGGCACAGAGATGGCCAAGAGGCCAACAACATTCTAGTGTGTATCACAAACAGTGCAGCCAGTAGGACCAGTGATTTTACCCCTGCACTCAGCCACATATCAAGTGCTGTGTTCAGTTTTGGGCCCCTCACTACAAGGAGGACAGTGAGGTACCAGAGCATGTCCAAAGGGCAGCAAAGCTGGTGAACCGCCTAGAGCATTATCTTATGAGGAGTGGCTGAGAGAACTGGGCTTGTTTGGCCTAGAGAAAAAGAGGCTGAGGAGAGACCTCATCACTCTATACAACTACCTGAATGGATGCTGTAAAGAGCTGGGGTTCAGTCTGTTCAACAAACAACTAGTGATGGGATGAGAGGAAATAGCTTCAAGTCTCACCAAGGGAAGTTTAGATCAGGTATTAGGAAGAGTTTCTTTCCTGAAAGTGTTATAAGGCACTGGCAAGGCTAGCCCGGGGCAGTGGTGGAGTTCCCATCCCTGAAGGTATTTAAGAGTTCTGTAGACATAGTGCTTAGGGATATGGTTTAGTCAAGGACTTGACAGTGTTAGCTTAATGACTGGACTCAATGATCTTGCAGGTCTTCTCCAATCTAGACAATTCCATGATTTTGTTGACAAGCTTTCAACCAAACCAATTTCCAATTTTTTTTTACCCCATGCTACCTGGAACTGCCAAACTCACATTATCAACTGCCTAACATAGCAGTTACCTTCTCACACTTCCAGTCATCACTTACCCTATACCTAGCTGTGTGATCCATCCCACGGATGACTTCATGAACAATGAAACATCCCAGGGAAGAACACAAGTGGGCCTTGCAAAAAATTCAGTACAAGCGCTGGGCACCTTCAGCAGTCAGCAACAAAAGATGCTTCACCACAAATATCCAGCTCCATTTCTTTTAAATCTTATTTATTCGATAATTTAGAATAATGCATCCACTTTCCAAAGAAGCAAGAGGACAAGCAAGTTGCAAGCCTACAGGGAACACTCAGAATAGAGAGCCAGTGATAATTTTGGTAGTTTTTGGGAAGGTTAAGATTTGTTGTTTTTCTTCCTGGGAAAAAATCCTTTTGTTCCCAGTTTCAGTGTAAAAGTCTGTAGCAGTAGGCCATGCAAATCTCTCAAGTGGAAAGAAGTGTTTCTTTCAGTGAAGTTTTGAAAACAGCTTTAAATATTACACAGAAACAGGGGACCAAGAATTTTGCATAGAAGCTGTGGAGTTTGGTTATGCCCTTAATTAATTTGTGAACAATACTTAATGGGTTTGAAGTCATATCCCATAAAAGTATTTCACCAAACTTGCATTAACTATGAAATTAGTACACAGCACTCTCTTTCAAGGATGGTCTATTTAACACACCACATTTCTCTTTCATCACTCTGTCTACAGAGTGACAGTGTGGATTCCCACTACTTCTGCTCAGTCACATCATCTACAGCAAGGCTCTAATAAAAAACTCATTGGGTGGGGAAAGGAGGGAGGAAATAAAAAAAAATTAAAAAATAAAAGAAGAAAGAAAGAGTGAAGTGTTGAGAGCACATTGACAGCAGTCAATTTCTAATTCAAGCACAGTTTGAGTGCTCCAGCTTGGAGATTTGAATTTTTAATTTTACCAAGAGAGTGGGTTCCAAATTAAGCATCTGATGCACAGTCAGTCTGAACTAGAATTGAGTTTACTGAAATAGAAAGCAATTTTCTTTTAACAGCTCAGCAGTGATCACACATAATGAAAATAAAACAATGTGGCAGTTCCTATATTGCCAGAGGTGAGGAGTCAGAATGCTTTTAGCTTTACAATTTAATATCAAAGTCCCAGGACAAATGCTCCTCTTTTGCCTGTTGAAGGAAGTTTGTCAGGATGTGATATCAATGTTGTCTAGGAAAAAAAAAAAAAAAAAAAAGGAAATGGAATGGAGCTCCAGAGATCAGGAAAACAGATCAGTAACTTCCCACTGAAGACACAGCATCTTAGGATATAGCTTAAATACAAGACACTGCAAAAAAAAAAAAAGTGGGGCACGTACACAAACTGCAGTTACAGTAATGCATAAGACAGAGCCCACATGCAGGGAGGAAGTGGGCAAATGAGCAGCACTGGTCCCTCGATCTGCTTTCCCCTCAAGAAAATCCCAGGGCTTTGCATGAACCTTTAACTCTCTGTGCTCCCACAGAATTTCTGTACTTAGGTGTTCTCCACTCTTTGCAGCAGCAATAGTGCTGATTGCACTTTTGCTGGCTAACAATAAATCACCAGGCAAGCGGCAAGATTCTCAGCCGAACCCACTAGGCAGAGATTGCAGTAGAGCTCTCATATCCTCAACAGCTACACAAACAACATCAGTTAATGCAAACCTTGTTAAAGGCCAGCAGATTACTCAGCTGTAATGTAGACATTACAGTCTGTGAGGGGTCAACCTTTGTGCTCCAGCAATATGAGTGAAGTTCCCTTAGAGACTTACAGGAGTAGGCAGGAAAAAAACGCACATGATATCCCTTTTGAGATCTTCAGTGGGCACATGGCTTGACCTTTACAACTCTTACCCAAGGCTGCAGACAAGACAAAACAGAAGTTGGAAGTTTGTTTCAATGGGTCTGAGAACACAAAGTGAAGACATCACCTATATGCTTTTCCTCTAGCATGGAGGAGAAAAGTAGATAGCATAGGTGAAATTTAGATTATTTTATGAACAAACCATGGAAGTACTATAGCAAATACTGGTGAAATTGCAGCAGAATACTGCAAGAATACCTCTCTTCTAGCAGAAATCACAACTCCTTTAAATAAAATGACTAAGAAATCACTTCACCCACAGCATGTTAGATATCTAAAAACACCCCCAACCACAACCACAGAAAATAAATGTTTGGTAAAGAATTTAGTTTTTCTCTAGACTATAACTGCATTGAATTACAGAAATTAGCATATGTGACACTACAGTGCAACAATGGCAATTGATATTGAGGATGAGAAGATCTCAAAAAAGGGCTGGAGGGCAGTCAAAGAAGGCATCAACTTGCATTAGACAGCTGGTGGTCTACACCTCACCAGATAAGAGCCCTGGCATTACAGGTCAAACTTTGTATTGCCTACCCACATCACCAGGTATTGCAAGAACACTGCCTCTGTAATCAGACTCCAGAAGTGACACACAGGAGATCTAAGTAACTGTCTACTCAGATCCAGGCAGAAGCTGAGAATTACCCCACATGCCTTGCACCAGGACTGGAGACTAAAGACTCAAACAGGACAAAAGCCCTGTCTTCAAACACATTTAAAAGCTATGCTCATTAGAGGTAGAGAAGGATGAGGGGATATAGTCAAGCAGCAGCCAGTCAGGACCCTGGTTGAAGGATCTATTTTGTCATTTGTTCATTTTCGTCTCCATCCCAGCTCTGCTGATACCAATGCTGCACATGCTTTCCATGGCTCTCACCAAACCCAGACTTCTTTTTCATCAACTTCCACTGCATTTCTTTCCTTGGTCCCCAGTTAATTCTCACAAATCAATTGCTCACTTTAGATTAACGAAAAAGACAGTCCAACCAGAAATCTTTCCTATCACTGCTCTGGACCTCTGTAAGCATCACACAATCTTACACAATTCAGATTGTTAACCACCCACAAAGCTCCCAAACAATGCTCAAAGCTATACAGAGATAATCTCTCTTTACCAATATCATTCCTCAACACCACTTCTTTGGTCCTCTCTGGTTTATCCTTTTTGTTATGACCTCAACATGCATTAAGTATCCACCAGTCCCCTAACAGCATTCTGATCACAACAGCAAACAAGCACATCTCAACTTGGCTCCAGAAACCCTTCCTACATGAGTTTCCAGGCCCTCTAGCTCCTCAATTCCCTTGGACAATTCCATCCTTTCCTGTTTCAGACTCCTGGTCAACAGGGCTCAGAAGATTCTAGGCTTTTGGAGGTGCATTTAGAAGCCACCCAACCCCATTCCAACTGTTTACTGATTTCAGTGCTTGCCTCCAGGTGCTCAGCCTTATAGCTTCCAGGACTTTAGCCAGTTCTCAGGGCTCCTGTTAACCTCTTTCACAGCACACACTGCGTACTTAAGGGCATCTAAACCAAACCCCACTCTAAAGGTACACTGACTCCATTCATCCCCTCTGAAATCAACTCAATAAAAATACTCTTCTAAGAGCTTCTTTCCTGTGACTGTAAATCACCATTATTCATGCCTAGGAAATCGAGACAATTACCTGCCACAATTTACTCTGTCAGTCTCCCTAGGCCAACATATATTAGCTAATACAGGTTATGCTTATTAACATATGCCTACGATGCTCTATAGAAGAACTAATTTTTGCTAGAGTTTTTTTTATTTAGGTTATTTCTGTCACATGCTATTTGTAATTGACTTAAATATTTCTACCTAAGTTACAAGGCTATAGGCACTGTCACCTTCTGCTGAACTTTACTTGTCTGCTTTTATTATCCAAATAAATTAAAGAACAGCAGTAATCTATAAAGATATCATACCCTTATAGCAGATAGCTTGCAGATGTTTCTTGGGTACCAGGGACTCTGTGTAACATCATAATGAACCAAAGGCTTAAGTAAAATACTGCAAGAAAAAAAAAATAGAAGTCAACTCAAAAACCAGACTGACCTTTCAAAAATGCTCTCTATATTAAAAGAAGATTGTCTTGAATAAGCCAATAAAGCAGTTTTTCAGGTCAACATATTGTGGATTTAGCTTAGCTTTTCTAATGGGTAAAAAAAGGCACAGATTGTACCATATGGCGTTAAATATGCGCACCTGAAAAGATCTGCTTCAGTAACACAAAAAGCTTGGCAGGGAAAAAGTTTAGAGTATTATTCAAACTGGCTTCTAGAATAAGTATATATCATTAACTCATTATTTCAAAATCCAAGATTAGCAGGGTGCTGTACAAGGCAGCTCACATTTGAGTATCCCTTTCAGTTGCACAGGACAAATCTCTGAGTACTGGAAGTGTAGTAGCCGCAGAGGACTTCTTCCCCTGCTTCTTCCAGGTTTAGGGATAGTATTCCTGACTAGGAATTTGAAGCAAATGGAAACATCGTATTTAGATGACTCCTCAACATAAATATAATATGGACCAGCATCTGCCTACATTTTAGTACTTTGAAACTAAACAAGTCTATAGGAATCCACAGACCTGATACAGGACAACATGTTTATAAAATATCTATGTCAAGTCAATCCAATGCTTCTTTAATTCCCAAGTGAAACAGTGCCACCTTTAAGCTGGAAGCCTTTAAAATCCTCTCCTGACAAGGGGGAATGAAGAATTTTACAACCTGAAAAAAGCATCCTCTCCCTCAAAGCCTCAAAGATCAGAAACGTCTTGCATGTACAGCCTTACAAAACAAAGAGGTGTCAATAAAACAATAAAAGTTACTGAAAAGACACATGGATTTTCATTTCTGCACAATACAAGTGTCATAGTGATTTACTGAACGAAAAACATATGAAATATCTTAAACTACCCTAAAGTCCCAGTCATAAGTAAGGATCTCTGTATCAAAGAAAGACATTAAGGCAGAACTAAGGACATCTGTAAGGTTAGAATGCCCTCTTTGGGTATAAAGATATATTTGCAGCAACAGTACATTTCAGCAAATACAGTGCTATTTTATGCTACAGAAAAGAAAGTAAATCAAAGATTGCCAAGTATGCTGCTCTAAAACTTTAAGATGTTAGAAATGGTGTCTGCTTACACCTTCTATTAGCAACAACATTCCTAAGATGCTACATACCAATAGTGAGACCAACAGTAATCCATACACAGCAGCACACAAGAAACTAGGACAAGAAACAAACAGCAGTAACTCTGAACAGGAGAGGTTCAGACTAGATACGAAGAAAAATTTTTTTCACCCTGAAGACAGCCAAGCATTGGAGCAGGCTGCCCAGAGAGACTGTGCAGTCTTTGGAGGTTCTGATGACCCAGCAGGATAAAGGCCTCAGCAATCAGGTAGAACTTCATAGTCAGTCCTACTTTGAGCAAGGAGTTTGACTGCAAAACTCCTGAAGTGCCTTCCAACCCAAATCTCGTATCAGAACTCTAGGCTTTAAATACATCTCAGGATTTGCAGTATTTCACCAGTAATCTATACACACAACAAAAGTTTGAGAGTTTTATCCGTGAAGATAAATCCAACTTTGCAAGAAAGCAATATATTAAACTTAACTCCACAGGGAAGTTAGTATAACAACTCACATCATGGAAGCTGGAAACAGTTGACTTGGTGAACAAAATTAAGAATAAAGTTCAGGTCCTGAAATAAATAGGTTCTTAACTATTATTTAAACATTCAGATCACACACACACACACAGAAATCACAAGCTTCAATGATGGTCAGTGCCTCAAGCAAGACAGACACAGAAAGGCATTGTATCAGAACTCCTTTTGTTCCACAGCAGCAGACCTTTAGTATTTAGCTGGTGATGAAAGGATGCTCATGAGCATCACTTAAGTGTTACTTTGATTTACTGTAGTTATTTCAAAAAAGGTTTATTACCAAGGCTTTTTAATTGGCTAGACAAACATTGGAGAGCATTTCTCTGAAGGTATTATTCAGTTTGCTATATTAAGAATTATTTTGATACCTTTTCCTAGGCTGCTTGCCAACTGGAGGACGAGGCAGAGCCATCTGCAAGACTATAACTGTCTGAAGACACTTGCCTTTCAAAAATGTAATCCCTTAAATGGTGTCAAGGGCATTACAAACAAGAAAAAAAATAATAAAATCTAACATCACTTCTGAACAGCTGCAACAAAACCTGCCTCTCACAAATTTCCTGGCAAAGAAAGAAGGGGGGATCATCTCTGCCCAGGGAATATTGCCACTATCTTATCCAGTCCATGAAAGTCTAATTATAACATGGGCATGGAACAGGCAAATCTGAGTACTCTGCCACATAGCTGTATCAGACAGCCATAACTGTATAACTGAGTAGGCAAATCCAGTTATTTCTGTATCTTTCTTGGTTTTGTTTCAAATGTGAGGAATTACTGTTGCTGATCTCTTTCTTCTTCCACTACATTACAACACTGGTGCTTAAAATCTATATGCAGGCTGCTACACAGAATTCTTTAAAATAGTCTTCTGCATTGTCTTTACCTGGTCTGTTTGTTTTTTTATTATTATTGCTGCTATTATCATTCCCTACTTATCTCCCTTCATTGTAATCTTCCTTTTAAAAACATTTCTTTTTCTTTTGGTTGGTTTTTTTTTTTTGAGTTATTAGAGGTCATTTTAGAACAGTTAACACATAGAATATTTACGCCTGAGAAGATACCTGGAAGAAAGACAGCAATCCCATGTACTTCTCATACAGCTTACACTAAAGTCATACTGGCCTTTCGGTATTAAAGCCACAGTCAATCTAAACTCACTAGACAATGCCTAAGCTTCCACCTTAATGCCTAGCAAAGCACAAGGTTTCTCTAAGGCTTGACAGCACAGAAAGCAGTAACGTAGGAAGTGTGCGTCCAGATCCAGTAGAAAGGTCTGAACCTTCATTAAGATATTCAGCACCATGCCAAGCTCAACAGAAACACAGGGAAGTGTTATTACACAGTTACCACCAATTACAACAAAGCTAAATTATTTTAAAATTATACTAATTTCGAAAGTGAACAGGCTGTGTATATGCATGCCATTCAACCCAAGATGAAAAATATTACCATGCTCTAAGAGGTAAACAGAAGGCCCTGAAGAAAAACAGGGCAAGCTGTCAGATTTCACAAAAAAACAATCAGAAGTCCTATAGATTGTTCTTCCCAAAACAGCAACACTGGTTGTTAGTTTCCAGTCCTCTCTCATACAGAAAAAGACAGCCGCAAACATGCTTCTGAAAATCTAAGCATCATAACTATACTCCAGGTGGGCAGAGAATACCTTGGATAATGTAAAATGGTTGCTAACCTGGCCTTGGAGCAAATGATCCCACGGAAAATTCTGTCATTGATAAAAGCTGGTGCCATAGCAGGAAACGTGGCAATTGGCTGAAAAAACAACAGCGTGGCCAGCAGGCCAAGAGAGGTGATCCTGCCACTCTGCTCTGGTGAGACCTAACCTGGAGCACTGTGTCCAGCTCTGGAGTCTTCAACACAGCAATGACATGGACCTGCCAAAGTAGGTCCAGAGGAGGGCCACAAAGATGGTAAGAGGGCTGGAGCATCTCTTCTAGAAAGACAGGCTAAGAGAGTTGGAGTCGTTCAGCCCGGAGAAGAGAAGGCTCTGGGGAGGCCTTATAGCAGCATTTCAGTATCTGAAGGGGACCTACAGGAAGGCTGGAGAAGGACTGTTTAGGACAAGGGGTAATGGTTTTAAACTAAAGCAGGATGGATTTAGATTACATATTAGGAGGAAGTTCTTCACAATGAAGGTGGTGAAATAGTGAACAGGTTGCCCAAAGATGTTGTAGAAGCCTAATCTCTGGAGACATTCAAGGTCAAACTTTGGTGGGGCCCTGAGCAAGCTTATCTAATCGGAGATGTCCCTGCTTACTGCAGGATGGTTGGACAAGGTGATCAAGGGTCCCTTCCAACACAACTCATTCCATGATTCTCTGTGCTTGCTGCATACAAAGGAAGAAGCAAGAGATGCTCTTCTATTCCCTTACGGGAACTAGAGACCACTGAAATAGCAGTATTTTTTCACCACCTTCATTCTCAGAGTAAACAGACAGATAGCTCTGATGCACTGCTCAGAGGGCACCATTAAGTGGAGCTGCTCTTCTCATGGCCAAGTCTGTACAAGTTTGGCAGACCACAAGCATGGGAGCACTACGGCAGCTGTTTCACCATGACCACGTTCAGGTTTCACAAGGAAATTCAACACCTGTTGATTATTAACCAGTTTGGGAGCAAAACTCACATAGAGAATAAGCTGCACTCAGGCCTTTATCACACAGTTTCAGCAAGGGTTTCCTAAATACTTTTATCTTGCTCTATGCAAGTAAAAATTTATTGCTTTCCTAAACAAGTACTCTGGCAGAATAGGAGCAAAAGTTTTAGCACAGCGCCTTGCCAAAACAGTGCTCCCCAACTGCATAACAGCATAGCCTGGGACCGCCCGGTGTTGGTGTTGGAGAGGATCTCACGTCCTTGAGACTCCACACCAATGCTGATGCACAGATGTTAGCACCACTTCCATATCACCCCCAACTGAAGACATGGAAAACCAAAGACGTTAAAATTATGGAAACTTTGCCACAGAAATGTAAACCAAACTCAGCATATGTCTCTTCTGCTCTCCTGAAGGTAGCTCTTCAAGAGCACAACTGAGAATGCAACATGCCCACAGCTCAGCTGCATCTGATCACAACCTCAGCTATTAGTGCAAATACTGACAGGTATAAATGGGAATGGCCAAGTCCCAGCAAACAGCTGTGCTGCCCATTCCTCCCATCACCTAGGGCCGTTAGCAAGAGTAAGCATCTGGAATTCAGCCCAGTGCATGAAATTCAACCTCATCCCTGCCTCAGTAACTACTCCTGGCCAAAACTAACAGAGAAAGAAAAGCTCTTTTTCCCAAAGTCATGCTTTCCAATAACTGGGAAAAGAAGCCCTTCCTGATATGATCATCTTAGCCCTCACAACAAAAAGTCAGATATTTTATGGAGCTGAGGCTGCATGGATTTACCACTTCTAACAGGCATAGTGATGCTCCTTCCTTGGAACCTCATGGTGTTTCCCTGAAGTAAAACATTTTGGAAGGGGGACAACCAGATCACAAGAATTAGATAGCCATAACTTATGAGAAAAGCCTGTGGCTATAAGCATATGGCCTTGCAAGTAGTCCTCACAAACACCATTTCAGGTGCCTGTATGTCTACAGTAGTGATAATCCATACAACTAAACTCGTACGTCAATGGAAAGGATGTTTACCATCATCTTATTAAATACTAGAAAAAATGCTTTTGGTACCCCACTAAGACAGCAAGAAAGCAATTTACCATCAGGAAAAAAGCTGTTCTTTCACTTCCCAAGTTCTCTTGAGACTTTATGTCTTTCCAAAAAGAAAACAAAAAAACCGTAAGAATGGTTTGTTTAAATGCTAAAAAAATACTTCTCAGGATCAAAAGCCTGACTACCAATTTAAACTCTAAGTGCTGCCAGATAGATGAGCTGAGCTAGGGACCACTACTGTCTGCCTCAGCAAAGTCGTGAAGCCATTGTCAAACTTCATTATCTGCAGGTACACTGAAAATATCACTACTATTTGATGCTACCTTTCCATTATTATTATGCAGAATTCAGCAAAGTCTTCAAAAGACACAGCACTGCTGGATGCCTCACCTTACACAGATCTGGAGACTCACAAAACAATTCAGAAAATCTAATGATAGCAACTTCCAGTTCCTGCCTCTCACAGACACTAACCCTTTTGTTCTTACTCAGTTTTACAATACTCACTATCAACTGCCTGACTTCACTCCACAGGCTGCCTTGAAGTCACTCTACTAAAATATTTTCCTCTGTAATGGCTTCCTGCCCCATTGACATCTATGCTCTGTGAAAGAAAACTTGCAACCACTAAACCCCTCCAAACAACCAACTCTTCTAGCATTGCAGAGAACAGGGAAATTTCACACATCACGTTCATTCTGCTCTTCATTTTTTCAGCAGCCACTTCTCCCACACAGCTCTTCTCTGAGGAGATCTTACCAGCTGAGCATATACACACAGTGTTAAGCAAATTATTGCTACATTTGCAGGTTTGTTTCAGATGCCATTTGATCCAATCTGTAAATACAGGTAATGCATACACCTTCAAAATGAAAGGCATTAGTTAAACACTATCCAAAAAATACATTTTCCACTTTTCATCTCTAATTCTGTTCACATAGTAAATATTTACTTTTCAGGGTAAAATCTACTTTATATATTTTTACACTTCTCGTTACAAATATGCATATTGACAGAAGGCAAAAAGAACAAAGTAACTAGATGATTTACTATGACGCTAGGGTTGCACAACTAACACACCTATTTGTAAGGCATCAAGAAAGGAAGCAGAGAGGAGGTGGTGAGAATACACAGTGCTACCAATCATACTCATTAGACAGCAGAGTCCCAATTAATAATTTATCACAGATATAATAAGAGACGTACTGGAAGGAAGCACGGCTATAAGACGAAGGAGGGTTTGAAACAGAGAGAGTAGCATTGTACAGTATGCACGAAGGAAAGCCAGAATCCAAGTTCTGCATGCCCCAAAGGAATTGCACTGAACAAAGAAACCCGACTGAAGCAAGCACGTGATCTCACTCCTCTGCCTGCAGACTTCAAATTAGTCATTAAGCCACTTCACATTCTCAGCATTAGTTAATAGGGAAGTAACTCCATGTCAATAGCCAATTCAATTTACATACAGAAAACACATGTTTAACAAACAAAGTATGTCAACAGCAGATATATGCTTCCACAGCAGCAGTAGCTAGGAAGCTCAATAAAGAAACGTTTCTCTCTGAAAGCATTTTTCAGGGGAGCTTTTAATGGAATCTGTGCCTATACGGTAAAAGAGAAGGGGGGAGAAATTAAGTGTTAAATAGTTAAGATTAGTATCCTTATTTGAAGGTATTTACTTAGTTCTATGTAAAGTGCTTAACATGGGCACATTAAGTATCCTTTGTTCAGTGCCAGAGGGCCAAGTTTCATCTCCTGTGACTGCTGATTTACAAAGGGCACATTCATTTCGAATACATCGGGGTTTGCAGCAGTTTTCCTTCAAGAATATTGAATAGTATTACAACATACCCGGGGCTCAATCCTAATCTAAGTGACACAGCATAAAAGGGCTGCTCTCTGGAAAAAGACACAAGATGCTAAGCATGAACTTGGAAATCACTATGGCAACTCCACAGGTTCCCTTCTGTTCACCTTTGAGGTGGTAAGGAGGTAAGAAAAACTCTTTCCACAGGAGTCATTAATATGCATTACGGTGGAAACAAGGAAAGGCCACAAGGTTTGACTGAGGAAACTCAATGATAAAATGAAAAAAATCCCGAGGAGTGCTTGGGAGATGTTACACACTCCAGTAAATTTCATTTGAAAGGTAGTTCAGTGGCTGTCAGAGACCCAGGTTATGGTGAGCAAGAAAAAAGCCTAACCAAGTGTGCTTAATTTGTGAACAAAGTCAGAATTAACCTTTAGGGTTTTCACCTTTGTGAGTACAAAACATTGTCTGCAGTGCTTTCTGTTTCGTTCATTACAATTAATTTATCCCAGCACTAATAAATCTTATTTTCTTACACAAACCCACTCCAATTCCAGCAGCTGCTTAAGACCAAACTTCTGACTTCATTTTACTGAACAGAACAGAGGCTGATTTATCTAAATTTAAAGAGGGAGGAAGCCAGTGGAAATACAATACTTGCTTCTGACTGCTCTTTAGATTGTTGCTCTGCTAGAATCATCAGTACAGTATAAGAGCACTTTATTTGCACTGCCTAAGCAGTGAACTATACAGAAAATAGATAACTTTGATAGTACAAGCACTGGGAAGCAGGGAAAAAAGTGACATTGTTGGACAGGGTCTTCATCTCAAGCACACAAAACACCATTCATAAGTATTTTGGGGTCACTTACATTCTCTCAACCTACCATGACCACAAATTTGAAGTAACTACAAACCTCTACATTCAGAGTTTTTTGTTGTTTGGTTTTTTTTAATAAATAAAAAAGAAAAACCAAACATTGAAACATTGCAACTTTTCAGTTTCATAAATGCCTGAAAGCCCTATCAACAGTAAAAATCTGCTGTAGCTTCAACTGGAAAACCACTGTCAATGCCTTCCTAGATGGAACCATATTTACTTCAGCAATGAGATGGGGGAATACCTGTACAACATAATTAAAGGGAGAGTATTATATAAACAAGAAAAGTTTAGTAAACTAAAATTACTCCCATTTTCATGAGTTACCATAAGGCAAATTGCAAATTAGCAAGTAAGCGAACAAATACTAAAGGACAAAACCAGAGATAATGTGTCACAGCATACTTTGGTAATTTGTCTCATTTACTTTGAATTACCAGGAGTTCTTGCCAGTGTATGTTCTGTAGCGTATTTTGCAAAAGCCTTTATTATAAAAGCACTTCACTACGGCACTCTTAAATCACTATTCAGAAACACGGCAAAAAGTTACTCAAACACTTGTACACAAAGATTAACACGGATTACCAAAACATGAATGAACTCTTTTCCACTGGCAAGGACAACTGAAGTGTTTGCAGAAAAGTCTTGCTGGACTAACGGAGCTCAGGGAATTGCATATGCCAGACAATCCAAAAGGCAGTGGAGCGACAAGCCTTTCTTCCCCAGCTCTCCTGGGAAAGGTGAAATAGTTTTGGGTTGGTTTTTTGTTTTGTTTTCACCATTTTCCCACAATTGCTCCAGTGCATCACCAGCACCAGTGCTGGTAATGTGGGCAGTTTGGGCCAGCTGACGATTGCTGCACTGAGGCACGAGAAGGAGGGCAGCTCATCCACATAAGTTATGGTCTTACAAAACTCAGTTACTCATAAAAGTATAAGCACAGCTTCCCTGTAAAGACGGTAGTTTCCTTTTTCTCTCTTTAAGCCAAGCTTGGGGATACTATATGAGTGACTTTTCTAAGAGCACCACTACTTCCCTCTTTGCAGTTGGTTATTTTTAAATAAATATATCAAGGAAACATCTGTGTATCAGTATAACTACCTTCACACTGGCCGAAGTGGAATTAAAGGAATTTTTGTTTAAAAAAAAAAAAAGGTAGTTATTTCAATGTTGTAACACGGTTTCTTAGACTACATTTACTGTGAAATAAATGCTAACATCACAAGGGACTTCATAAACCTAAAACTTCCAGACTGCAGAATGAAAGATCCATATTATTTCACTTAAAGCACCCTAAATTCCCCTATACTCAACACGACTTTAAAATCATGAGCTGCCGGCCCTCCCAGCCTGGAAGCAGCGCCCAGCCCCTCCAGCTGTGTGAAGTGCTGCTGGCGCCGGCCCGGACAAGGCTCGGACTCTCTCCCCAGCGGCTACTACTCGTTCACGGGCTTCGCTCGGAGCTTCGCATCCGTTCCAGCCTCACCGGCCCGGAGGCCCGAGAAGGGTGCGAGAAAGAGGGTAACGACGGGTTTCAATCACCGTTATCCCTCTAACCTCCTGACGCCGCCGGCCTCGCCCACCCTCCCCAGCCGCGGGGCTCTCAGGCCGCCTCCCGCTCACCTGAGCTCACCGCCTCGCCCGCGCCGCCGAGGCGCCGCCTGTCGGTACCGCCCGGCCGGGGCTGCAACCCCGACATCCCGATTCCCCCCCCTCGACGCCTCACCGGGGCGGAAAGCGGCGGTGTCGCCGGCCCCTCCCAGCCGGGGGCGGGCCGCAGGCAGCTCCACCGCCTTGGGGAAGAAGAGGGCGGTGAACAGGCGAGCGAGGAGGCGGGCGCGGCCGGGACAGTGCTGCTGGTTGTGGCGGGGCGGGAGGAGCGGTGCTGTCAGGGCTGTCCCCCAGACAAACGTCCGAACGTTAAGGCGGGCCCCGAAAGAAGAGGTTGGTCAGGCCAAGGAGGGTCCCTGCCCGTGCGGTGGTCTCAGGCTGTCCAGTCTCTGTATCCTCAGGTTTGCAGGACACCAGCGTTAAGACGGAAGAGCTTGCGACTGCGGTCCCACTCCCCATCTGCATTAACCCGAAAAGAGCAGCACAGCAGAACAGCCAGCTCGGCACGGCATACATACAATTTGATAGTATGGTTATTCATTGGCTTTAGGTAGCCAATGGCCAATATGTAGTTTTGTTACTTTTGTACGGTTTCACATCTCTTGTCAAAGAATAGCTTTTCCATTTTGTGGCAGGTGCTATAATTTATGTATGTGTATAGGTTTTGGCTAGGATAGAGGTAATTTTCTTCATAGTAGTCTATCAAGAAGAAAGGCCAGAAGGAGGATGCAAGGAACTACAAGTCTGACATCACTGTCATGAAAGATTATGAAATGGTTCATCCTAAGTGTACTCACATGCCATATGCAGGACAGACAGGGGATCAGGCCCAGTCAGCATAGGGTCATGAAAGATAGGTCCTCCTTCTATGGCTAGGTGACCTGCCTAGTGGATGAGGGGAAAGCTGTGGATGTTGTCCACCTGGACATTAGTAAAGCCTTTAGTAAACCATCTCCCATGATGTTCTCATAGAGAAGGTGATGACTTTATGGCTTACGTATACTCTTCATTGGGTTTAAACACCGTCTCCTGCAGAGCTCTGCTGGAGAAGCTGGCAACTTACAGCTTAGGTGTATTCTTCACTGTGTTTAAAACTGGGTGGATGGCCAAGCCCGGAGAGCGGTGGCAAGTGAAATTAAATCCAGTTGGCAGCTGGTCACAAGTGGTGTTCCTCAGGTCTCAGTTTTCAGGACAGTCTTATTTAATATCTATATCGATTCATCTGGATGCATGGATCAAGTGCACCCTCATTACGTTTGCAGATGACACAAATTGAGCAGGAGTGTTAATTTGCTCAAAGGTAGGAAGGCTCTGAACAGGATAAATTGATGGGCTGATGTCAGTCATATGAAGTTTAACAAGGCCAAGTGCCAAGTCCTGTACTTGGGTTGCAACAACCCCACGCGACACTACAGGCTTGGGGCAGAGTGGCTGGAAAGCTCCCTGGCAGAAAAGGGTTTTAGGGTGCTGGTGGACAGCTATCTGAACATGAGCCAGCAGTGTGCCCAGATGGCCAAGAAAGCCCACAGCATTCTTACCTGTATCAAAAACAGTGTGGCCAGCAGGAGTAGGGAAGTGTCCCTGTACTCGGCACTGATGAGGCCACAGCTTGAATACTATGTTCAATTGTGGGCACCAAATCATGACAGACATTAAGGTGCTGAAGCATATTCAGAGAAGAGCAACAAAGCTGGTGTGGGGTATGGGGAACATGTCTTATGAGGGAGCTGGGATCATCTAGTCTGGAGAAGAGGAGGCTGAGGGAAGACTTTATTGCTTTCTACAACTACCTGAGAGGAGATTGTAGTGAGGTGAGTGTTGGTCTCTTCTTTCAAGTAACTAGCAATAGGATGAGAGGAAATGGTCTCAAACTGCACCAGGGGAAGTTTAGATTGGACATTAGGAAACATTTCTTTACTGAAGCACTGCTCAGGCATTGGGGCAGGCTGCCCAGGGAACTGGCAGAATCACCATCCCTGGAGGTATTCAAAAAGTATGTTAAAGTCGCATTTCAGGACATAGTTTAGTGATCATGATAGTGGATAGTGCTAGTTTGATGGTTGGACTTGATGTTCCTAGAGGTCTTTTCCAACCTTAATGATTCTAAGATTTTATAGGGCTCTGGTCTGAGTTTGTGACTAATACTGGTAACTCAGGAGTGATTTAGTTACTGCTGAGCAGTACCTCAAGGCCCTTTGTGCTTCTCATGCTGCCCTGCCAGTGAGTAGGCTGGTAGTACACAAGAAGCTGAGAGAGGTCACAGCTGGAACAGCTGACTCCCATGACCAAAGGGACATCCTGAAATCTATGTCCATATAACCTCATGCCCAGCAATAAAGCTTGGGGTAAAGAAGGAGGAAGGGAGAACATTCAGAGTTATGATATTTGTCTTCCCAAATAACCATTAGGCATGATGGAGCCCTGCTTTCCTGGCAGTGGCTGAACACCTGCCTGCTGATGGGAAGTATCAAATGAATAGTTTGTTTTGCCTTGCTTATGCATGCAGCTTTTGCTTTACCTATTAAACTGTCTATACCTCAACACATAAATTCTTCCGCTTTTACCTTTCTGAATCTCTACCCCATCCCACCTAGGGAGAGGGGAGAATAAGCAAGGTGTTACATAGAGCTTAGCTGCTTACCAGAGCTAACCCACAATAATATACAGCAAATAATTTCAAGTCCTTTTTGTAAGGTCACTGTAACTTTCCTGCGTCTGTCCGCTTGACCTTACATATCACTGCAACAACATAGAATTCTGCTAAAGCCCCTTGTCCTATTTTGTGTTTTAGTTAATTTTAGTCCTCCATCATTTCCTGTGTATCTTCTCCTCATTAGTTAGCATATGCATCACCTTTTCCTGTCTTTAGTGTTTCTCTACTGACAGTTCCATTTCTATTGATATCTGTAATTACAAGCTTTATATGAGACTATGACTGTCCATTGATTACAGCTTTTTATTAACTTTGCTCAAGTAGTACCTGCTTCAGTCATATGCACTGTATTAGCCATGTACATGAAATCAGTGTTTTCTAAGGTGACCTACATCCATCCTAGTCTTCAAGAATGCTTCTGCCTTCTTAGGTGTAGCAAATGCTATTGTAAGTTAAAAATACCATCCTGTGCACAGAGAAATTTTCATAGCATTCGAAATTTAGCTAACAACTGACAGCTTACAGGTGTTCTCTAGTTTCAGTCCATTTATTAAGAACTAGAGGACATGCTAAGGGAGTTTTAACCTCGCATTCCAGTCTGTGCCCTTCCTGCCTTGTGAGAGGAGACAACAAGCAGCAATGCCTTATGTGCCAAAAACAGCCACACGCCCTTCTTCCTTCAGCCTTGCTGTAGTTTATCTGATTCAGATGATGTCAGTGATAGCTTCCATCAGCCAGAGAGAAATATATTGTTAAAAAAGGCAGCTGTTCTGATGCAGACTAAGGGCCCAGCCTTGTCTGCAACTCAAACCCAGGACAGTTGCCTCAGCAAAAGGAGGAAAAAGGCAGCACACACACTTCCTCTTTAAAATCTCCCATCATCTGACCAGCTCAGTTCAGTTTGTCAAGTCAGTAACCCACAGTAGATTTCAGGCTTTCCAAGTAGTTGCACAGTCCATCCTTAAGCCTGCCTCACACAGCACGAATGAGCAAGGGATTCCCCAGGTCTCACCCACTGCACAAGGCACCAGCTCTGGTTGTTTGCTGTCAGTCGGGTTGTGGCTTACTGCCTTTGAAAGCTGCCAGATTCTTGTGCTTGAAGAAATGGAATTTTCCCAGTGTGTCTGTGCCTCTGATGATTTCCATATGTGTTATTACATCATGTGATCGCCTTTACAAACTGTGTGGTGCTAAGCTACTCAGACTGACCTTGTACAGAAGGTGCTGCAAATCTTTGATTATCTTTATTACCCCTCTCTGTTGTTTTTGGGTTTTTTCCTCCATTTCTGCTGTTGGAGGAGACAGCTAAGTAAGAGTGTAGGTTAGCTACAGGTTTCTACAGTGGCATCTTCATATTTCCTATTGTGTTCTGTGTTCATTTGCCAATAGTCTGCAACACTTGTTTTGTTCTGACTGCTGCCACACAGTTAGCTGATATTTTCTGGTATATAACTAATTCCCACAGTTTGCTTCTCAATGGCACTGATTATCTCAGAGTTTTTCATTTTACATATGGAGCTAGGATTGTTCTTGCTGGTGGGTGCTGATTCAATTTATACACAGTGAATTTCATCTGTTGTTTGATTGTCCAGTCATTCAGCCTCATTAAATCCTTCTGCAGTTCTTTGCAGCCAGCCCTCGTTTGTGCTACCTCAAATAACTCAGCAGTAGCAGGAGACTTGTTTAAGGGGTTTATGTGTTGAACAGCAGAGCTTCTAACAATGTCAAGCAGTCCAAAGCTACCAAAAGATTACTATTCTCTAAAATAATATTCAAAAGAAGCACAACATATCCGTACTCAGAAAGAAGCCTTGTTAATGGGTTCTTTGCATTTGCTCATAGCATCATAAAATGGTTTGGCTTAGGAAGAACTTCAACACTTCCCATTCAGATGACTTTGCCTTACTCGTGTACTCACATAAATGTGTGTAACTGTAGTGGTTCTGGGAGCTACCCGCCCCCCCCCACAATGAATTCACCCTGACTAGACTCAGCCAGCTGGAAGTTAAGGAATGAAGCTTTCTATTCACAGCTTACCACAATATACAAGCAGATATTTACAATATATTGCGTATATTTACAGCTATATACAGAAATATACAAGTTAAAAGTAATACAGAAACACAATACCCCTCCCAGAAGTCAGAGTGCCCAAGAGGGGCTCCCAACCACCCTTTCACCTTCTTTCCACCCCTGTCTCTTATCCCAGAATCTGCCTTACATGCAAAGTGAGTTGGAAGGATCAGCAAGGTGGGTTTGAAGCAGAATGATTACACAGATTCCAGCTAGAAGCAGTTAATATGGCAGAAGCCAGGGAGAGACACCAACTCCCTTATCTATGTTTGTGTCCTTGTTTTTATACGTCTCAGCAAACCTATGAGTGAAATAGATATCACCATTGCTTTCTTTTCACAGCCCATAATCTAATTTCTGTCATTAAAATATTCCGATTAGTTTCAAACCAGTACAGTAACAAAGAAGTCCTACCACAGCAGAATACTCAGCAGGCTGTAATTCATTGCCTTATAGATAGTCAGCAGTATGTGTGAATATTTCTGTATGTGTGTATACATACATATATATACATACATATATATATATACACATGTATATATACATGTATACACACACACACACACATATATATAAAACAGGGTAATCTGTTCCTTTATCAAGAGAGAAGCTGGGTTTGGATAATTGCTCTCATTCAGTTGTCAGGCTATTGGGAAGGAGTTGGAACGAGGTGGCAGATAGTTTCTACTGGGGATTTTCAGCACACCTGGAGAAAAAGGTGCAGAAAGTAGATAGAGTTATGAAGCGAATACTAATAGGTGAGAATAGTACTTTGGGGATTTAATGCTGTTTGAGTTGTGTTCATCATAGAAGACCTGATTCAACTAACAAGAAATCTACCTACCTACAGTTTGTCCTAATGTGCTGTTGGGTAGTACTTACTTGTTTAGAGTGTGACAGATCACGTAAGAAACTACAAAGAAGAGCATACCTAACAGCAGATACCAGATGGCTATCTTCTAATTTAGATTACACAGGAGGAACTTAGAGTATTTTGCCATTTCATAATTTAGAATTTTCATTACGATAGTATTTACAGGCACAGCTTCCAAAAGAAATGGTCTTGACTGCACCCTCTACTACTTCTGCAGTTGTGCCGTCCTTCCCTTCCCCCATGTTACTGCCTGCTTTATGCTGGGAAGAGTGTTTCTCTGACTCTACAGTAAACTGGGAACAGATGTGGATTTAAACCTCTGTTTCTTCACCATAAGCCTTTTTCCAGTTGAAAGGGATTGTGAAACTATGGCACATGCTGCATCAGAAATCCCACCAAATTTAAACAATTCTTCCTGTGTACTAAAGGCAGTGCTGCTGCCTCTTTCCTTCTCAAATGACTTCCTGAGCCCTCATGCCAGCTCAGAATTGCCCCCTCTGTTTTCCACTCCCCATCTCAGGCTCTGCTTCTCACTGTTTGCACATAGCTGCTTCTTTGTGTGATACCTTCATTTCCAATTGACATCAGTGTACAAGAGCTCCCCTCTGCACCTGCTGCCATAGTGAGCAGATTTCCTGTAGCTCTGTTCCTTGTGACCTCTGGTTCATCGCATAGCTCAGCTGCACACTCTGCTTTTCTTCTCCTTGCATTCATCTTTGTTTTTAGCTCTCTACTTCATCACTGCTACACCAGAGACCTTTTCTGTTTCAGTAGTAAATAACATATTCACCAAAACATGCCACTGAAGGGAAGCCAAGTCTACTTACGAATTCAAGCTAAATTCAGGAAAAAAGAAAAAAAAAAAGAAAACATTTCCTAGTATAAAACTGAGGGAAGCCTAGACATGTTAGACTTATTTATTTTCATCTCTCCAGGATCAAGACATCTTGATCTTTTTAAACTAGGCTTACATCTGGCACTGCAGCATCTATCACAGAGCACAAGAGTAAATAACAGTCATACTCATGTCCTCATAGGGTCACAGAATATATCTGGTTTGAAGAGACCTCAAAGATCATCCAACCCAACCTTCAACCCAATACTGAAGGGTCAACACTAAACCACATCCCAAAGCACCAGGTCCACGTACCACTTGAACACCCTCAGAGATGGTGATTCAAGCACTGCCCTGGGCAGACCATTCCAATGTTTGATAACCCTTTCAGTGAACAAGTATTTCTTAACATCCAGTTTAGGCCTCCCCTAGTGCAGCTTGTAACGTTTCCTCTAGTCCTCTTGCTTGTCATCAAGGAGAGGAGGCTGACCTCCTCCTCACTCCACCCTCCTTTGAGGTAGTTGAGAGAGCAATAAGGTCTCTCTCCACACACACCCCCACACCCCCCTCCCAAGCCTTCGCTTTTCCAGACTGAACACCCCAGCTCTCTGAGATGCTCCTCTTAGATTGTGTGCTCTGGGCCCTTCATGAGCTTCCACTGCCCTTCTCTGGACATGCTCCAACACCTCAATATCCTTCCTATAGTGAGGGGCCCAGAGCTGAACAAAATACTCAAGGCATGGCCTCACCAGTGCTGAGTACAGGGAGGTGATAATCTCCCTGTTCCTGCTGGCCACAGTGTTTCTAATACAAGCCAGAATGCCATTGGCTTTCTTGGCCACCTGGGCACACTGCTGACTCATGTTCATAGAATCATAGAATCAGCCAGGTTGGAAGAGACCTCCAAGATCATCCAGTCCAGCCTATCACTCGGCCCTATCCATTCAACTAGACCATGGCACTAAGTGCCTCATCCAGTCTTTTCTTGAGCACCTGCAGGGACAACGACTCCATCACCTCCCTGAGCAGCCCATTCCAATGGCAAATCACTCTCCCTGTGAAGAACTTCCTCCTAATATCCAGACTAGACCTCCCCTGGCACAACTTGAGACTGTCCCCTCATTCTGTTGTTGGTTGCCTGGGAGAAGAGACTGACCCCCACCTGGCTACAACCCCACAGCAGCATGGGCTAGCAGTAATTCGAAGTCATTAAGTCAAAAAAGAACAAGATAGGGAGAACTGAAAGTAGGAGCACTGGTGCTTTAAAAAGCAGAGTAAGCATATTTTTCTCAGCAACTATCATTTATAATGTACCAAACCCCTCCAGATCCCAAATTTATTTGTTTCATGCTCTCATCACAATTTGGGGTAAACATTACAGTACAGTTCTAAATAACCAAGCATTCCTTCATTTATATTTTTATTTCTGGAGACAGAATTATTTTCTATTCAACTGCCATTATTGTGGTGTGGGGTTTTTTTTTCCCACAGCACATGTGTATTTGGATTTGAACTTGCCATTATTTGACAGTAGTGTTTATTTTCATAGACCTTACCCCTTTAACATCTTACCCATAAGATGATCGTTGTATACACCCATTTTCCAGCGTGGATTGTGTGGATCACATAGAGGAAGGCCTGGAGTCTGGGCAGTCACAGTGACTGTGGCACAGACACTTCACACCTTCACAGAGCTGTGGCAACAGCTTGTCCCATCCTGCAGCACTGTGACACAGCTGCTCTTGCTGGCATTCCCACACTCCTATTAGTCCACAGCTAACCCCATCAGTGCTATCAAATGACCTGCTGGTGCTGTGATGCAGGGGAAGATGCTGGCTGAGGAATCATCCTGTGACTTGCCCACAGCTGGTTAACACAGTGCATGTCCTGGGTTGCATACCCAGTCACGCAGAACATTTGAACGTTACCTTTGGCAATGAGTTACTGAAGCATTTTTTTTTCCCATTTTCATGCCAATGTACTTTATATGGACAAACTCAAGATATTAGAAGTGAAAACATAAAAGGAAAGCTCCTTGCCAGACAGGAAACTGCATGCCAGAAACCCAAAGAGTGGCACAACAAGACTGCAGTCTGGAGATTGAAATCCCAGGGCATTAATTTGGTCCTCAGCTAGAGTTTGGGATCTGGTTTCAAATCCAATTTGATCCATGTATATATGTGCTGAGACTGTCCTTGGTGTCTGCATCAGGAAGTGCAGATTATTTTCTGATTGCCTGTGGCTATGTTAGCAGTAATTGCAGGGGATTCCTGCTGCTCTGTTAAAACAACTCTTCTGTTACCTGAGGAGCTGATGGAGCAGCTGGAGGAACCTGCTGACATGGGAAGACTGAAGCACATAGTGTAGGGAGTGCACACTGCCTAATTCTGAGCTTGTGGCATATCCAGCAGACTCCCAGATGCAGAACTGAGCTGGACAGAGAGAGTTTATCTCAGCCTTCCCTCTGCCTAGAGGAGGTGTCACACATCTGGAATCTAATGTGCTGTAATTGGCCACGATTAAGTGATTGAATCCCACTATGGGGTTTTAGCCCAGTGTGGTGGGTTTGAAAAATTACCCCCCAAATTATATTTACCAGATCAACTCAGATGGCTTGGAAGTGCAATGAAGTTATATTTTACAGCAAGCTAAATTTACAGCCATCTATGCAAAATATATTTACACATATTTACAATTTAGAAATAATACAGAAATCCAATCCTCCCCTCCCTAGACAAAGAAAAGCTTAGAAGGGGCCAGTGCCACCTTCTCTCCCCCCAGACAGAAAACCAGCAAGGCTCACATGTTACCAGGAAAAGGTTAGTACACGGTGCAGAGAAGTCAGAGAGGGAAAGGAACAGCGTCAGAGCCAGTGCCAAATAGCCAAGAGAGCTTATTGTTTATAAATTGCTGTTTTATCCCTCTTAGCAGAGCAGTGAATGATATAGGCTTTATCATTATTTCCTTTTTACGACCAATGCCCTGCTCATTCAGGCTATATTCAAAAGAATGTCTAGAAAAATCCTCTCTCTGATTTATAATTTAGAACCAAAATAGAGCATTAGCTCTTGAACTGCTACACCCAGTATAAGTGTTTATACCCTAGGTGATGAAAGCTGGTATCTTCTTCCTTTCAATAAACTGAACAAAGTGAACTCTGCAGCAGCTGATGCAAGGCCTTTTTTTTTTCCAAGTCTTGATTTCTGTGACTCTGATGTGCTGTCAGAGCATCTTCAGTGCTCTTTTTCAGTGGGAACACTCCAGTGGGATAAGTATTCCAGCAGTGGTCTCATGTGATGCTTTTGATCATTACTCACTTCTCACCAGCTGTGTATCCAAAGACAGTCAGCACCTTTTCTGCAATCACACTGGGAGCTCCTATTGAGTTGCTTCTCTGCTTTGACCTCTCCAAAGTATTTCACAGGCACTGCTTGCCCTTTGAAACTCACCTTTCTGCTTTTTAGATATTTGGTTTAGATAGATATCTTGGGACTGTACTAAGACATTACTTACCTAGGTGCACTGTCTACTGAGAAATCGTGGCCACTCTAGGTGACTCTTCATTATTATTTGTCAACTGGTCATTGTCTTTTTGCACCATCCAATTTCTTAGCAGAAACGTTATGTCTGCTCTCAGATCTTGATAAAATTGTCAAACAGCCATAAGTCTTATACTGCTACTTGCAGAGTTCATTACAGTAACTCCCGTTCCTTAACAGTTATCTTTGAACAACCATTCCTTTTCAACCCAGGTCTTGTACCACTGAGTATTTTGATCTTGTACAGTTTTACCCTGTCTTTTTTGTAAACAAAAATTAGGCTGTTGTGCAATATTTGTTCAAATAACTGAGAGAAAAGTCCTACAATTATGATGATCCATATCCACCAAACTCGTGCCCTCATCAACAACCAATACAGAGTCTCAAGCCTGACAAGGCATGTTTTCATTAATGCCTTCTACAATTCATCAGCATCTTCAGTTCACAACTGATTGGGATCTTTACCAGTAATTAAGTTATTTTTAGTGGCTTTGCCCAGGGCAGAGGTTAAGCCAACCTGCCTAGAGTTCCTAGAGGCTAGTCTGCTGTACTGGGAGGGAGCTGTCACTAGCACAGCCTGACCTTAGGCCCAGCACAGAGGCTTCCTTGGCCAAAACCTGTGACTAGGGAGCAAGCAACTCAGGCCAACCAATTTCTTAATATTCATTACATCTTCCCAAGTTACTAAAGGACCAGAAAGCACCTCAGATATCTTCATAAATCCCTAGTACCATACTCCTTGTCATGGTAGGCCTAAGCAGGCCAAGTTAGGCTTGTACATGTCTTGGCTTATGCAGACATGTTTTTCTGCTCTCTCTCCTTCTGTTTTGGGGAGAGCAACCGCAGGAAAAGGGACAAAGGACCTGGCGCCACTAAGTCTAGGGTCCGGGGTCTGTCCATCCACTGCGGTAAACAGGGTGCACATGATTGCCTTGTGCAGGGCCCGTGATCTGCCCAAAAAAGGATAAAGCAAGCCTGTGGCTTCACCCAATATGGCCAAATCTTGGCTAACTGCCATTTGATTGGCTATCTCGTGTCCAAAGGCCCATTTGATCTTCGGGCTGTATTAATAAAAGGAGCAGGGAACACGGGGNTTAATATTAATAAATTATATATTAATATTTTTATAATATCGCCTTGCAGTACCTAATTACCCCTTCCCCGACACTCCTGCTTTCTTATTCTTTGTAATTACTGACAGGTAGAACAGCGTACATTGAGTAGTAAGCCTGACCCATCACTAAGATTAGTCTAAAGGTACTTGTATTAGTCTTCCCAATTGTTGGCTTCACATACTTATCACTGTAGTGTTTGCCTGAGAATATGTAGATGGACGTTGTAGCAGGCATACAGGTATTTCTGAGACAACAGGGGGAAAAAAAATCATACTCTCTTCTGTGACCTTCATGCACCTTGCTTGTTCACAGGTATTTTTCTGACCGTGCTAAGCCAAGAGCCATTCCTACTGGTGACAGTGTTTTTTTCTGCCTTTTTAGACTGTAAAGGAAATATTTATCTGGTTGTGGTTATATAAACCACATGTAACAATTCTGGGAAACCTGGTTGCTAGAAATAGATTTACTGTTTAGGAAATAAACTATATGGATTAAAAATTGTCCTCATTTTATTCTTCAATTCAGGAAATGTCATGAAATGACACAAATATTTTTATTTGTTAAGCCTGGAAAGAGGAAGGCTACGTTCCATTTCAGACACCATCAGATAATACCTTTGCCAGAGGATGTTATTACAGTTTTGGGCTAAATATACAATATAAATAATGTGCCTTCTGCTGTACAAAAAAATATCTACTGGCTGGAAGCAATTACTGTGGGATAATAGATGGAATTTTGCCAGCTGGGCTTGTTAGGATTTCTAACGCTACATTTATAATTTACATTAGTTCGTAGCACTATCTTGTGGCACAGCCAAGGCTCTATTGCTCTATTTGTGAACTTATTTTATGTATCAGTGGTAAAATTATAGTACTGAAGTAAACCATGCAGTGAACTAATGTAAACTAAATCCTCAGAAGAGATTCATTTCCATTCAGGAAATAAACATCACTTTTAAATGGACTACATTCAATATGAGCGAATTATTATTCCAATTATTTGGCCAGCTTTGTGACTTGCTGGTGGCTCAATGCCAGGATTTAACTTAACAGGTTAATAAAATATTGATTATCAAAGCCACCAGGTCAGCTGCACACACAACAGCAGTCAGAGGGCAGAGAGCAAGCTGTAGCAGCCACCACCACAGCAGTCACTTTGGTCAGGTACAAGGCCAAGAAATTACACTTCTCTGTTACATCATGTCCTGCAGTCAGTACTAAAATTAACCAAAAATACTCCCAAGAACTATCAGGGCCAAAGAACATGTGGATATGGACCTGATTTTCCCTCTGCTAGTGACTTCATGTAACTTCAACAAATGCTTGCATTTGTGGATCAGCAAGCAATAAAAGCCACGATCCAGGCTAGAAGTGAAGTTCTAGGAAAGCCACTGACAAACTCATGCAGGCAGGTTGTAAGGCAGGTTGTAGGACCAGATTTCTACATGGAAAATAGACCTTTCTTATATTAGCAGCTTGTCAGCAAACTCAGTACAAAACAGAAAATGTCTACAGAGAAACCTTGGGAGGGATGTTATAAAGTCACCTGCATTTCTTTGGTCTGATCACCAAGAACTGGAAAAATCTCTTTGGGAACAAGTGTTTGGGTGGGGATAAGGCTGCATTTGTGGTTCATGGCTCCTGTGTGATTTGCTATGGAAAGGCTAAACATGACTCCATTCAAAATGGTGAAGTTAGCCCCTGGGAGAGATTCTCCCAGTGAAATAAAACCCATGGAAACTGGGCAAATGTCCATTTTTAAATGGTTGAATGAAAATTAAAGTTTTGCTTCCCTTTTCACTTTTATTTCCTTATCATGACACTTGTTTTTAGAGTGAAAAAGGAACAGGAGCTTAAATGGTCTCTTGGCTCATTGAATTCAGACCAAATACTTTGTCTGAATAATAATTGCCTCTATAACAGAGCACAGAGACAGGACTTTGAGGTGGGGAAAAGTTGCTCCAAGTCTCTGTCAGGAAGTCTGCTGCTGTGCTGCAGGCACGGCACCTGCTGACTGTCAGGGTGTGGGCAGAAGTCTGGCACCTGCGAAGGCAGTGTTGGTTAGAGAGAAGATGCTCTGATTTGTGCTTCCCATCCATCTGACGTGTTTCAAAAGTCTATGCAAAAGCAGGATTTGTACAAAATAGCTTTTGACTCCCAATTCAAAGCTCGCAAAGTGCTGGCACTGAGCAGAGACTGAGCTGAGAAGTGAAATCCCTGAGCAGAATCAGTTCTGCTTTAGCTCAAATCAAGACACTAGGATATAGGGCAGCATACCTCCTTTTTTTAGTTTCTCCTTAATTTCTTTATGCAGAATGCTGAAGGGTTGCTGATCCTTCAGACATTTGTAGTGTGATGATATTCTTTAAATCATAAGTTTGCAATCAACATAAGTGCCATCAGTATGTTCCCTGGGCTTCTGTGGCATAAACCAAGTCAGGTGACCATACCATCTTTCTGGCCATCCGTGTGGGTGAGATCAAACAACATGACTTCCCAAGGGTTTCTCAGTGTTTACACTGCTAGAGATGAATGCAAACCCTCTGTGCAATGGGGAGGAGGTAATGAGCCTGGCCCATGCAAAGCAGAACCTACTGAGGAAGGCATTGGCACCACAGCAGTCCCTAGCGGCTCTTCTCTGGGTGGCTATGAGAAGGATGGAGACTGCCTTTTTATAAGGAGTCACGTGGAAAATGTAGTGAGTACAAGATAGTCCTTGGGAGATTCTGCTTGGACTCCAGAAGAAAATTTTTCCCCATGAGAACAGACAGACATTAGCATCATCTCCTAAGGGAGATTCCCCTACATCAGTTTTAAGACAAAACTTTACTGGACCATCTCATTATCACTTAGAGATGTTGGACCAGATGATCCTTGGGGTCTCTTCCAACCTGGCATTCTGTGATATTCATGTCTTACTGGTAGAGGATCAGTCTTCACAGGGTGTTTCAATAGTCTTGAAAACTAAGCCACCTTCTGGAGGCTCCCGTCTCTCCCCAGTGACTCCAGCGGGAGCCAAGGAAGGTCACCTTCCTCAGATGAGCGCCTCGTGCTGTGGAAGATGACACTGAGCTATACAAATGGCCACCCAAACAGAGCTGCTGTGATTCAGTCCTTGAGAAAACAGAGAGGAAGTAGTGGATATGGTTTGGCAGAAAGCAAGAGGGAAAAGCAAGAGAAATAGAGAAGCTAAAAGAGGAAAAGGAGGAAATGGAAAGAAATTAAAATGAGTGGTAAGAGGGAAAGGAAACATCAAATACACTAACAAGGGAAAAGTGTCTGAGAAAAGAGGTAAGCAGAGGGAAGTCAAAGCAGAGAAGCGGGAAACCTGAGTATCACATGCAAAAGCTCTCATCCCCAAACCCTGACAAAGGAGCAGCTGCTGTCTGCCACCTCAGGTGTTACTAACTCAGCCACCCGCAAGGGGCTGGAGGGAGGCTGGCATGAAAGACACTGCAGCTTCCCTCAGCCAGGCCACTCCTGCGACGGCCCCTTCTGCCAGGCCTCCTAACAGCAGAACTTTAGCACTTGGTAGTCAGCAGCAGAGAGAGAAAGAACCTTTCCTCATGGCAAACATACAGCACTGCTTAATGGACACAGGGCAGGGTTTATGGTGCACGATACCAACAGAACGAATTTTTCAGTTTTCTGTTTTCATTCTTTCTTTGATGTGAAAATACTGCAAATTATTCAGGGCTTTCTCCTTACTTTGCTAGCAAAATTATTACAGGATGATCAAGGCAAGGCAGAGAAGACAGAGAAGCCTCCAAACATATTATATGAGTGCTGGAAGCACTTTTGATTTAATTGATAAAAGTCTTTCCTACCTACTGTACTTGAAAAGTTATACAAATCCAGTGATTAAAAATCACTTAGTAGTTATTACAGTAAATATACTGCTGCGTGACAAATTTTAATACAGTTATAATAGAAAAGAATGTGAGACAAGAAGTGGTGTAATTGCTTTAATAGAGTTTACTATCTTTAAAGGAGGTNCACACACGTACAGACATGGGTGATACCAAATTAGAAATAAAACTCTAGTAAAGCAAGCCACAACTTGATTATTAAGACCATTGAGAAAATCCACTTGCAGCTGGATTGCAAAGTACTGTAAAACATAGCAAGATTCATTTTCCCTTTGAGAAACCTTCCTGATCACTATTTAACACTGTGAGGAAGTGTTGCCTGAGGGGTAAGCCAGCACACCTGGGATGTGAGTATCCAGGCTGTGGTCGCATGGTGCTGCAGTATAATGTGCCACAGAGCTACAGTGAGAGGCTGAGAGAGGGAGAGAGGAAATGCTCACAATTGCCTATTTCCCCACACCCCATTAAGTGACTGAGTGATCACAGGCTACAAGTGAATTAGAGGAGTGAGTCACAGAGTTCAAAACAAGAACATCCACTAATTGTTTCATGGAAGAGGCTCAGGGAAGTCTGAAGAAGGATTTTTGTAGGATATTCTTTTACTTATTGTGAGCTTTGTCGTCTTTTGTAGCAAAGCCTGCTGTTCTGATCTGAGAGTTTATTCTGTGACTTGTAGCTCAAGGAGGGCTGTGCTCCAGGGCAGAGCATCGCTCATGGGCAGCATTTTGTGCTGTGAGCCTGGAACCACTTTGAAGCTGTACAGAAGGAGCTCTCAGACACCATCTGATGATGGAAGGAGAGGGAAAATGGCCTTATTCCCAGTCTAGCTGTTCTATCAGTTCCGTGTGAATGTTTTGGTCAGTTTGGTTAAGACTTGTTCACCTACATTTCAGGTGTTTGAGGCAGGAAGATTATACTGTAATTATTATTTGATAAATATCTATACCCCCAAGCCTCTAGACTTGGATAAGATGTCTCAATGATCAGGCCCTGTACCTTTCTCAGTAGGGCTGTAGAGTCAGATATAAGGTGAGGGTCCTGGCTTCTGGTGGAGGTTTACTTTATGAGGACTAGATGTTACATCCTGGGTGATGAATGGGAATGAATGGGGCTCTGGGTGGCATGTGGATCCAGGGCTCTGCTTTGTCACATTCTGTATCCTTACCCTGAGTGTATAGTGGAGTGTCAGCTCCCTTTCCCTCATGTAAGGACAATTCATCATTGCTCCTGTGATGCTGATACCTCCTGGTCATGGACATTAAAGATGTACATGAAAGACATGAGTGCCATTGCATGCCCAAGGGTTGCACGAATGACTGGGAACATGCCGCAAGTTAGAAGGGGCAAAAGGGCATTTGTCCACTGGCAAAGGGCTCTGACGAGTGGGTCAGTGAAGATGGGGCTGGCTTCCCTGTGCTTATTGCCACAGGGTTACAAGTAGACTGCAAGTTTATGGTTGTGGGACTTGCCTTGTGGCTTTGCTTTTGCTCTTCCCTACCTCTTTTTGACCACTGCCATTGGCAAGTTGCTGCAGCTGGGTCACACACAAGCCACTTGCTTTTGCAGTGTTGATTCCCTTTACCTCTTTGGCCTGTGTCTTGGATAAGGAACCAGTTTGTTACTCCTTCTGGATCTGGGAATGCAGAAAACAATTCAGGATCCAATATGCACTAGTGGTGTAGAAACCTCTTTGCCAAAAAAATTGATTTAGTGCACACTGGGTTACCATGTACTCATTTATCTAGGTAATTCATATTCTTGGTCTCCATTCACTGTCCTTTTGTTAGCTCTGAGCTTCTCCTTTCTCCTGTTCTCTGTGTCCTCTGAGGCAGAAAGCCTTCTCTCATGCTTGCTACAAACTTTCTGCTTCTGGTTCTGTAAACCTGCCTCAGACAGGGAGTCTCCACAGCCTACCTGCTGCACCATTGTTTTCTGAGCTAAGGTTAATTGGGTATCTCAGTAGGCTTCTTTGCAAATCAAAGATAACCAGGTTTCACTGGACTCACTGAGCTAGAGTCACGTTCTTTTCAAATTTCAGTCCCAAACTGGAGATAAAAACATCATCAGAGAAAGGAGATCAACCAAATTTTAATATACTCAAGGGCATCTAGGAAGATGTTCTCCAAGCTTATAACCCTGGACTTTAGGCATGCAGACTTTGACCACTTCAGTGATCTGTTGGCCAAAGCCCTAGAGGGAAGGGGGTGCTCAGGACACCTGGTCTGCGTTAAAGGATCCCCTTGTCGGTGTCCAGGAGCAAAGTATACCAACAAAGAGGAAGGCAGGAAAGAATGTTAGACCTGCCTGGATGGGCAAGCTGCTTCTAGACACACTGTCACACAAAAAGAAACTGCACAAGAGGTGGAAGAAAGGACAGCTAGAATGGGAGACATATAAAGAAGCTGTCTGAGCAGCAAGAGACCTGGTTAGAAAACCTAAAGCTCAGTTAGAATTAAATCTAGTCAGGGAGATCAAGTAGAATAGTGAAAAGCTTCTATAGGTATGTTAATGGCAAAGGAAAACTAAGGAAGGTGTGGGCCCCCTCAGAAAGGAAATGAGAGAACTGATGACAAGTGATGTGGAGAAGGCTGAGGTTCTCAATTATTTCTTTACCTCAGTCTTCATTGGCAAGGGCTCCAGCCACACTCCTGAAATCACAGAAGATAATGGCAGGGGCTGGAAGAAGGAACTGCCCATTGTAATTAAAGATCAGATTCATGACCATCTAAAGAACTTGAAAGTGTACAAGTCCATGGGACCCGATGGGATCCACCCACAGGTACTGAGGGAACTGGCAGATAAGGTCACTAAAGCACTATTATATTCCAAAAGTCATGGCAGTCTGGTGAAGTCCCCAGTGACTGGAAAACGGGAAACATTACCCCCATTTTCAAACAGGGAAAAAAAGAAGAGCCAGGGAACTCTAGGCCACTCAGTCTCACCTTTGTGCCTGGTAAGATCATGGAGCAGATCCTCCTGGAGGCACTGCTGAGACAGAAGAATGACAAAGATGTGATTGGGCATAATCAACACAGCCCCAAGGGCAAATCGTGCCTGACAATCCTGATGGCCTTCTGTGACAAAGTTACAACATTAATAGATGAAGTACGAGTAACTGACATCATTTACCTGGACCTGAGCAAAGCCTTTGATGCTGTCCCACACAACATCCTGATCTCCAGACTGGTAAAGTGTGGGTTTCATGGATGGACCACTGGTGAATAAAGAACTGGCTTGACAGCTACACCCAAAGAGTGGCTCTCAATGGGCCTTCACTTTGACACAGACCATGACAAGTGGAGTCCCTCAGGGATCAGTACCGGAACAAGTCTTGTTTAACATCTTCATTGGTGACATGGACAGTGGCATTGAGTGCGCCCTCAGCAAGTTTGCTGGTGACACCAAGATGTGTGGTGCAGCTGACACACTGGAGGGAAGAGATCCATCCAGAGAGACTTGACAAGCTGGAGAGGTGGGCCCGTGCCCACCTTATGAAGTTCAACAAGACCAAGTGCAGTGTCCTGCATCTGGGTTGGAGCAATCCAGGCACCAACACAGGCTGGGCAGTGACTGGCTTGAGAGCAGCCAAGGACTTGGGGGTGCTGGTGGATGAGAATATCAATTTGAGTCACCAGTGCACATTTGCAGCCTAGAAAACCAATCATATCCTGGATTGCATGAAAAGAAGTGTGGCCAGTGAGTCAAGAGAAGCAATTCTCCTCCTCTACAGTGCCCTCGTGAGACCCCACCTGGAGTACTGTGTTCAGTTCTGGAGCCCCTATTACAAGAAGGATATGGACATGCTGGAACGTGTCCAGAGAAGAGCCATGAGGATGGTCAGAGGACTGGAGCACCTCTCCTATGAGGACAGGCTGGGAGAGTTGGGGTTGTTCAGTTTGGATAAGAGAAGGCTCCAAGGAGACTTTGAGTATCTGAAGGAGGCCTACAGGAAAGCTGGTGAGGGACTTTTCAGGGTATCAGGTAGTGATAGGACTAGGGGGAATGTATCCAAGCTAGATTTAGATTAGACATTAGGAAGAAGTTATTCACCACGAGGGTGGCAAGACATTGGAACAGATTGCCTAGGGGAGGTAGCGGAAGCCCCATCCCTGGAAGTTTTCAAGGCCAAGCTGGATGTGGCTCTGGGCGACCTGATCTAATGGGAAGTGTCCCTGCCCATGGCACAGGGGTTGAAAACTAAATGATCCTTCAGGTCCCTTCCAACCCTGACAATTCTATGATTCTAAAACAGGATTTGCATTTTTATAAAGACCTACAAAAGCAGATTTGCTTGGCAGAAGCTCAGTTGATTGTTTTGGAGACAGGCAGGAAAGACTTTATGCAGATGCTCTCGTTGAGATGATATGGGCACAAAGGATTTAATGACTGAGGGCTAATCTCACCCCTGCTCTTTTCTGAGTGAAAAAATTAAACAGTGGCTGCTTCTGGACTGGTCCTCTTCTCAGGTCTCACTTGTGGGGAAAGATCCCTGCTGTTAGCAGGAGCTGGGTTTATTGGCATTTTTTTTCCTATCTGAATTTTAATTAAAAATTAAGACAAACTTTTTTTCCATTGTCAAAAATGTGGAAAATCTAGCAGGCTGGGAAGGTGAACAAAAATTTTTAAATCCTGCCAAAGAACAGGAATTCGTACTTGCTTAATTATTGTCAGAAAAATGAGATTTAGCAAAGAGGTCTGCCAGGATTCAGGAGATCAAGTTAGTGGAAAATATCACATTTGTAGACTTTTTACTATAATAGTAACAACTATGGTCTTGTATTTAAAACAACAGCTTGGTCTCAGCTGCATAAAAAAAACCTCATTGCATTGCTGCCAAGTCATTAACTTACAAAGCTCCAGGCCCTGTCTACACACAGGTCTGCCATTAGTTTAACTAAAATCACTATTTAATCCATTTAGAGCAATCAGCACAACCCTTTTTTTTGGGTAACCAAATTAACCTAATTCAATACAAGCCTATTACAAACAGAGACAATTTAAGGACATCGACGTCAAAACCTGCATTAGCTCAAGTGGTGCAAAGTTTTGTGGCAAAGAAAGAGCTCAGGGAAAGCCTGGGGGCTGTGGTGATGGTCCCATCTGAGCTGTGCCTGGAGCACATCCAGCAGTAGCTTTGCACTGAGGTACACAAGTGGTCTCCCCTGTGCATTGCTACATGCATAGTCTGGATCCCCAGCGCTTCTCAGGGCTGCTCCCTGCTTGGAAGCTGTGGCTGCCCTTATCCTGTTCTCTTCCCAGCCTTGAGTGCTGCAGGAGAAAATCAACGAGATTGCTTTGGGACCTTGAAGTAAGAGGCGTAAGACATAGCTGGCTCTGATAAAAAGCATTTGGCTTTGTGTGCTGGTTTAAGGCTAATTGGAATATTTTAATAGAGAAAATTATATTATAGGCTGTGAAAAGGAAACAATGGTGATGTCTACTTCACTCATAGGCTTGCTGTGATGTTTAAGAAAGCACTCAAAACAAAAGATAAGACAGTCGGGCTTGTGTCTGGGGCTGTCCTGCAACTTCTGGCTTCTTCTCTCCGACAAATTAATTTCACTAATCACTTTTCTTCTAACTCCTCCTCTGGCCGATCCTCAAAACCTTGGGGTAAGGTATAGGGGTGGGGAGAAGGTGGAAGGGTGGTTGGGAGCCCCTCCTGGGGTCTCTGATTTCTGGGAGGGGCGTTGTGTTTCTGTATTACCTTTACCTTGTATATTTCTGTAAATATTCCTGTATATAGTGTATATATCTGCTTGTATATTGTGCTGAGCTGTAAATAGAGCTTCGTCTAAACTTCCAGCCGACTGAGTTTTAGCCTGGGTCATTTTACAAAGTGTGGGGGGGCGGGTAACTCCCAAACCCACATCACTTTGATGGCCCAGGAGACCTTGTTTAAAGACTATTCTTCTGTGCTGAAACACAGAGCAGTGTACATATGACCACAGCAGTTTATGCCAACAATCTTCCTTCTCATGTTTGTGGCTGCTTCCTGCATCCTTCTCCTAGGAAGGAGAAAGACACCAGCAGTAGCAGCTGGCCCAGAGCACAGGCTGTTTTCCCCAGGCTGTGCAAGGTCCTGGTTGCTGTCGCTGTGCTCAGTCCCTCTTGGGGCTGCCCAGCTGTACAGCACTCACCCACAGTGGGGCAGGGTGACCCTGCAGCTGAAAGCAGGCTGGGCCCAAATGGCTCTCAGGAGCTTTCTTAGTTTGGTTTGATTTGTCAGGTCAGTAATCTGCAGTGGATCTCACACTCTCCAATACTTGCTCAGCATCCCCTTGAGCCCACTTCAGCTTTTGGTCCATGCGGCATCCGCAGATGAGGGGTTCCCCAGGTCTCCATCCACTGTGCAGGTCATCAGCTCCTGGTGCTTGCTCTGAGCCTGGCTATGGCCAGCTGCAGTTGATGGTGTCTAATATTTTTCTTTGCAGAGACAGTGAATGGTTGCTCCATACTCGCCAGCTTGATGACACACATAACTTACTACACCTCTATTATACCCTCCATAAAGTAATTTTTTTTCTGTGCTGAAGGATTCCAGTCCAATGGACTTCCACAGTTTCCTTTCACAGAGAAACTCTTCCCTGCTTTCAGTCATCCTTTTTGGCCTTCTCTGGACCTTTTCCAGTTCTGTTATATTCTTTTTGAGATAAGAGACTGCAAAACCAGGTGCCAGGTGACCCAATATATGAGTCCTATACACTCATATGAAATCTTAGTGTTTAGTTGTGGCAGGAAAAAAAAAAAAAACTGAATTCCTCCAAAACCTGTGATTCAACAGCAAAGAACTGCCCCCAAACAAACTAATTATCTCCTTCCTCCCATGGTTGTAATCTAGATAGCAGTTTACATTAATGGGATATATGGCCTCTAGCTAAACTACAAAAAGCTGAAGATGCTCAGGTATGACAGTGACAATATACCATAAAACAGAGCTAATTTTGTATTGCAGGGTCCCTGTGTAGCAACAGATATATGCAGCCACATGTCCAGATGCACCAGCCTTGCCTGATTGTTTCCAGTGTGCCAGCCCATCACCCTGGAGCTCAGGGTAAGACAGAAGACCTGTGCTGTTCAATGGCTTCCAGTCCCAGAGTATGTATCCTGTGAAAGGCCCCTGTAGGAGAAGGACCCTTAAGTGATCTTTAGAAGTGTAAGTAAAATCTTTATGGTGATCACTCCATGGAGTGGCAACATCTTTATGTCTATTGATGCAGTTTTATAAGTGATTGTTAATAGTGCCTACCACTACCTGAAGGGATCCCACAGGAAGGTTGGAGAGGGACTTTTCATAAGGGTGTCTCACAATAGGACAAAGGGCAATGGTTTAAGCTGAGGGAGAGCAGGGTTACACTGGATCTTAAGAAGAAATTCTTCAGTATGAGGGTGGTGAGACTCTGGAATAGGCTGCCCAAGGAGGTTGAGGATGGCTTCTCCCTTGGGGTGTTCAAGGTCAGGTTGGATGAGGCCTTGAACACCCAAGTCTAGTTGACAGATATCCCTGCCCGTGACAGGGAGGTTGAAGTAAATGATCTCTATGGTCCCTTCTAGGCTATTCTATGATTCTGTGAATTCAAGTAAAAATTTTAGTTATGTTATCCCCTTTAAAAGCCCACTGCAATGTTTTATTACCCCTCTTCTGTAGTGCATGCCCCTGTGCAGCCCAGGGCATGGGAGAGCTGATGGACCAAAACAAGAGGAACTGACTCACCTTTAGTAGCAACCGGGCAATGATCCAGGGTTAAAACACCAACCCCAGTCCCACTCTCATCACAGAGCACAGCAGTCACTTCTTTTATGCTACAGACACAGTTTCATGGCTTTGAAGGCACTTGTGCTTAATACCTAAGGGGTTTGTGTAGCAATCACAGTCATGGCAGGGAAGTACACAGGCACCTTCACACGTGTAGAAGCTAGTCTTGAGGTCTGTGGTAGTGGGTTGGACTTGATGATCTTTGAGGTCTCTTCCAACCTTGCTATACTGTGATACTGTGATTTGATTTTACACCAAGAGTTCAACAGCTAAGAAAGGCAGCTTTTTTTTTTTTTTTCCCCCCCTAGGGGTAGTACAATTATAAAGCAAATTAAGGAATTTCAGGACTGCATTCTACAGATCCTTCATAGCACTGGTACTCCATAAGAATACTAGTTCAGACAACAGTATATGAATAGTTCACAAGGGTACAAGAACATATTTAATCAAAGTTTCTCATGTCTTTATCTATTTGTCTTCAAACCACCATAGATGCATATGATGAGATAAAAAACATATGCTGTTCCTTGGTATACCTGAAACTTCCAAATAGTAGAAGGTGCTGAGTATAATATATTACTATCAGAGGGTTACCTAAGTCTAAAAATGAAGCTTCTACTGCACCGCTGTGTTTGCAAAAACTTAAAGAGAAAACAAAACTTGTAACTTAAAAAAAAACCTCCCAGAAGTTTGGTTTAAGTATTTGTAGAGCTGGACACTAGGTGGCAGAACAAATATATGTTCTTCAGTAACTGACAAAACTGCATCCTTTAAGTAAGGTTGCATGCCCAGAGAAGTATAGCATATAGCCACACATAGATTGACAGCTTATAGCTGTGCTGCTTTCCCTGATCTGTTCCTGTAGAACACAGGTCCTGTTAAGGTTGGGTTTAGAGCTTACATATGTTCCTTACACATACGCATTATGATTTAGTCACAATCTTAGGCCTCTCTCTGCAAAGGCCCATCACTCCCCTTTCCCCATACAATGCATTTTTGAAGTTGGATCGGGCAAACCCTACCCAAATACTTAAGAATTTTAAGATCATAGAATCACAGAATTGTCAGGGCTGGAAGGGACCTGAAGTGTCATCTATCTCCAATCCCCCTGCCATGGGCAGGGACACCTCACACTAGATCAGGTTGCTCAGAGCCACATCTGGCCTGGCCTTAAAAAATTCCAGGGATGGGGCTTCTACCACCTGCCTGGGCAACCTGTTCCAGTGTCTCACCACCCTTATGGCAAAAAACTCCTTAACATCCAATCTGAATCTACCCACTTCTAGTTTTGCTCCATTCAAGATGCTAAAAGACAAGTATGAGTCTCAAATGAGCCAAACTGATGTAGGAACATGGGTGTCACCACCAGTTGGCAGGACACTGCACAGGTAGCTCACATTAAGAATTGAGATTATCTGCTAGTAATTGTTTTGCACCTGGTAAAGCCACATTCCTTCTGCTGCCTGGGGCCATGGTGAGTAAATGCTGAGCTGAAAGGGCTGAAAGCAGGGGCTTGGGCAGCAGGCAGAGGAATGGCTCTGTGCCACCAGGGTCAGCACACACACACACCACCACACACCTGCCAGGAGCTCCTACTCCTGCCACAGGACTCTAGCACCTAGCAATAGTCCTAGGACAGCAAAGCACCCAGCACTGCCTTTTAAAGTGCATCCCTCATCCACCTACAAAAGCTTATTCCAACATTCAGGTCAGTTTTGTCCGATCTTTCTGGAGCCATCAGTGGACTCCGAGAAAGAAGTAAGTGGTAGGACCCTTCTGGATGAAGAGGGCTTTACAAGCCTGATGGAAAGCACAGGGCTGTGAGAGAAGTATCCAAAGAGAGCAAGTCTCATGAAACCTGCACTGTACCAATAGCCAAGGAACAGTTTATGGCAGGCTACAGAAGTCATCTGACCTGTTGTGCAGTGGAGGAACAGAGCATACACAACAGCTTCTTTCTTTGGGAGGAACGAACATCTGCATCACATGAAAACAACAACACGAGAGAGAAAAAGAGGAAAGGGGGAGGAAAAAAAAGAGAAAAAAACCAAAACACATGTCAGTGATCAGCAAAATCCAATAATGGAAGCTCAGAGTTCAGCCCCCCACGTGGCCACAGGGACACCAGAGCCAGTCTGCTTGGCCTATGGGAGGGGCTGAGAAAGGAGTCATCACGTCAGTTTTGGCCAGCGTTCAGGGAGGCACAGACTGGCTCCAGAAGAAGCCATAGGGAAGTCTCTTCTGCTGCAGTCTGCAACTAGGCCTTTCAAAGGGATAATGGGTCAGGTGAAAAACGAGGTAGACTTGATGGGAAATAACAGTCCTCAAAGACAACCTTCCTCAGAATTGGAAAAGAAATTTCTTTTGTGATTTTATGCCATTTACCACAGCTCATGATATCTGCAAACTTCAGAATAACTTAAGGTTTGCTGACCTGCAAAAGCAGCACGAGATCTGCCCATCAATTCATCCCGACACGCAGCAACCACAGCTGCTGTAGGACATAGATGCATTTGCCCTTACCCAAGTGCAGAAGTAGCAGACCTCTCCCCTCACAGCCAGAGCACTGTTTCCAAATTTGGAAGTGCAAGTAGACAAATCAAAGAAACCAACAGATTCCTCTTCCTCCGCGGAGATGTTTTACCCCAGGATTCCAGCTAAACACGGAAAAGACTGAACAACAGGATGGACATAGGCAATGGCTCAAAAGAATGGTACAGCCTAAGGAAGGATAAGAAAGGCAAGAAGCAGAGAGAGATGAAGCAGCCATGACAGCCAAACGGAGACACAAACAGCGCACAAAAGGGAAACAGTGGTGACCGTAAGCATTCCTTTATGTTAAAAGCTGTATCTAACCATCTCTAATAGTTACAAATGGTGGTAGTTCACATATCAAGGTTTGGGCTACCAATACAGGACTGAAAGGAATGTGCATGGGAAGTTGGGGGGTATGGGAACTATTGTTGATTTGTGCCAGCATGGATGGAAGCCTGCAAACCCTGCTCAGTCCAGGACTCACAGGTTCTTAGCTGCTCAGAAAATCAAGTTCCACTGATTTTTGACGTGAGTATAGATAGATGCTTTAGGGACCTTGTGATCGTTTGGAAAATTCAGTTACTGCCACCAGCTCCATGTCTCTCTTATAGCTGAGTTGCCTGGATTCAAAGTGTTGTTTCCAACCTCTTGCAGGGCTGTCCTCCTGTCCCACGTCCTCCCCAGTCCCACCCTACTCACATGTGCACCCGCTGTCCTGCAGCTCAGCCTGCTCCTCCTCCATGCTGTCTCACTCCTTGCCACTCATTCCTGCTTTGTCTCTACTCTCATTTTCTTCCATTCTGCCTATTTACTCGTTGCACCCTTCCCAACTAATGTCACCTTTCTTTGCTGTCATGCTGCAGACTTTCTGAAGTTTTGACAATTGGGTGGGTTTTTTTGTTTGCTTGTTTGTTTTTACTGAATGTGAAGTGGTAAACCATCCTACAACCACAGTCTCCTGGTAAAAAGCCTGTCATTTTATCTCCCTCCCCCACCCCTTTCTACCATCTTACTTTCGTTTGTCTTGGCAACTCTTTTGTGTACTCTTAAATTGTAAACTGAATCATAACCCAGTCCATAAAGGCACCTAACACCCTGAAGTATTATAAAACGTTCTATTTTACACTCTTTAGTTTTGATTTTCATTATGCTCACTGAAAATCAAAGAAAGCAGGGCTCTAAGTAGACAGACATATGTGTTCTGTCAACAGGAAGTTTCTCTTGCATAACTTCTCTGGCAGTTCTGGAAGTCTAAACACAGTTGGGTTTATTTTCCTCACTGCAAATTAATAGTCAGGACAAAAGTGAACCTGTAAAGCATAATCATTTCTGAGAAAGGCAATTCTAGAAAGGCAGATGATTTTTAGCACGCAGAGCTGCCCTGATGAAACATCTGCTATGACGTACTGCAGTTCTGGCTGTAAACTGCTTGTATCAATAGCCCCACAGAGTAATGGGATAAAAAAAATGGGAAAATTGCCATTGCTTGTTTAGCAGCTTGTTTTGCTGATAAATGCCTGTCACTTTTCAAATAGCTACAGTGCAATTGTTTTTTGGAGAAAATATTTCCTTGAGCAGGAGGTTTGCAGGCCATTAGCTATTTCCCATCTGTGCTGGTGCTTTAATATGCCACAAATACACTTTGGTGCCTATCAAACATTCCCAGCTTTTGGTTATACGCAGGCAGCCTGAAATTTAGAAATCACATCTGTTGTTAGAAAGTTTTCTCTTGCCTCACGGAAAATTTAAATCTGAAAACCACTAGAACCAATGTATGTTTTTTGAAAGAACCTCTACTTACAAAAGATAGCTAGGAAAAAAAAAAGTACTTTTTTAGACATCTGTAATTTAAATCTGAAAACCATTAGAACCAATGTATGTTTTTTGAAAGAACCTCTACTTACAAAAGATAGCTAGGAAAAAAAAAAGTACTTTTTTAGACATCTGTAACTTTAAAATAGTGAACGACTGTACAAAAGCAGGAGCTGTTTCATTAAAGCAGTGGCCAAAGTGTACTTATTATCCATGGATAAAAGGTAGAACGTCACTCAGCCGAGCACTGCCACACGTGGGAGTTCACTTCATGGCACGGTTTGAAAAGGGATGGGAATTTTGAAATTCTGCCTGGCAACTGCTAGGACAGACAAGAAGCAGACCTCTGTTTAACATCACAAAATACCTCTAATATCTGCTTTCACTTCACATATATACATTCAACAAGCAATTACTTGTATCTCTTGGCATACCCTCTTCACTGCAAAACTATACTATTACCTGCATCAAATGAAATACTAAATGCTACCCTTCTGGGGAAAGAAAGAAAAACAAAAAGAATCCATTCCTTAATAGGTATCCTTTGCTCCTCTTTGCCCTCCTCTCATTAGGAGGAAAATAAAAGCAGAGGAAAACCATGTTTTAAAAACATGGGTACTGCTGTAGATTTATTCTAGCAATAAACTTTTATCATCTGAACTTTTTGCATTTTTTTTAATTCAAGAGCACCACATGAAATGTCTATGCTAAGTAGTTTTTGCACTTCACGAAATAAAAGGAGAAAGTGAAGAAAGTCATGATTCGAAAGTGCCCGTCAAAGTATGAAGATAGGAACGGAGTGAAACTTCCAAGTCCTGCACGGCAGGAAATTCACACCATTATTTACTACCAGGACCAACAGGCAAAAGGACCAATGTACAGGCAGCAACTGCTTTTTGTAATTTATTGTAAAAAAATAGTATTAAACAATAGGAAAAAACCCACCACATACTGCCTTATGTGGCAACAATGGAAAAATGTGACAGAAATGTTATTTACTCATTCCTATCCATGTATCAGATGATCCCAGCTATGCAGGATATGCTCATGGGAAAAATATTGGCAGCATCACAACATATGGAAGTGGAAATAAAAGACATGCAGTATTTTCAGTTGCAGTTGGGAGGCGTATTTCCTGAAGTCTAAAGATCATGTTGTTTTTATCTGTTTTCCTTTAGCATAATGTACATTATCAGACTTTCATAACTTCAGACACCGGCAGAAAGCCCTGATTTTTTGCCAATGGTGACATACCCACCTCAAAGATAAATGTGGAAGTCAGAATGTCTGCCTTCTGTTTGCAATTTCCTTTCCATAGGAGCATGCACATGATATAGTTCCTGATAACAGATACTTAAACCTTGACTAGCCCTTTTTCACTTACACCAGTTCGACCCCACTGGGCAGCACAAACAATGGAGAACAGATTTCCAACATCACATCACATTTGCTCAGAACCCAAACTGCTTGTCCTAATACCAAATTATTCATGTTAAATGTACTTGGCAAGTCTCCTCATTTTGCCTGCAGACAGGAAGATGTCAGCTTCTGAATCAAACTGTATTACAAAAAAATGTAAATCGTCACGTTCCGCAACTTATTTTTTTGTGGATTTTCTAGCTTATGGCAAAACTGTGAGATACCAGTGTTAACGTGAACAGAACTCAATTTAAACAGAACCCCAAAATCAGGAGTGCACAGTAGCATTTACTTGGTGCAAGTAGCTTCATTATCAGTTGGTGGCTTATTTTCAGTTTCATGCTCAAAAGCATTAATCAGAGAAAACTGAAGTTACATGGCACCTTTGAGACACCTCAGTTTCAAGTCCGAGGATGAACTTACACATACCTAAGTGCATTGTTTTCTGTATGACATGAGTACAGAACCCAAATACTCAAAAAACAGGCCAGCAGAAACATATGGATAACGCTAAATAACAGCACCTAATCTTTTTTACTTTTCCCAGTGCTGTACTTGCTGAAAACTGCTAACGGCAACCACAACTGTCTGAGGTGACTAACACAACTGAGAGTCACTAGTGTAGAGTGCAGTGGAAATTTTGGTCATTCTGAAAGAAGATACAATGTAACAATACAGGAAATCCCATACCTAGAGGACAAAGTCAAACACTTCTCTTGCACATCATAAAAAAAATGTTTTGGTTACAAATTACCACTGCAAATAAACTTCTCAGATAAATCTGAGTATGTCTCTACCTAAAAAGCTTTGGGAAGGGTCAAAACCCCACAAACCATAACTAAAAAGCTTTCTCTAAGTCTTCTTGCATTCTGAGTTGCAACAGTCTCCTTAACTTAAGAAAGACTCTCCTCTTGGTCAATCAAGTCCGTTTTGGAGGAGAATACATCAGCCAGCATGTGTTTCGGGATTTCAGACCCCCGTACTTTTAACGTGTAGCAGGCATTCTCCACTTTTGCCAGACTCTGTTTCAAGGTATACAGCTTCTTAGATACTTCATAAGGTCCAGTGTTCCCAATGAAAGTGAAACCATCATAAATCTGTCGCAAGAACTGGCTCAGTTCAAAAGGCGTGTCTATGTCACCGTTCCCAACGCTGCTGATGCACAGCCGCATCAGCTCTCCAGTGAGATCAGCCACTCCCAGCAGGTAATCTACAGGTGTTACCTTCAGGCTCCAAGTGTGTGGTTGTTTATCATGGGAACTGGAGGTCTGAGGACAGAACAGAACAAAGTCCAGTACAGAAAACTATGAAAAAGCAGTCTACAACATTTCAAATACACACTAACATCTAACATAACTGGTAATTAGAAACATTCTGGAAAATTAAGTTGCATGGCACTTCCGCACAGTCTGATTTCAGAAGTGCTGATGTCTTTCCAGCACACTGAAACATATGAAAGCATCGTTTCCACTTGAGATGCAACTTCCATTCTAGCAAGCATCATAAATATACCCTGCTTCTACTATCTCTATTTGCAAACAGAATGATCATGTCTTTGTACCAATATTTATTTGCAGTTGCTTTGAGTTATTTTGGCTGACAGATGTCAAGCTAACAGATTTACATTTTTACAGAAGCAGACTCATGAACTCATCTACATCAGTAGTGCTGTGGATTACTGTACACTGCATGTGCATTTCTGTACGACAAAATCCCCTTTTGTCAACAGTCAAGTTGCATGCAGTTTGTAGTCAGTGGCAGTAGTTTGTCCCTATATAAAAAAGTTCTGTTTAGGGCAGCTTAGGAGTACAGACAAGTCAAGAAATAGCTGATGTGATATTAAGGCTAAGGTACAATGGAGTACAAGGGGGAAACATTAAGAACGACTCCCGGAAAGTTATAAATGACCAAACTAAGACACGTGCAGCTGCATTTTAACAAAATCTGACTACAGTGCCTCCTGCAACTAGTTCAGTACCAGCAGTAAGATTTCATTCATGAATTTTATCTAGCCTTGGATTAATTTCATTCCCCAACTTTTGCTACATCACTACAAACCAAAAGGCCTTACAGGCAGTCCCAGCCATTAAAAATCACTCCTCTACATTTGCCTGCTAGTATTTCACTATCCTGCATCTTCCTCCCTACCAGAGGGAGTTCAGTTTACTCTGAATAAAAAGGATGTGAAATTTATAAACTTGCACCCCACAGATTTAGTTTACTACTTGTCAGAAGAAAAAGCATGTTTTGAACAAGTGTGTATCTAATCCCGTTCCACCAACAGGCCTTATTTAATCAGATGCCAAAAATGTGACTAAGCCTACTCATTGCGTTTCCATCCCTGAAAGATGTCTGTCGCATAAGGAAAGAAAAAGTTTTACCATGTTTGTTGTTTCTTCTCTGTCTTCTGCTGTAAATATTAGTTGTTTGTTGATCTCTTCAACACTAATCAAAGACCGTGTTTTGATAAAGTACTGAAATGAGACTGCTTCAACATATTCTTGAAGTCCTGCAAAAGTAGCAAAAAAAAGTAAGATGATTCAAACTTTCCAGCAATAATCCATGCTCAAAATTTTTCAGAAATCTTCAAAGTTAGACTATTTTAAAGGTGCTATCAAGATGTGAAAATTAAGCTAATCCAGAAATAATATTGAAACATCATCCAACATAGCACACTTCCAAAGTATGAAAACCAGACCAAGAACAGAGTAGATAAGTTTTTTACTCCAACTGCATTTTTCATCCAAAACCTTCTGTAATTTCACCATAAAGCATCACGTTCAGCCTGGAGAAGAGAAGGCTCTGCAGAGATCTAATCACCACCTTCCAGTACCTGAAGGTAGCCTGCAAGAAGGCTGGAGAGGGACTATTTGTGAAGGCCTGCAGAGATAGGACAAGGGACATTGGTTTGAAATTAGAGAAGATTTAGACTGGATGTTAGGAACAAGTTCTTTACCATGAGGGTGGTGAACACTGGAACAGGATGCCCAGGGAGGGAGTTGAGGCCCCACAGAATCATAAAATCAACCAGGTTGGAAAAGACCTCCAAAATCATCCAGTCCAGCCTATCACCCAGCCCTATCCAATCAAACAGATCCATGGCACTAAGTGCCTCATCCAGTCTTTTCTTGAACACTTCCAGGGATGGCAACTCCACCACCTTCCTGGGCAGCCAAATCACTCTCTCTCTGTGAAGAACTTCCTAATATCCAGCCTATACTTCCCCTGGCACAACTTGAGACTGTGTCCTCTCATTCTGTTGCTGGTTGCCTGGGAGTAGAGACCGACCCCCACCTGGCTACAACCTCCCTTCAGGTAGCTGTAGACAGCAATGAGGTCACCTCTGAGCCTCTTCTTTTCCAGGCTAAACAACACAGCTCCCTCAGCCTCTCCTCATAGGGCTGTGCTTCAGGCTCCTCACCAGCTTCATCGCCCTTCTCTGGACACATTCCAGTACCTCAACATCTCTTTTGAATTGAGGGGCCCAGAACAGGACACAACATCCCTGGAGATATTCAAGGTCAGGCTTGATAAGGCTCTGCGCAGCATGATCTAGTGGAAGACATCTCTGCTCACTGCTGGGCAGCTGGACAAGAAGACCTTTAGAGGTTCCTTCCAACCGAAACCATTCTATGTTCCTCTCAGAAACAGCAGCTCCCCATAACGTCCATCAAGGGTTTGTAGCGGCATCAGTACTGTTTAGCATTCTCATCAGTGACACAGACAGTGGCACCAAGCGCGTCCTCAGAAAGCTTGCAGACGACATCAAGCAGACTGGTGCAGTTAACATCTAAGGGACAGGATGCTATCCAGAGGGATCTGAGGAAGCTTAAGAAGTGGGCCTGTATGAACCTCATGGGATTCAACAAGGCCAAATGAAGAGTCCTACGCCTGGGTCAGGACAATGCCCAGTATCAATTCAGGCTGAGGTACTGAGAGCAGTCTTATGGAAAAAAGACTTCGGGGTACTGATGGCTAAAAAACTGGACATGAATCAGCAATGTATGCTTGCAGCCCAGAAGATAAATCACATCCTGGACTGCATCAAAAGAAGTGTGGCCATTAGGTCAAGGGAGATTAATCTTCCTTTCTACTGTGTCCAGCTCTGCAGATCTTGGAACAAAAAAAAAAAAAACATGGACCTGTTAAGAGTAGATCCAGATGAGAGCTACAGAAGTTATCAGAGGGCTGGAGCACCTCTGCTATGAAGAAAGGCTGAGAGAGCTGGGGTTGTTCAGTCTGGAGGAGAGAAGGAAACATTACTGCAAGTCTTTCAGTACTTAAGGGGGCCTACAGAAAGATGGGGTCAATATTTTTCATAGGGCTTATTCTGATAGGATAAAGGGTAATGGTTTTAAATCAAAAGAGAGAAGAATTAGACTAGATATAAGGGAAACCTTTTTTAAAGTAAGGGTGATGAGACACTGGCACAGGTTGCCCAGAGAGGTAGCAGATGTCCCATCCCTGGAAAAATTCAAGGTCAGGTTGGATGGGGCTCTAAGCAACCTGATCTAGTTAAAGATGTCTCAGATCACTGCGAGGAGATTGGGTTAGATGACCTTTTAAAGGTCCCTTCCAACCCAAACTTTTTAAATAAAGCATTTTTAAGATGGAGAGCACAGGTTACTATTCCATGAGTCCACAGACACAGGAAACAATGCAGATAAAAAGACTCCAGATTAATCTAAGGAAGGCAGCTCACTTATAGATATACCTCCTTTGTTTAATCTTATTAGCAACATACTTATTTAAAACTGAATTTCCCACTTCACTACTTTTTGGAAATTAGCAAACAGGCTTCTTAAAACATGCAGGTGAAGTGAAATTCATGCTCAGGACAAAGCAGCTGTTGTTACAGATCTCTCTAGGGGGAAAACGAACAAACAACAAAACCAAACCAACCCAACCAACCAACACCCAAACGAAACAGCTCTCTCCAATATAGCTTATGTTCTAAAAAGGCATTGAGGGAAGCAAAAGGAGTCGGCGTATTGCAAGGATAATAAACATAGTTTGTACCAGATTTGTATGCCATCTGCAGCCACCTGCTGCAATTACCTCTCACTACCTACTCAGCAGATGGTGATTTTCTGTGTGCCTTTTAGCAAAGGTGAGATCTAAAAAAAGGCTTCAGTGTTCAGACAGCAATTTCACAGGTTCTGTCTCTTTTTCCTCATGTGCAGAGAGCAGATTTGGGGAAAGCATGTAGGAAAAGTTTGTAAGCTGAAAGCTCAAGTTGGCATTGTTGGTGGAAAAAAGTAGAAACAAACTTGGAACAAAAAGTCACAGTTGGGTTAAGCTAAAAAACATTTTGAAGACAAAATGAATGCACATGTGTATGTGCTCTACGGACAGAGAAACGCTAAAGGAGAACATTGAAGCAACAGGCTGAAACGTAACAGAGATGGCTCTAACAGAGTCATTCTGAGCCATTTTAAAGGGATGGTGCCAGTTCAAGAGAAGTGGTGACACTACCGTATCATACTGCAAGAGAGTCACAATTAGAAAGTTTTACCAGTGTGCAGTGAGAAAATGTGGAGGGTTATCCAAGGGTACCAGTAGTAGAATCCTGATTCCATTGGAATAATCTTAAAATTCTCAATTACTCCCTAAAGAGCCAGAACCTCAGCCTATGGAGGAAGCAGCAAATTTAGCCTTCATCTGCATCAAAGAAAAAAAGTCTAAATCAAAAAGAAGAGAACACAGATTTGACTAACAGATGCCCATGGAAATAATCCCAAAACAACTAGAGGTAACCTCAAGGGAACATTCAGCTGGAGAAGGTCTTCCACAATACAATCACAAAAGCACGATCAGTGACCTGCTTTTTTTTTTTTTTTAAAAGATGTGTTTGCAAGGTGAGCAATTCAGAATGGCAATTCAGCCTGCACCCTTTATGGTTCAGTACAGCAGCAGCAAGAAAAACAGAATAAACATTCAGCAACCAAAGTTGCACTCAGAACTGCTGTTCACAAATCAGAATACAGCAAGGAGCTGCAAGGCCAATTAAATGCAATCATGTAAAATCAACTGAAATTTGTAAAGCATTCTGGGCACAAGCAACAGAACAACACTAGCTAAAAGCTGCTCAGGGTCTTCTAAGATCTTCGGAAGTTGTGGAGAGTTAGATTTCATCACCCATTTTTTTTCCTGACTTACCCTCTTGATAGAATATGGCCAGTGAGCCATTACAAAATTTTGGCTTGTTCTGTGGGTAAGCTGTAAGCTACCAGATACAGCAGCACTCAACACAGTAACACCTGTGAGAATCTCTCTCTGCTATCTGTGGAGAAGACTATCATATATGAAAATAAACTTGGCATTTTCCCCATGTTCTCAGACTAAATCAGCTCTCAAACTTTTTGGTAAACACTTCCCCTGAGCAGTCCTAACTTCCAGTTTCAGGTCACTTCACTTTACTACTCTTCCACACACGTTTAGTCATTTTCCAGGCTAAGTGTTTGGCTCCTCCATTCATTTAAGTGTTTTTTTTTAATATAGGCATATATTTGTAGTTAAGTATACATACAGACATTTTTGCCTCCCCTCACCAGCCCACCCTAGCTGACATGTTCCATTTTTCTCCTTACCCCTTTTTTAACACCACAATGTGAATGTTGCACTCAGTCTGCTTACTCATTTACTGTCACCTTTTCACAATTAGGGAATCTAATTCCCACTACTTACAAGTCGGCCTTAAAAAATTCCATTTAAAGTTGTTATCATTACAAATAGACTGGTAACAAACCCTGGTAGCAGCCACTTTGAAAGAAGTACTTATCTTTGACTTCTTTTTCTTTGTAAACTCATTCCAGAAGTAGCTACAACATGACACTTCGATGACCCAAGACCTTGAAATAAGGTGTTTCCATGTGCAGGTAGAAGGATGTTTAAACGTGTTATGCTTTAGCTTAATGGTAGGACATCCGCTATTTTCAGCAAACAATCCCCAAGGTGAAAAACTCCATCCCATTTCAATACACCATCCAACAATACCTTTCCCCTTATGCTCTCGCTTTGGATTTATTCCAAAACTGGCTTATTTACGGATTGAGCTGCCAGTAATGGAACAGTCTGTATGACTGCCTTTTATGTAAATTCCCCTGCCCCTTGTACAGGGATCAAAAATCTCAGTTACAAATCGCTGTATTATTTCTACCATCACATCTTAAAATTACAGATGTAAAGGAACAAAACACTTGACTATTCTGATATTTTTTTACATTTAATCTCTCTCTATATATAGTTTGTACTAGTGACACAGTGACCCGATATAAGAATTTCCTTCTGTATTTTGAAATTTATTTTCTGCATGAGAACTAGAAAGTTACACTGAGGTATCTTCTGAGCACATAAGGAGATTTTGTGTCTGAAAGTTTGTGCATTTTTGCTATCTTGACCAACTGATATTTGAGACATTTATCCTTATCTACATAGGCAGTCTCCAAAAATGAATTGTTATGCAGTTTTTCTGAGAAACTTAGCAATAAATCTGGTTTCTTAAAAAAAAAAAAAAAACAAGTCATTGGAACACTCAATCCAAGGGTTAAGTGAATGCATGATGGGTAGCCAAAGCTAGTTCTCTTTGAAAAATGCATCAAGAACAGAAATTCCAGGTTAGGGTAAAAAGAACCTAATTCTATCCAAGGTGTATATGCATGCATGGAAATTTTAACACAGAGCAACAGATCAAACAAGAGGTAAATGTTTCCTCCTAAAATTTTGTTTTCATTTCTTCCTTTAAGTATCTGTTCAGCAGCTAAAAAATGAGTTAAAAGTGGATTTCACATATCTCAGTTCTTAAGGTTAGCAATGCCAACGCTACCTGCCAACTTCCTGAGTACACCTTGTTTCTCCTTACTTCTCAAACATATTTTTTCTGTCCTTTTGTCTTCTTCTTCACAAAGCAGGTGACAGTGTGTTCTCTTATCTAGCTTCTCCCCTAAACCACACTGCAGGAATCACAGGCCAGTAATAGCCACTAGGACAGTAGGAAAATACACAAAACAAGTTTCTTCCAGGATGACTATAAGAAGGGTGGGGCACATTATTTATAGGGCAAGTCGTGTGAAACTGCCCCCTTACAAATTCATTACAAACATCAAAACTGCATAGTCACAGCTTTACCTTATCATTATGTTTAAGCTGGCAAGTGGCAATCTTATTAAAAAACAAATTAAAAAATCAAACCAAGCCCCTAAAACCCACAGAACCCCCTTAAAACCAGGAAAAAAGAAATCACATCCCTGTGGAAATCTCAAAACCAAAACCCAGAGTTAAACTGCAGAGCCCATATTACTAAGGTCTGCAGAATATGAGGATGCTAGACTTAACTCATTTCTAGAACATTGTTCAATGAAGGGAAGAATGGTGAAGTAAACAACCAGTTATATCAACCAAAACAAGTATGAGCAATAAAAGTATTAATACACAAATCAAATAGTTTTGCTTCAGAGTCAGCATCCTATAAGATGAAACTGACAAATCACACCTCAGCCTTTTCCATTGAAGTTCTCTGCAGACTTGGCAATGATTCTTCAGATTAACAGGTCTCTTTCCACCCACAAGTGACAAAAAGAAGTACTAAAACTGCAGCTGTGAAGCAGTTCAATTGCTTTGTTGATTGTGAACATGAAGTCAAAGGTTAATTTTATAACAATACACTGAAAGAGCATAAAGCCAGCCATCTTCAGAGACACACATGCTCTGGACATCCTGTTGTGAAAATGGCATTAAAGAATAATTCCACTCTGGAATAGATTTTCTAAGATGGAACTAATTAACAAATCCAAATAAAAGAGCTATAACAAATATCCATAAAAGGTTACAAATTTGGAGGGGAAAAAAATTCAACTGTTTCTATTTGCTGCATAATGCTTCCAAAGGTGAGTTGTCATGGCAGGGCTACAAGTAGTGTGAGCTTTTAACGAAACTAGAGAAGAGGAAAAACAAAGCTAAGTCATAAATTGATACAATGTTTGGGTTGGAAGGGACCTTAAAGATCATCTAGTTCTCATTTCTCTGCCATGAGCAGGGACAGCACCTACTACAGCAGGTCGCTCAAGCTGTTAGGTGCTCTTCCTTCATCGATCCTTCTTTGGATCAAGTTCACATAAATAAACTGCTCGATTTTATCAATCCAGTTTTGAAATTAGTTTAGTAATCAGTACAAACCCAGATATGAACATGTCAGAAAAAAATATTTTCAATAACCTTGAACTGATTACTAATGAAATGTACATAAAGAGAATATATTACATCTAACAGTGGCTTGTCAAAAACAGTTTACTGTTATACCAATAATTACATAGATACAAATCACAGAATCATAGAATGGTAAGGTTGGAAGGAGACCTCAAGGATCATTTAGTTCCAACCCCCTGCCATAGGCAGGGACACCTCCCACTAGCATAGGTTACTCAAGGCCTCGTCCAACCTGGCCTTGAACACCTCCAGGGAGGGAGCAGCCACAACCTCCCTGGGCAACCTGTTCCAGTGCCTCACCACCCTCACTGCAAAGAACTTCCTCCTAACATCTAGTCAAATTTCTCATATCAAGCCCTGAATGCTTTGTTGATTAATCAAGTCCTACTTGACATATCTATGACAACCAAGAAGTTCTGTTTCCTTCTATCTGCATGTGCTGAACTTGCGTATTTCAGATACTTAAGTGTTAATAAGGCTTTCACTTTGTTTAGTTGAATACACACCAACTTTATAGAAAAGGTAATCCCAAGATTAGTCTGTTTTTCCAACAACTACAGAAAAATACAAGTTCTCTAACAGGTACAGGTGCCTATGAGAGTTCTATTATTCCCCCAACAGGCACAAAAACCTTGCAGAGAATATTCTAATCTTTCATATTGCACAGAACCGTTAATCAACTCTTATTGTTATTAATAGCATACATATGACAAATGCTTTTTTTTTTTTTTTTGTAATTTCATCATAGATGAGAAAATCACAAGCTTTAATTTTGCTCCTGCTTGGAGATTTGACTGATGTACCACGATTAGTTTTGTAAGCAAGTGTTTTGTTCTGAAGGGTTTTTGCTTATTTCTCCCCCCCAAACATAATTCCGAAGAGCAGCCTATGTTCTACATTAGTTCTCAAAAACACAAGCAAACAAACAAAAAAACAACAAAACCTACTGTAACAAGCAGTCTTTCTGATCTCTTGGACTCTAATTGCCCTGATAATTGATATAGAATTTTTAAAATCATTCAGTTAGATAATAAATTTTACCCTACTAATAGCCTTGAGGGCAAGTGTTCAAGATACCAAAGAAAGGAAGCTCTGACTCAACCAGGATATTCAACAATTAAAGCAAAAGCACCTAACACAACAGCTCCTTCAGTTCACATTTCACTGACAGTTCTCAAGAGATGTTTCAATGCAACAGCCTCAATTCACTAGCATATCAGAAACANTCCCAAACCATCACAACAATGTGGCCATTTATCCTCATAAATATAGATCTAGTGAGATGGTAACAAAGAAAAAAAACCCTGACTACTATGCTAGTTGTTTCCTGGAATGGAGTTTCTCTATGGCACATTTTCCTGTGTGATTTTAAACAAATAAATAAGGTTCATAGGTTTGTTTGGTTTTTTTTTTTTTTAGTCTTCTCTCCTGTTCCACCTGCACTTGGTTCCTGTAAAGGCTGGAGGGCTCTGGTCTGTGAATGACTGACATTAACAGCTGCAAGTCAAAAAAAAATAATTATTCCTGAGTCAGTGCACAGGTTCTTCTCCATTTCCTGGCTATGAAACTGAAACTTTCATGTTATCATGTAGGAAACTTAAGGTAAAACTAGGAAAAGGCAATCTTTCTTTGGCTTAGTCCATAGCACGCATCTTTGAAAGACTGTATATAGCTTTTCTTAGACTTGTGTGGCCCTTAATGGTTCCTGCTGAATTTACAGGTTATGCTGAACTCGATGGCTCATTCAGGACCAGCTGATAATCAGTGCTCACACTGTGAATGCCCTGTTTGGTTCATTTTCCCAGGTTTAAGTTTTTGTGTATGGACATATAAATCCTGCAGCAGAAGTAAAAAGTGAAAGGCTTTGCAGTTGCTGATTTTTCACTTTGACAGGAAGAATTTATAAAAAAAGGCATGAACCAGAAAATCAAAAGGTAGTAAAAAGCAACAAGTTGAAGGTACCAAGTTTCAAATAAGCAACTTGCAGAGTGAAGAAAATCAGCCTGATAAAGTTTGTTTGGCACCACTCTTGGAGATGTGACAGAGAAATAAAGAAAGTAGCTAAACAGAGAAGCAAAGAAATTAACAAACATAGTTCTGACAAATACTAGCTTATTCACTGCAAATTCTGTTAATTTTCCAGTATAACCAGGAAACTTTGCTTCCATTCTGGCATTTTACCTCTCACCCACAATAGCAAAGAGATTAAGTTAAATTCTTCAGTTACATCCTGTTCCTGTATTGTTGTGTTTTCCCACCATCTTGCACAAACCTGGATGCTTCCTTCACGGACAACTTTCCTTTCAAGTTTTAAGTTTATTCAAGCCTTTTCCTGGGTGAGACATTTAAAATCCATGATACCTTACCCAGGCAGTGAAAAGCTTTCCCTCTGTATTAACCAAACTGGTGAATTAAATGTATCATTTACTTTGATTATAGGTTTAAGCTTCCTTAAGAATAAAAGATGTCCCACTTCTACCGTTCTTGATATACAGTGTATTTTTTTACTTAGACATTATTTCAGAAATGCATAGGTATCTACAAAGGTAGCTAATGCAGCTGGAGCATGAGACATTCTTTTCATATTATGAATGAAAAAACAAAGAAACAAAAAAACAACCCAACAACAAAAAAACAATAAACCCAGGTACCTCAGAAATATTTACACAGAATCATAGACTTGTTCCAGTTGGAAAAGACCTCCAAGATCATTGAGTCCAGCTGTTAACCTAACACTAGCACAGCGTTTTAATCCAAATCCTTCATACAATAATCAAACCCCCCAATACTACTTATATAATCAGTAATCTAAATCTAGCCTCCTTGGATAGACCTCAGTCATCTCCATAGCTTTTCTTACAGCATCATGTCTGGTGATCCCACAATGCTGTTGAAAACTATTCTAGAACAATCAAATATTTCATTTTCATTCACACAGGCTTAACTAACTTTGTCTAATCCAGCAAGAATTTGTTGCAGTATGATTGCACATCTAAAGTAACTCTTAATGGCATAAGGCAGAAGACAGAAATAGAATCATAGAATCAACCAGGCTGGGAGAGACCTCCAAGATCATCCAGTCCAACCTATCACCCAGCCCTATCCAATCAACTAGACCATGGCACCAAGTGCCCCATCCAGTCTCTTCTTGAACACCTCCAGTGATGGCAACTCCAACCCCTCCCTGGGCAGCCCATTGCAAGAACACAAATAGTGACTGCACAAGCTAAATTATGTGTTAGACTGCGTCAATGCTGAACTTTTACACAGAATTTCCCACGGCAGCAACAGTCACTGAGCAATAGTTTTGACAAGGTGCTGACATTTTACAGCCTCGCCATCTAATCCTATTGAGAGCAAGTGCAGACATGATAAAGAGCTAATGAGCTTCTCTGAGTACACCACTCCACGTACCACTGCTGCTAGCACTGGCACACAGAGCAAACAGAAAGGTCAATCAACAATACTCTAGTTGCATCTACTATCATCACTCTATGCCACACTACTGAAGAAGCCCCAGAAGAATTATGGACTCCATATTTTGATTTATGTAAGACTGTCAGTTGTGAAGACAATACCACACTTACACTTGCTCCTAGAAGAATCTAATGGCCCAATTATAAAAAAAATCAACACGTACCTCTATTGCCCCAAGAGGTCTTTCATTCAATATTTAAACACCCTAAAAGCCTTCCAGTTCTCTTGCACATCTTTATTAAGGGGAAAAAAAAAAGGTGAATCTTCAAATAGAAATTTCATTTTACAGAATCAAGTTAAAAGGTACTCTGTTCAATGCCACACAATGCCAAGCTATGACACAACTGCTAGCTCCCCTCTCCATTACGTAAATTTTGCATTTATGCAGATTTAGAACATGCTCAGAATAATTCCAAAAATGCTAAAATGTTGCAAAGCACACTCTTTCTTGTCTTTAAGACTTGTACAAGTCTGTAGACTATTGATATTTTCCTTAGTATTAGAGTTTTATATGTGTAATATAAATACCCAAACAAACACATAAAATCCTGCAAAGATTCTTCCGCCCCTTCATAAACTCATACAATCTTTTTCAGCCCTCTTCTTCCATGGTGTCTCACAACAATTTTAAAGTAGTAGTACACATTTCCTCACAGGATATATAAGGTATACAGTGCAAAGTGGGGCAAAGGAGCAGGAATTCTATACTACAAATAGTAAAGCTTTAAAAATATCAACAAAGCAGAACATTCTAACATAACAAATTAAGAGGTCTACATTAAAAAAAGACTTCATTATTTCAGTATCTCTTTGTTTGCTTGTTTAATCGTCCCCTGGGACAATCTGTACTGTTAAGAAACGTGTAGAAATTAGTCATCAGTTTTTGTTGTTGTTCAATTAGTGCTATACTCAGTGTTTGAGCTCATGCAAGTGTCCTTTGGGGAAACCTCCTGCGTGCCATTAGCACTATTCTTAATGAGGGAAAGCATGAAACTCCTTTAGTGCTCTGCCAGAATTGTTTTATCTTCAAGTCAAAAGAACAACTGCTTGGAGTAACCCCAAAAAAAGCATTTAACAATTACAAATGGCAAACAATATTCCCAAGCATTATACTGATAGCACTTTTCTATTTATAGGCTAACAGTTATTATACTGAATAAAATTTGTATTAGACAGCTTTATTATGCAGACAGTTATGACTGCCCAGTTAAGGCTGCTACTTGATTTCCACTCTAAGTCCAGTTTTGATCCCTTTTACTCTTTCTGTGGGAGGTAGGGTGGGGAACAGGAGGATGTTTCATGTTTGGTTTCAAGACAAAGGAGAATATTTTTAGGAAGTTTGAGGTTAATTGGACATGCTGCTTTTGAGATACGTGACATAGGCGTTTCTTTATTATTTTTGAAGGGGAAAAAATGCAGTTTAATGGCAATGTTTTTGTTCATTAAAAGCTTTTTAACTAGTTCTCCAGAATTTAAGATACAAAATCAAACTGAAAACTAGGTGAAAGGAAGGTCAAGACTTATGGCTCTAGGAAATGCATAAAGACAAAAGATCTAGCACTTTTCCTAGATACATTTATTTTCAAAAAGGCATCCACTGTGAAAAAATGTAAACCAATAATTAAAGAACACTACACTTAAAAACAAAAGTAAAAGCATCATTCTTAACTCCTATCACTGTTTCCCTCCCAACCACAGTTCTTCATAAACAGTAGGAGGCAGAGGAATAAAGCATTCCCTCTCACAGCTGCTCTTTATTTAATTGTCCCCTCATTCTTCATGTCTCTATGTTTTCTATCTCAGCTTTGTAATCTTGACATCAAGCAACTTCACATCCAACACCTCCTCGATCAATCCTAGCAAGATATAGAAGTTTTCAAGCCTGCATGTTCCTCTTTTTGCCATCCCAATGACTAACAGCAAAGGATTTAATGAACGAGGTAAGAATAAAGTTCTGTTTAAACAAGTTTGCGTTTCATACTTGTCATACACTTAATGCCTAAAAGCATTCTCTGTCTTCTCAGTGACACACTTATCTAACACATGCTCCCTGGCAGAGGAGCATCATGTAGAAAAGCCAGAATCTAAGTAAATGCTGTGGGTGACACACAGAAATGGAATGAAGACAGCTTATGTCAGTTTGATTTTGTATGTCTTCTTAATGAGGCAAGAATCATCCAATTACAGAAACAATAGGGACATCTCAGGGCCAGGCAATATTACACAACCAATGGGATCCCACAGACTTGCCACTTATACATGTCACCTGAAGAGAGGAAAAAGGGTAGAGGGCATAGCAATTACCAGTTCTAACAGTTCCATCCACAAAACAGCAAAGTTTAGGCATTTTTTTGCAGAGATTGCATGCCTGACTGCTGGAAAGATGGACAGCAGAGTCTGCTTCTCCTCCTCATTATTTGGCATACTAATACCTCTTCACTCCCCTTTCTTTTTACCTAAAGAGGTCAGTAAGATTCACTCTTTCAAGCTGTCTTAAGAAAATCCTATGACAATCTCACTCCAAGTCCCATACATATACTATCGTATATGTAACCGTGTGCAGTTCTAGGCCTCACAATTTAAAAAGGGGGTGAAGGTCCTGGTAAAAGGGCTGGAAAGAATGTCCTGTGAAGTCAAGACTCCAGGGCCACTCTTTTCAGTGGTGCCAAGTGATACGGCAAGGGGCAACAGGCACAAACTAAACCACAGTTAAGTTCCATCTGGTTTCCTAACATAAGGAAAAACTGCTTTACTTCACAGATGATGGAGCACTGGAGTAGGCTGCCCAGAAATGTTGTGGAGTCTCCTCTGGCGATTTTTTAAACCCACCTGGGCACGTTCCTGTGCACACTACTCTAGGTGAACCTGCCTTAGCAGGGGGGTTGGGACTGGGGAATCCCAAGAGGTCCCATTCAACCCCTACCATTCTCTGACTTCATGACAAGCTACGGACTTAGGGCTTCTTACATGTGGAGAGGAGGAAGCTGAGGGGAAACCTCACTACTCTACAGCTTCCTATGAAGAGGAGAGGGTGGCTGTTGAACTCTTTTCCTTGGTATCCAGTGATAGGATGTATGGGAGTGGTTCAAATCTGCATCAGAGGAGGTTTAGTTCGGGCATAATTCTAAACCTAGATGCTTCCTAGAGGTAGGTGATGTCCCAAGCTTGCAGGTGCTTGAGAGGCATTTGAACAATCACCTTAACGTGTTTTAACTTTCAGTCTGCCCTGAATTGGTCAGGTAGTTGGACTAGATGACTGTTGTAGGTTCCTTCCAACTGAAATAGCCCATTGTATTATAAAAGTTTTGTGGCTGGGATGCATTGAGTCATCATACACATGCAGCAGGCCTCTAACTTCCTCTACTAGAGGTCTATAGTAATTTGGCCTGTTCTACAATGGACAAATACATCTTAGTCATTTTAAGAGGCTGAGATTTAAAACACAGGGGAAATGTTCTAGAAATGCTGAATTGTTTCCGATAGCGTATTTTCAGTTGTTTTCTAAAGAGTTTATTCAGGTCTATTTGAACATTAACAGACATCTTTATGCAAGTCAGGAACTGATCAGACAGGAGAACCACTGTAGCTGATTCTGGTATTTACCAAATACACAAAGCAAACTTGATTTTTTTTTTTCATTAATTTCTTTATTTTCAGGTCACTATGGCTATCTTAAGTTTACATATCTTTCATATTTTAAAGAAGCTGAAAAGCTAACTTCAAGTTGGAAAAAAGATGCATTTTTTAAAAAACAAAACCCAGCAATCTATTTTCTCACTCAGAGAAGAGAATCTGGAAGTAGAAACCTAGCATTAGGTTTGCTCACTTGCTTCTGTAAGACAGGGATACACACGCACTATTGCACAGTAAGTTTTCATGTGTCTGTTATGTAGGTGCACTCCTGTAAGTCTGAGATTAATTTAAGCTAATTTCAGGCAAGCTGCCTCCCAGTAAAACAACAGGTAGGTAGGATTCTTTGAATTTACCTACCACATAAAGCCACGTACCAAGAAAATAGAGACAATTCAGGTGAAGCATCTTACACAGGGTTACCCCATAACAATTTTGCTCGCATAGAAAAGCTGATAGCTTGCATCATGAGGCCTCATAAGGATTAATGAGGTAACAGACCTCAAATGCTGCTGTTATATAGGTAGCATTATGTGACTTACATGGGACTGTGAAATTCAGGTGTTAAAGAAGCTCACAAGAATTTTGGTTCATAAATCTGAATGCAAGGATATTCATCTTTCATAAGATGTACTTAAAGTGAAAATTCAAACACATTTTCATGATGCCAAGATACTCATAACATACCTGGAATAGCATTGTTCAGTTTGAGATCATCTACAGTGTAAATTTTTAATTATCATTTCATTGTCTCATTACAGTAATAAGATATAAACAGCAACAAGAAGTACACAGATTGACTCTTTAAGAGTAATTACATAAAATTTGAACAGCCCGATGCACCACAAGTAATAGGACTGTAGAACTGAATTAGAGTCACTGAAATGTAGCATGGCAAGCCCCTTCTGGTTCACAACTGCCAAACTGAGCTTTCACTTAAGATCTGTGCCGCTCTTAAGTTTGTGTAAGATGCAAGTACAAGTTAATGTTTGCTGTTCGTCTTACAAACTACAGAGGTGTATCTGGTGCTGGTTTATCAAAGCGATCCTATGGACATTTGTAAACAACTAATTCATTCAGCACAAACCTTCAGCTCCCTTATTCATGCCCAAATAAGGAACGCTATACAAGACTTAAAACAAGACTGACAAACACAAGATGCTTTTATGTCATGACCAGGATGTTAGAGATGTAGTTACTTATTTCACTCATGTTGCCACAACCAAGACATAACTACTTTAGGCAAGATTGCCAGAAATTCAGAAAATAAATTATTTGACAGCAAGAGTCAAAAAAACCAATGGGACTTAGCATCTCAAAGATGTTAGTAAATAATGGTATTACAGAGAAGAGCACAACAATGCAATTGAAAGATATAAACTCTGATCTAATGCTTGTAACAGAAATAAAAACACATTCTCAGTCTCTTTTAAAAAACAACGTTCTAATCTAAGGGTTTTAGTTGATGAACTTCAATTCCAAATGGGATCATTTCACAAGATAGTTCTTCCTGATTTTGTCCCAGAAACTGTAACCCTTCACACAGGGTAAATAACTGTGTCATATATCCCCCTCTCAGAGAAGACCAGCTAGTACATTCATTAGAACTACCCCCAATTTCAGTTTAGGTTAAGGTCCAAATTTTTTCCAGTTGTAGTCCCCTATGTAGATGTTTAACTGTAGTAAGATGCCTGGAGGGCAATTGCCTCTAATACCAGGCCTAATTTTGCTAACAACGAATGTTAATCCAAGTCCCAACTGATAAACATAGAAATGCGGAAAACTCATATTCACTGTATGAAGAGAAAGAGCTGCTGCATAAAGAGAAACTGAGCTTGGTGAAAAATATCATATGTTGCCTATTTTTAAATAATTTACCTGGAGATATAGCTCTGTGGAACTGATACATATCTTCCCCAACCAGTTCTTGTGCAACCTGCTTAATTTTCCTTCGGACAGCATCTAGCTTGACTTCAGATTCATTTAATATTTCTTCTTTATTGGGAGCACTGCAATGATAGAACAGAAACCGAAAAAGTAGCTTTCAGAACATAGGGAAACAGTTAAAAAAAAATTACACATTTTACTAAACAATACATTTCTATGGGTTTGGGGAAAAGCAAAGCAAATATTGGAATGAGAAACAGTTTAATTTTCATTGACATCTACTGCAGATTCTGAAATTATGTAGATTTTTACCATGAAAATAATCAGTCAAACAGTTCTGGCATCATGAGATTTATTCCAGGCTAGAATGTTAATTATTGCTTATGTAAGAACAACGAGAAACATATACAAAGGCTTCAAGAAAGTGTTCCAAAAAAACAGCACTATTGGCAGAAATCCTTCAATCTCTCAAAAAATAAATTAAAAAAAAAAAAATTTAAAAAAAAAATCTATCTTTTGCAAAATTGCAAAATACAATACATGATCTGCTTTTACATATGATTCTTTCTTAGGAACTAATTATGCACTATACTATTCAGGAACAGCTGAAATATCCAATTCACAAACACAATATATACTTGACATTTAAAAGTTCATCTCATTTCCTTTAAAATCCTCCCCACTCTGTTCCCAAATAATTTGTATGGTATATTAGTCTCAGTCCATTTAATGAACTATTGGTAGACTGGTCTCAAGAAAACATTTAAAAACAAAGAGATTTCTGAAAGCAAAGAAACGGTGAAAAGACAAGGAGGAGAAAATAGAACATGGAAAACTTCAACTCTGACAAACAAGAATGTCTTACAAAACAGGAATCTAAAATTTAGAGTAAAGAGGAATTTTTTTTTGTTGTTGTACTTTCCTCTACCAGTTCCCAGCTAATCCAGCCCTTGTACTGGGAGTCAAGGTTGTACGGGTTACTAGAATAATCACAGTGCCTCTTTGCAGGAAAACACAAAGTTAAAAAGAGGACAACCCTATTTATAACTGTTAGTACTATGATAACTATACATAGTTACTACATCTGAAATGTACTGATAGGTAACCTAAAATAAACTAAGAATGAGCAGTTTTAACTGTACCATATAAGAGCAATGTCTGACACATTCAGTAAACTTTATATGTAACAGGCTATGCAAAGCTTCAAATTTTCCTGTTACCTTCTAGCTTGTGAGTTCCAAGAGTTGCTTGGAAAGCTCACAAGAAGAAAAATATGTAGAAGCTCAGAATTCCACAGAAAAACCTCTTAGGTTGAAGTATGTACTGAATTTAAAAGAATCTGGGTAACCTCCTCCTTGTATTGATCACTTAGGGTGGGAAAAAACCAAAATTAAGTAACTGCAGAAGCAACTAACCAGAATGAAGGGTACATGCTCTTCTCTCTCAGCTTGCTGAAAGCTGGAAAGGAGAAAAGCAGGAAAGCTGGAAAGCTTTCAGCTGCTGTTATAGTCTAATACTCCGATTTTGTTTAATCCGTCAATAAAACCAGCTGAAAAGCCTGAACCAGCATCTTTTAATTCTCTAATTGTTGCGTGCATTCATTATCTCACATCCACCCTAAAGGATGCTTATGGGAAGTTAATTAATTCCTTTCAGCAGAACATTGCAGCTATTAATCACAAATACACAGAACACTGAACACAGCTTCTAGGTTTCTATGAACATTTTCATGCTCAATATGACTCACCTGGTAAACCTATGGAGCAGAAATATTGTTCTTTTGCTTTCAATAGTTATATCGCGACTGACCTTCACAAGCCGCTCATATTTGTCATGCCTGGTGTCAAGCTCCAGCTGAAAGGCTGCACAGTAACAAGCATGGTTATCACACACACAGAGCACAGTGGAAGAGCAGAGAGCCTGTGCTACAGTAACTGCTTATCGACCCCAGCCCCTTTTCCCAAGGTGGGCAGCACAGATACAGCTGCTCCGCATGGAGCATGGCTGCAGAGGTCATCACTGACCACCACCTCCCAGAGCTGCAAGACTTACCACTAATACTATTTCCGCTCAATCAGTCAGATTTACATATGCATCAACCCTGATGATGCTTTAAGGCAGCAAAAACAATTTCAAGGTAAAATAGTTTTTCTGACTATTAAAATCTATTCTGCAATACTGCCGTTTGGGAAACAGACTTTAAGTTTCACCCAAATTCAGCAAGATAAATAAAAAATTAAAAACCTACAATCATTAGTAAATATGATTTGCCAGTCTCTAAAACAAAACAAACAAAACAAAAAAAGCATTTCACTAAGGCACATACTGTCAAACATTCACCATGGTAAAACAAAAGGTTGCATTTCACATCCTAACTAGACTTGTCCAAAAGTCAAGTACTTCAAAATCCTCAAGAACTAGAAGTACAAAAGCAAAGTGAGATCAAATACTTACTGCTGTGAATTATAACTACAGTGAACAGAGAAGAGAGGATGCAATTCTAGTTACTACAGTCAAATATTATGAATGTTTCACAGATACTATTATTCCACTCAAACCACTCATAGATATTTATAAAAAAATCTAACATGACTCCTACGTTCCAGCTGAGGTGTTAAAGTGAAAATAAACCAAGAAATTACATTTTTAAGGGTCTGACAACTGAGTATATTTTAGAAAAGCATATCAGTTTGCCAGCGAGCAAGGTTCAGATGAAGCTATAAAGATAACTCACTGCTCTGATAAAAACTTCATTGCTTGTTTTGTTCCATTCTCCCCAATCTTCTTCTGAAACTCTAGTTCACAAATGCTCCTATTCATCTTTTAAATGTTTCACATTCACTTCCAGATTCTGACAGTCCACGATTGAATTATCACCAAAAAGCAATTTTCCCTCAGATCAGTGACAGGAACTTGAGGTACTTAATAGGACATCATATATGAAATTTGTAAATGGTCATTGGAAATGTCATCTACCAGGAAATTCATTATTTTGAAGATCTACAATATAAGCAATGTCCCATATTTCTTCTGGGCAATTGCGGCTTTTAGAGAAAGCTTACCATGGTGTTGCCTAAAATTGCAAAAGATTAGAACTCATTATATTCTCTAGGCTAACGTATCAAGACCATACAATCACGTGCACACGTTCTGCTTAATGTCTAATCTGTCACTGAAAGCAAAGACTCAGACTCCTTATTTTGGTGGTGCAGAACTAAATCTGTAAAAAAAAAAACAAACCACTTAACTTACAAACTAAGATACTATCCACTCTCTGTATCACATAGCTGTCATAATAAAATGTATTAAGTAAAGAGTGTAGGTTTTAATTATTATTACAGAAGACAACTTCTCCTTTTTTTTTTCCCATACATTTTTGGTTCCAACATAACTGCCAACTCAAGCTGGACACTAAAGAGATTTAAAAAAGCAAAATGTGTATAACCACTTAATTTCATACATTAGACTTTTAGATTCAGGCAACATACAGAGAAATAATGCACCACCTGCATTCAGCTTACACAGCTTGTTTAATTATAAGCCATCTGGAGCACACCTTTTCTTAAGGCTTGTGCCTGACATGGAGACAAAGACCACTAATGTCTCTGTCCAGGGCTTATAATCACTAATGCGATACAAACAATGGAGCTTTGGAAAGCTGAATAAACCCTGTCCCTTGCATCCTTTCTGAAATTAACCAAATGCTGCTGACTGGATCTCATAAGAAGTGCTGTTTTGAATTTGGAGTAATGGCAACCTTACGATAGACTGATATGCCTAAGGGTGAAAGAAAGAAGTTGAAAGTACTGTAACAGCCATCCAGTTCTTACTTATTCATCCTCCTTAGCTTCATAAAAAAATAGGTACAATGGGTTAAATTTTAAACCAAGAATCAAGGAGTTCCGCATATCACATCTCCTTTCGTCTTCTATGAAACCTTCTCATTTCTGAAGCTGAAATTTCCTTTGTTAGGGCTTGTCTAATGATAAAGTTCAATTAAATTTACTGGTGCTCAAATCTAGTTTTATGCAAAACCACATAAAAACAACTTGGTACAAGGGAAGTTTACACCTGCTTATTTAAAGAAATTGAAATATAAGCTAATTTTTAAAAGACATTCAAATTGAAGTAAGCGTCTACCTGTCTACACTAGTTAGCTAAACTCTTGAGTAAATGCCTGTATAAACAAATACCCAGATTTATATTAACGTAGATCAGTCGACTGTGCACCAGCACTAAGGTCAACAGCCAGCTAAGGGCAGAGTCTTCTTCATCTCCCCAAAGGTAGCTATCTTCTCCTTTTGTCTCCATAGCTCATATTTTGCACTACATCTCTGCAGATTTTATAGCTTTCTGCTGTCAAAGGACCCAGTTACCTTTTGTCTGGCTGGACATTTACACAGTTTGCTTATCATCAGGTTCAGCACAAGCTGGATGAAAAAGTGAGCAAGTAATGTATCTGGTGGAGCTATGTGAAATCCCACTCTCCGAACTTTACTGCATAAAAAGCCAAATGCTAAGCTCTAAATGTATGAAGCATGAGTCCAACTAGTTTCAAGCTTCTCCCCCAGAAAAAGATGGTTTATTCCATCACTAAATATTAGTCATTTCCTAGTAATTTCTACACCACAAATGCTTACTTACATTTAAAAGACATCATCAAAGCTGAAGATGGATTAACATTCTCCTTTTCCTCTCTTCTTTGACCATGTGGAAAATTGTCATGCTTTCGTTTTCTGAACCCACCAGATCCTATTAATAGAAGATAAACATAAAAAAATCCCACATTTAAAAGTAAAGTTGTTTTGCCAGAGCACAACCAGCATCAGAACATCTTCAGAGCATTCCTAACTGAAGTCATACTTTGAAGTGTAAATTAGGTAATTGGATGAACCTTTTTACCAACATCATGTTAGCTTGCTACTTTTTCCACCACATTCCTAGTGAAAATTAGAAAAAAATTCTACCAACTTCAATGGATGAATGTAGTAGGATCCTAAATCACTGGTGGTTTTTTTCTTGGTCAGGTCTTCAGATCCTTTAATACTTCCTATTAGTGAATGGCTGCATGGAAATCCTTGTGTGAGCAAGAGTCTACTGGATTAATCCCTCTTCCTCTACCATCTGTTTGTTTTTTTAAAATAATTTTAAATATTTAGCTTGTCAGGAGTCATTCAAACAACATGTTCTTCATTACCATAATTCTATCAACGCTCTTCAGTGACCAGAAAAAGAAGCAAGATGTAATTTAAGCAGATTACCACTATGCAGGTTTAGCTCCTGCAGCGTATCACTTCTCTTTTCACCTCGGCATAGCTGTTCCCTTCAACTGGCCTTATATACCTCTCCCTTAGCCTCCCCTTCCAAACCTTCATCCAGAACTCATGTCTTTTGGACTGTATTTTACTGGTGATTTGCATGTGGCATAGCTTCTTCCTTTTGTCCCTTCTTCATCTAGGACTAACTCATTGTGTCATACATGACTTAACCATTTCTCCTCTCTTGCTGCCTCCTTTGTGATAGGTATACACTTCATGTTCCTAAACAAGGCCAAAATTTGGCAAACTTATCTACAGGCGTATCTTTTTTAATATGTGGAGCTCTCTCAGTTTCCTTAAAAGAACAAAAGGAAGCTACAGATGAACACTGGATTTTCAGATGCTTCCATTTAATTGTTTATTATCCCAAACCAAAACCAGAAGTGGGTGCAGTGACTTTCTAAAAAGGGAAACTGAAAATCAATTTTTCCTTCTGTCCTATTTGGACATGAGTTCAGGGTTCTGCTTTCACTATAGTAGCTAAAAACATCACAAGCATAACCCCTGAAATTGTGCAGAGAATTAAACTGCAGCATTCCAAAATTAGGGAACATCTTCATGACTTACGGGAGAAAAACAGGCCCTTCTAAAATGTATGGGGATGAGAGAGAGGTTCCACTAGATAACAAAAAAACTTGAGTATCAGAAAACCACAAACTACCATTACAGCTTTAATTAACAAAACAAAATCCAGCTTCCTTGTTGCAGAGCCTGCTTTCCAGCTGAGAGGCCTGTGCCAAGTATCTAGCTTAAACCAACAGAGAGACCAAAAAGTGCGTGCTGTGTCAGTTACCACTGCGTGTGCTTTACAGGCCTAACACACACTCTGGTTTGGCTGTTACCACTGCTCTTTTACCATCACAAGGATGAAGATTTCCAGCACTACAGTCAGATTTGTCTGTAAAGCCCAAACGAGAAGGCAGTGACACCTCTGGAGAAACTGTCTCTGTGTAAGGCCGGAGTTTGGTGAGGCACTTGAAGGAAATCACCAGCTCACGGCAGAGGCTGACATCTCCGCACCCTCCTAGCTGCGGGGCCTCCCCTCCGCTTTCATGAACTCCTTTCACCAACTCCTTTCACCAGAGGTTCCTCACGCCTGTGTTTCCTGCCGGCTCAGGGACTTGAATCAGACTCCGAGGGTCCCGCACAGCCATCGGCCTCAGGCAGCTGCGACTACACCGCCGTTCGGCGGCAACAGCGGCAGGCGGCGCGTCGGCCGCAAAGCTCCGAGAAGCGCCTGCCCATAGTCCTGCGCGCCAGGTGGCGGCGGGCGGCCCCGCTCCGGCGGGGAGGCGGCCCCAAGCGTCAGGGGGCTGCGGTACACGCCTCACTTCGGCGGGGACCGCAGGTCCCAGCCTGCCGCAAAGCCAGGGTGAGGGGGAAGGGAGAACTAGAACGCGCGCCGCCGCCGCCACGGTCACCTTCCTTGCCGCTCATCCTGGTGCCACGGCGGAGCCAGGCCGCGTCCCTCGGCAACCCGTTTTCACCCGCGCGCCGCCAGGGCCCCGCCACGCCGTCCGCAGTACTCACAAGGACGGCGCCGCGGTCGGGGCGTCTACAGAGGTGCCTGAAGGCAAAATGCCACACAGGCGGAGCCTTCCGGCCTGTTGTGCGCTGCCTGGGAGGCACAATGGGGAGCTATGGCGGAGCGGTGGATGATATCTGGCCTTGCTACCGAGAAGCCGGGATAGGGATGAGAGCCGTGCCCTGCATTCCGAGCAGGCGACACCATGTCAGCTAGTCTGCCACCCCATTATGGGGCCTCCCGTGTCCGCGGCTCGATGGGAGATGTAGTGCTGACGCGGTACTGTCTGATCGGCGAAGGGTGGCAGAACTGCAGTCGGCGAGGAAGCCTTGGTGTTACTTACTTGCTGTCCCCGCTGACAGCCAGCATATTTCCCTATCACCCTGCGCGACCGACTGAGCAGAGGAAGCGGTGATGCTTTTATTCCACACGAGATGAATAGGAGCACGTCAACAGGTGCTGGTGACCTTTAAAGACCCCTTCCAACCCAAAACATTCTATGATTATACGGTAACAGCCCAGAGTATCCAGCACCCTATGTCGTGTTGCTCCCCTCAGTGCCGAGCAGGGGGGAGGCAGCACAGCACCCAGCTAGGAGAGTGGTGTGCTCCAGGTGAAGGAGACCAGAGAGAACGGAGACAGGACCTGGAAACTGGAGACATTGAGTTTACACCGAGAAGATCCGATAGTGACGCCACCTGATGGAAAAGAAATCTGAGAAGCAGAAGATCTAGCTAATGCCGCAGGTGAAGCGGTGTACACAGCAGATGAATAAAGGCCTCTGGCCTGTAGACAGACAGAGGGGAGCACCAGAGGACTGTGAATTGCTAATCTCACCTGGTATGGTACTGCTGATTCCTGATCACGGGTTTATTTGCATCCTATGTTTTGTCGGGCCTGGTAAGAATAGCATTTCCTCTGCTAGTGTTCATAGTCTTCATAGGAAACATCACAGGATTGAGCACACTCTAAATATCTCCCAGTACAGAGGGCACTTGATGACACTCCAGTTCTTATGGCGATGACCTACCCAAAAAACCCTGCTTGCTTTGATGGATTATTCCTGCCTTTTTTTTTCCCTACATATGCATACTGATGTGTTCCTCCAACGTGTTTCCAAAAGGAATGAGTGTTAAAAATCCCCAAAACAAAAGGCTTGCAAATCATCAGTCTTGTTGCTAGATTTTTTTTGTTTTGGGTTTTTTTGGTTTTTTTGTTACAGCTGTAGCCTGATTTAGTAGCAGGATTCCTAAGGAAACAAAACCCATATGAGCACAAAGGTGGAGTGTTCACAGCCTTTGTGTGTGGGTGTGCATGTGTGTGTGTCTGTCTTTCCTCCCCACCCTTAATAATTTTTTAATCTGCTGGTCAATTGGTCGGTCTGATTTGACAGAGGGAAAGAGCCTCAAGGAGTGATTATAAACATCCTGAGTAGGGAAAAAAAATTTGGGTGGAACTTGCACCTTACTAGAAACCAGATAAGCCCCTTTGTGAGATGCAAATGCCTCAGAATCCAATGTTAACAGAACCCAGCCTTTGGAAGATCTCATAAAACAGCAACACCAGCTCTGTCTCAAGCCTTTGTGTTTAACAAATAAACAAATGCATCTATTAGCAAACTTGAGTACCAAGTTAATCTATCAGCAGATCCACGATGACAATAAATCACCTAAGTCGGACAGTAGTGGAGTAAATTTTTGAGAATGAGCTTTAAAACAGTCTTTACACAGCCAACCAAGAGTTGCTGAAACCCAGTATTTCCAAATGTCTAGAACATGTGACTGCTGTGCAGTGTTCAGAAATATAGAAGTATAACATAATGCCTCTGATCAATTTCCTAATCTAGGAAAATAGATGTTTATCACATTTGAAAAACAGAGTACAAAGAGGGTCCCAACAGAACTTCCTCAGGCCTGATCTGTATATTGAGTTGTGCAACAGCTTGACTGCTGCCCTACCAGCTGCATAGGAGCTTTTTGCAATATTTTTCCTTCTGGATAACAAAATCAGAACGTGAAATTATTTGCATCAGTGTTACTGCTGCACACATTTAATTACAGTCTTTTGTTTTGGAAGGTGTACAAATCTCTTGTGGCTGTTTGAGCTAGATTTCTAGCTCAGAGATAACAAAAATTAGGAACAGAGAAACTTAGACACTGATTGTAAAGTGGAAAAGTACTGGAGTCTGTAAGTGAAAAGGTGAACATGTCTTGGATAGGCCAGGCCATAAAATGGCAACAATGGATAAGTTTATATAATTTCATTGGAGCATCAAAAACTTTATATCTGGAAGGACAGCTTATATCTGCCCCTTGCAGCTTTGCTGCACTCCCTGGTATCTACCTGTTGCTGCTTGCTTAGGCTCCTGCCTCACTGCTTTGCTGTTGCTTTACTCCATCCTCACCTCCTCTAAGGTTACTATATTCTGTAATAGTTTATTTTGTCTATACTGTTATATTTAGTTTAACTGTAAAAATACAGTTTCATTTTCTGACTTTTCAAATCCTGAGTTATTGTGAATGCTTTATCTGGGGAAGATTTACAAGAAGTTATTGGGAGAGGGATCCACTCTAACCCCTAACATCTCTCTTGCAAACATAACAATTTTCTGTTTCATATTGGTTTGGTTTGGTTGGTTGATTGGGTTGGGTTGGTTGGTTGTTTGCTGTTTGCTTTTTACTGTGCTATTTCCCTGTTCTCAGCAGCTATTTGGGCAAAAAGTGGGTTATGTTGATGTAGCAGGGCAGGAGAAAGAGTGCTGCCATTTGAATGTTTCTCAGCAGTGGAGAATTTCAGGCAGGTTTGGTTTTCCGCTGATTTCTGTTGGATTCACCTTTTTGCACATGCCCAGAGAAACTCAACAGCTTGCTTGACATTCCTGAGATATTGTCATGAATAAGAATCAAGTTGGTTTTGTTAGTTTCTTTTTCTGAGACAATCCATTTGAATGTGACAGTGTTAAACTTTGTCAGCAGGTTATTTGCAATATTTTTCCTTCTGGATAACAATTATACCTTTACCCCTCCCCTTCTAGTTGTGTTTTCTTTACGCCTGAAGAGAAGTGTACCTTCACAAGAGTGCAGAAAGAATAGTACCACTGAGGGAGTAAATGGCAACAGAAAGGAGGTGCAATGATTTAGGGGCAAAAATCCCAAGTAAATGAAGTGAAGATCTCTCAGAGACTTAGGGTCATGCTGAGATATTGCATAAGAGTTGCATATGACTGTGTCCCAGATCCTAAGACAAGGTCAGTAACTCAGCTTTCATATGGAAGAAAAGTGTTTTTTTAAGAGTTGTGGTTGTGAGAACAGAGCATGAGTAGGTGGACCACTTATCATCCTTGCCTTTCTGAGTGGGCAAACCACCTGAAAGCAACCACAGTAGAGACAGGAACATCCCTGAAGTCTAATGCTTTGGGCAATAATATACTTTAATAACACTCTTACACACTATTCTTCAGTGAGGTTTTTGCTCTGCTGCAGTATTGTCAGCAGAGACCACCTTGAAATGATGCTTAAGGGAGGGGAGAATGTATCTTCCCTTCTCTTGAAAAGCCCAACTCTAATACTGATGCAGCTGAACATTGTGAAGGGAAGATATAGGAGTGGTAGTGAAGCCACTTCAGCATCTACAGCCTCAAGTAATGGGGTTGTATAGAAGAAGGACTTCAGTGATTTGACAGATACATAAAATCACTCTATGCCTTCAATCATTTCAGTTTAGCTCTTTGGAAACTGTTTAAGATCCTTGGGAATTGGCAGAGCTCACAGTGCACTTGTTCTTCATAGACCTATATGGCTTGTATAGCTTTAGAGACAAATACTATTTTTGTGATGTCCTCTCATGTGTAAAAAAACAGCCTGGAAATATCTCCTAAATTCTCTGCTAAAGCAATAGCACTATGGATAGTTAGAGCTCGAATTATCTTTGAATATCCTTTCGGTTTTTTGGGTTTGTTTTTTTTTTTGTTTTGTTTTGTTTTGTTTTATCGCATGGCATGATGTACTCCTACAGCAACAGTATAAGGTTGCCTTGGAGATGGAGGGCTCAAGCATAGAGCTATCTGTCATACTTAACCATTCACATTGCCCAGTATAACTGTGCATGCTTTCAACAAACAATTGAGTGAAGTGACAAAAAGTTTACAAAATGGTCACAGGGGAATTGTGTAAACTGGGGTCAGGTGTTCAGTTTGAGACTGTTACCTGACAGAGCTTTGCAGCTGGTTGATGAAATGAAGCAGGAGGTCAGCTGATCTCTAGCTGTTGTAACAACAACCTGTTATGCTTCTCAGGAAACAGAGATGCCAATAATCTTTTGGCAGGATGGATCAGGAGGATGATTTCCTCTTTTCCTGGAATAATGTTTGAAAGCTGCAAATATTTTTCAGCTGGTGGAATTTGGACTTTCTCTTGGAAGTGTCAGCATCCTCCCAAGTGCAAATACAACACAGTCCAGCCTTTGAGTGGATTGGGGAATGCACATTGGTTTAGCCATCTTGCAAATGAGTAAGTAAAAATGAGAAGGTCAGAAAGAGCCTACACCTTTGCTGCAACATCCAGTTGAAAAAAAAAAAAAAAAGAGATCCAACAGTGCATTACCTTTATATTACCTTTAGTTTTAATGTTTAGTTTATGTCTTCCAAAGGAAATCTGGCAAGTGGTTGGCTATGAATAACGTATCCATGGGGAAAGTTTGTTTCTAAACATGAACGGTCAGTGCCTGACTTATGTCTGGCTGGGTGTGCTGGCTATTTCACAAAGATTTTATTCTACTGAGACAACCACATGAAAGATTGCTTTGGAGGAATTCAAGGTGAGAATATCTTTATTCTGCATCGATATGATCACCAACATCCTTAATGCAGTTGAAATGAAGTACAGAGGCTAACATTTCTCCTGCACCTCTCCCATGCCCCTCTCTGTGTCTGAACCCTTTGCAAATTATAACTGAAGCAATATGATCCTTTATAGCTGCTTCAGTTTGGGACCTTCAGTGAAATGTTGGGCTTTTCTGCCAGGATGACAGGACAAAGAAAATGTACAGACTAAAGTTATAATTTGTTGTAGTATCTTAGGAAAAGATACTGATGGAGTAAGAGCTGCAAACAAAGCAACCCCAAAATGTTTCCTTCAGTTGTGAGAGTCATGAAAATGAGGGAGCTTGAAAGTGCAGTTCTCATTAGAAATGGTAAATCTGGTCACATAATAGTAGAATTTTCAAGTATTTTTAAAATTTTGAGGTTTTTTTGTATCTAGGTGTCTCATCTGAACACCACCAACCTTGATGAGTCTCACACACTCTTCAATATCTAAGGCCTTCAGTAGCCCTGGATAAGCAGTGCCAAATACATTCTCCTTCACCCTCTTGCCCCTTTTCCGTGCTGCAGTTTGGAGGTAATGGCTTTTAGCAGAAAAGCTTATCTGATTGATCTGCAGTTAATGCTCTGTAAGAATGGTGTTTGTGTTTACATCTGAGAGGGGGAAAATATTATATGTGGAAAACCCTCACTTGTGCCAATGGAAATCAGGAATAATTATATTTAAATTCGGTGCCACAGAGATGACTATTAGGTCTTGAGAATTCCCAGTGTACAGAATATTCTATACTGCAGCATGGGTAGGGGATGAAAAAAACAACCCAGCAAGGCTCAGGTAGTTAGAGAAATGCTTTCCTAACAATTCCCACCAAAATATTCTGTTAAAAAGCAGTTAAGGTTGCTCCAGGGCAAAACACACCCACACAAGAAATGGCAGGTTAGGGGAATCTTTTTCACATAAACTATCATGTGCACCTCTTACTAACCACTCCCAGTGACGAACTCCAAACCTCAACAAGAAGTTCCCCTTGTTCTGTGGGGTGAGGAAACAAACTAAATACCCATCACTCCTACAGACTTCAGTGCAAAACCCACTCTGGCTTCTGCAACAGTAACATTACCCACTGGTGCCTATGTAGAGGCTACCCTGATTATGGGAAAAAAAGGAGAAACATTAACAAGTGCCCCCCAAGCATGCAGGTTGCTGATGGCACTAATCTCAAGGACCTCCTTTGACTTTGTCAGGCACTGTTTTTATTGTGATTGACCCCCTCCACAATGCAGAGCTGAAGAGCCATCCGTTGCTTTTTATTAGGTTGGAGAATGAGCTATTTGGTGTATTGACATCAGAGTAAATCTGATTCACTTGCTGCAAAAATAACTGCCCACATCAGATATTTGTATGGCACTTCTTCCAAATGATTTATCCTCAGGTGGGCCAGGAGACATTTTACATGAAAGGGGCTTTGTCATCTAACACTACAGAGTTCGTGGACAGAATGATGATGGCACTAAGTTGTAGTTACAATTAAAGCTTTATTTTTAAATGTAATTTTAAGATTAACATAGCATAAAAATTAATGACAAGAATAGCACAGGATTTTTATAATCAGAGTTAGTATAGCATGATTTTTTAAGAAGCATAGCACAAAGTTTGTAGCACAGGTTGGTTTACAGATCCTAATCACTTGACTCTGCAGATTGTTTCAAATCTTCCTACTTGGCTTGCAGTATCAATGTAACAATCATAATGCAAAATAAAAACATGTAAAAGAATATAAGTCACTCCACTCAATCCTTAGAGGAGGCAGATGACAGTGGAGGCATTCCTAACCAGTAGGGGATCATGGGTTTTTCTCTCAAGCAGCAGTTGTGCTCTGCATCTTTTTCAGGACTTTTAACTGCTTGATTTTGCAGACAGGGCTCAGTGTGCTGTTATACTTCCCTGTTCTGTGATGGGATCAGCATAATTTGCTTGGCTGGCTACCAGAGAGCTTCAAGGCTGGTAAGGAAGGGAGTAGTCAGCATCGTGCCCAGAGGCTGATAAGAAGGGGCAGAAGAAATCTGCCTGGTGTGGAGGACCTTTCAGGTCTGAGAAGGGAAAATCAAGAGAAAANTATGATTCTGATTCTATGAAAATGGGACTGATACATGACCAGCTTTGTCACAGAGAATGGCCATTTGCTTTATTAAATGGCATTAGTTATGCTAACCATATTATAAGGGGTCAGAAGCAAGTGGTACAGTTACAGATTTGCATTGAAGAAGTTTTCGCTTCTAAGTGCACCATGGTCTTCCATCTACCTTCCTACATAGCTTTATACTTTCCCACACCTACCTGCTGCTTTCAACCAAGTTCCTTGTGGTCCACATGGTCATGGTGATGAATACTGACCAGGTTTCACCTTGTTATTTAAATGCTAATGAGGAGTTTGCTCTACCTTTTTGCACCCAGGTGCTCTAGGAACAGACTTTATCCACTACCTCTGTGCCACATGTGCCTTCTCATACTCTGCAGAAAGTAAAATATGTGTTGGCCCAGGAATAGAAGATTTATGTTGAGCCTCAAGGGAGGGTTTTGACTCAGCTCCTACACAGAGCTGCAACAAAACGAAGAAATAAAATCAAGCAGATTATGTACGTAGTGCTATAGAGCTTTGTCCTTTGAAAATGAGCTGGAGAATACTTTGTCAAAAGGTATTGGTCTAAGAAGGTGATTCTGTGTCATGCATGATGACATTGAAGATGCTGAGGATGGTAAGACTGAAAACCTTCTTGCTGAAGCTACTATGAACAAGCCAATGCTATGACCTGATCATAGGTTATTACCTGACTGTCTCCAAAATACTGACTCTGCTCTCCAACTGCTGTACTGTGTGATCAGCCCTAATCTGGAAAACTGAAATCATAATAAAACTGTGCTCATTACAGATCAAACATTTATAGCTCTGTCACAGTGCAAAGGCCCCAGTGAGCAAACTAATAAAGGTTTGATATGCATTTATAACCTCACTTTTTAAAAATCAGCATGAAGTTTTTATTTTCCTGTCCTCTAGGGAAATCTATTTATATCAACAAATCTCAGAGACTTAATACTCTCTTAGAAAACTGTGATAACTGAATCACTAATCTTAATGCCTTTTTAATGCTAAATGCCTTCATTAATGGTTTCTAAAGACCACTTTACTATGGGCTATGCAAGGGTAGTACACAACACAGACTAAGCTTGAAGAAGGGGGCTTTTGAGAATACCCATACGTGATGTGCATGCCTCTATTCACTGGTCTAAGAATATATCAGAATGGGTGGAATCTTTTCTTCGTTTCCATGACAAGAATACATCCCATATGGAAGTCATCGGCATCAATACTGTTTCCCTGTAAGCTCTTTTGAGCCACAGTTATTAAAAATACATTACATATACACCTGTACAAGTTGAAGTCTTGGAAGAACATGTCTATTCCCCAGAAATCAAAGTGCTTTCAGTGCAAATGCCTGCAGGGGACAATGATCATAAAGCAGCCAGAGAGCAAAAGGAATGCTGAGATTTCAGGGCCTGCGTGATTACCCACAGCTGTACAAACAGTACAGTGGAGAAAACAGATTGACCTTGGCCATGTTTTGAGAGTGCCAGATAACCAGGTCCTTCAACAAGCCCTGTTTCAACACAAAGAGGAAGGACGAGACAGTGACCACCCTGAGTAACAAAGGGAAGCACAAAACTCACAGAATAGTAGGGGTTGGAACAACTTGAATTTTTGAAGTTTTGAAGGAACTGGTTGGTTGTCATAGACATGTGCAATGTAAGAAGTGGATTAGACTGTTTATATGACAGCAATGTCTCACCTACAAGTAGACAGCAGCCTTTGAAACATAAATTATTGTACCTTAACCATCCCATAAATACCTATGACAGTGAAATTTTAGCCTGTATGGAGGGAATTTGAAATAGAATTTAAAAGGTAGTAATTGCTTTGGTGTAATTCTAAATTGACAGGGCCATGGCTATCTGTTCTCAGCTCATTAGTGCTTGTATCTCTCCATACAGAGACAACATTGAGGAGCCCCATACTAGCAAATAATTACAATGCTCAGCTTGCTGACCTTTCCTTCACACTTGCAAATCGAGATTTTATTTGCTGTTTTCCAACATGACTGGGGAACACACCCTCCAACACCAGGATCACTTGCAAAATTGTAGCCACTATCACTAGGCTGGCCATCAGCATCTCCTCTAATTCTTATCTTGGGCTGTGCTGCACTAAAGTTAAGTTAGATGCTTAACCTCAGAGAAGGGGGAGTGGAATCTTTCCCTCCACGTGGGGGATGAAACATAGTGGATCAGCTAACTGATAGCTTATGAGATGTTAGGCACATGAACCACAGAGGCTTGGTGCAGGATTAAAGCTGCAAATGAACTTCCTCCAGAATCTCTCATAATTCAGAGCAGACTGTGGAAATCATCCTCAGAACGGCTGTGGGAAACTTCTTGAGGACTGAAAGAAACCTTATCTTTGCTGTGCTGGAAAACTGAGTGTTACACAATACTTGTTTGTCTCACCTTGTGAATTCTGCCCTTGCTATGTGCAAATCCTCAGGCATACAGTGTCTTGGTAACTACAGAATAAAGAAGAAGCATTTGGAGAGCTTGTAAAGATCACTGTGAAGAACCTTACTGTATACTTCCAAAAATTTAAAAAAAAAAACAAACCCAAAAAAAACGATGGCAGAAAGAAGATGGAAGGGATCAAAGGGTGAAGGTCACTATTCTATCAGTCACCAGTGGAGGACTCCCTCCTAGCTAAAGGACTATGAAAGTGCTTCCCTGTTAAGGCTTTAGCTATAGCTGCTGCTAGTTTGGCAGAGAAAGCATCTCTCTGATGTAAACAAATTCCTGCATTACCCTGACATTGGGTTGCGCCTGCAACACTGCAGCTCACAAAGAACCTGAGTGACTCCAAGGAGAAACACTGCACTTACCTTGACTCTTTTACTCTCCCTTTTCAAAAGTGAATTTTACATTCTACAATCAGCCATGCAAATTTTCAACCCATTATCTCCAAAGCCTAAAGGCAAAGAGCATTTGCACAGTGCACAATCTGAGAACTACAGTATGAAATAACGTGAAAGCACATAAAGTCTGCAATGAAGGTCCTGAATAAGGTCTGTGAATCCACCTACACCTTCAGGAGCAAGCACTCACCTGACTGATGAATTTCAAATAGACTATGTTAAAAGCTGATGAAAGCATAAGTAGGCATAGCACATTGTTTAGCTCTGTCTCACAAAACTCCTACATCTGATTTATGAGAAATTGTATGGAACATGTCCTCACCAGGTACCTGACAACTGTGTATTGAGAACAAATTGAGAGGAATGAATAATTACAAACTGCCAGTGATGAGTAGCTGCAAAACAGGGTAAGATGCAAGACAGGCCTTTCAAACCCAAATCATGTCAAACTAAACAATTAATTTTTTTAGATATGATAACTCAATCTCTCTGGCAGGGAAAGCATGGTAGGTCTCATCTATTGGACTTGAGTAAACCCAGTGATTACAAGGCAAACTAGAGAAGATGAAGGTTAGTAGACAAATTGTAAAGGGGAAAAGAACTGACTGAAGAGTGGAAGATAAATAACATTGGAGAAATGCTGTGCTGGAATGAGGGGGTTTCACAAACACCAGTCTTAGGTATTAAAAAAAACAGGAGTGCTGTGAAATGTGACTGATCTGTGATGAAATCTGCCAACAGCAAAAAGCTGGAGAGTGTTGTTGATACCCACAAAGTCATGGATATCACAGGCAGAGATCCCTGAGAGATTAAATTATACAAATAGAGTAAGATATTGTTGTAAAAATACAATGGAAAAGAGGTGGAAATGATGCTAATAGCATTATAAAAAAGGGACTGGAGAAACTTCATCTGGAATATTGTATAGAATTCCAGTTAGCTCTATTAAAAAAAAAAACCAAACAAAACAAAACAAAAAAACACCAAAAAAACCCACCCAAAACCCCCCAAACAAACCAAAACCAAAAACAAACTCAAAATTAAGCAGGTGCTGTGAAATGGTGTCCAGGAAAATTAGAAGGAAAGGACAGCTTTTCCTGTAAGACATGGGAAGAATTTCAGCAAAGCAAAGAGCTTACAGTTTCTCTCTGTAAACACCATGGGGGATAGGAGGAAAAAGCCCAAACTGTTCAGCTTGAAGGACAGTCTGGCCCTAAAATGTCTGAGTACAAACTAGCCATCAGTAGAGACCTGAAACTAGGAACATTCCTAGTTACCAGACATACAATGAAACAGGCTTCCCACAGAGGAAGACAACAGCAAATGTTGCAAACTTTTGGTATGAGGTATATTTAGTTTGCAAAAAGTTTGCACCACATGGCTGCATGCATCAACTCAGGCCAGGCTCTGGGCTCCAAGGGATCAATTCCCATCTTTGTCTCTGCTCCTGTCCTCACAGCAGCTGCTGCTGGTGTCCTAGGAAGATGTTCCTGAAGTCCAGTCTTACACAAGCAGGTGTCTCACCAGTTGCACAGACTGAGAAACAAATCTTTGAACTCCTGTCTCCCAGCCCTCAAGGAAGGTTGCTCCCTTTCTCACAGTGCTGTGCAAAATACAAAATCCTCCTCTATTTCTCCATCTGCCCTGGGCACTGCTTAATACTTGCCAGTTTTCCAGAGGTACTCTGTTTTGATCTTAGGCAGTAGTTAAACAGCTCATTTCTCCACCTCAGGTGCTCCGTCTGCCAAGGCAACAACAAACAAGCAGGCTCCATGTCAACCAGGTTGCGGAGCCTCTGGGTGGCATTTCTGCCTCTGACACTTCATTGCTTTCTGACTCTGCCCTGGAGCTTCAGCGCACCATGCTCTCAGCTGTGACAGCACAAGTGTCTGTAGGGACCTACCAGAGCAAGCACCACATCTGGTCAAGACATGCACCAGTGATTCCCAGGAAGGTGCACAGGGCTCACAGGGAGAGTACAGGGAGGAAGGGTAGGCATGCAGCTACAGTTGATTATTTATAGTATGGCTACACGATCATAGTAGGGCAGCCACTTTTCTCATTGGGGGAAAGAAATGGAAAGTTTAACATGACCTTTTCTGGACTCGACTACTTTAAAAACAGTATGTTGATCATGGTAGATAGGCAGACGCTGAAACACATCACAGAAGTGCTCTTTCATAGTTATGAACTCCAAAGCCTGGTTCCTGAAAAAAGGGGCAGAGGAGAAGGTGGCTAATGAGTTCTGCCAATTGCACTCACACATCAGGAGCACTCAAAACCTCCAAAGCCATTGGTCATTTCCTGGGACTGCCTTTCTACATGTGCTCACAGCAATGCACAATTTTGCCTCCACTGCTTTGACATGCAGCTGCACAATACCCCTCCAAACTTGAGGATGACTGCCAGGAATATGTCCTTTGTCACTTTGCTACTGCTAGCCATGCCAGCTTTACTGAACTACCCACTTTCTCTTCTTCAGCATGGTACTGGCCTTGCTATAACTGAAACTTTTCCAAATCCTCCTTGATGCTATCTGCTCTCTGCTCTCCCTCTTCCTTACTGGCAGTGTCTTTCTGTGGCTGAAGGGGGGCAGTGAGTACCTGCAGAGTGTCCCCTCACTCATCCCAGAAAGCATCATCTGCTGGGAAAATAAAAGCTGATTTTTATGGATGTTAGTCTTTTCTCTCTAGTAAGGAGTGATAGGATGAGAGGAAATGGCCTCAGCTTGCACCAGGACAGATTTAGATTGGACGTTAGAAGAAACTTCTGTACTGAAAGGGGTTTCAAATACTGGAAAAGACTTCCCAGGGAGGTGGTTGAATCACTGTCCCTGAAGGTGTTTGTTTAAAGAGGAATAGATGTGGTGTTAAGAGACATGTTTTAGCTTCAGACTTGGTAAAGTTGGGTAATGGTTGGCCTTGATCTTAAAGGTATTTTCCAACACAAATGATTCCATGATTCTGTCATTCTATGGTTTTCCTTTGCACGTGTTGGCATGAAGTAAATGCACTGAACTTGCCCAGCTAGCAGCTCACACAGTTGTAAGCTGTGCTGGCACTGAGGAGTACCATGGGGTTTGAGAGGGTATCTGTTCACATTTCATAGGAAGTGTTAACAGGGAGCACACTGTGAGCAAGATCCTGGAGGGCAGGGCATATGGGATGGGGCTGTATTTTAATTTTTCTGCTAGCATAATACTATCCTGGCCTGTGTCTAGGGCTACTCAAAACCATCCTGTGCCTATAATGATTCTAGTATTCGGTGGTAAATTGTCTTAGGCAGAGGGGACACACAATTGCCCCAATAGATAGTTCAGGAGTTTACCTTTAGAGCACAGATACAGCACACAGGGAGAAATGTTGCTGGTTTCTCCCCTCTTTTATATGTTGGCCCCCATGTCCCAGTCTGGCTAACCTTTCACTAGAGTAAAACCTCTGAGGGCTATTTTCATCCTAGTGAAAATCAGCATAGCTTCAGGGTTGGCATCGCAGGAGGTCCTTATCTCACGAGTACTGTCCCAGCACAACCTTTCTCCTGAGCATACCTCTGGGCTACAGATAACAGGATCTGGTGTACATTCTGGCTGCTGCTACCTGTGGCTGTCACCCTTACCAGAGAAACCCTGAGCCAATCATTTAGGATTTCCCTTTTTCCTTCCTTAAAAGTAGACCAGAACAATTACCAGCATCTTCCCTTCAGGCAATGTTTCTGCCATCCTGCTCCTTCACTGCAGCTGGACTCCTTCCAGGGAAGGAGTGCAGCTCATCTTCTGTGGTCGAGAAACAGGGAGGTGCCTGCAGAAAGCAATGTATCACTCCTAAAATCTAAACTTCATCTCACTTTGAGGGATTGCCCAGGATGACTATGCTCCTACCACCATTTAGGTTCTTCATTTAGACACCTAAATTGAGGTGGGGGTAAATCCACACCCCTCTGTTTTTGAGGCATCATGTTTCACAAGTAGAAACATTGTAATTAACCTGCTTGTGTCAGCCACTATGTGTTAGATAAGGTATGTCCTCCCTCCCACATTCTGGCAGAGGTCTTTCCCCCGGGAGGAATAAACAGTGACTTTCATCTTGCTACACTAGATATTCAACATTGTTTAGTATAAAGGATGCATATTTTCGTATCTGTTTGTGATAAATAAATGACCTGCAACATGGAGGGATTGGATTTTGTTATGTAATGGTTGTTGAAATGGCTAATAATTTTGCAATCAATACCCTGAGGGTCTGTCTCAGAAAATATTCATGTTGCATGATCAACAGCTACAGGAGTCCAAGCCAACTTGACAAAAAGGCTCTTCAGCCTGGAGAAGAGAAGGCTTCTAGGAGACCTTATAGTAGCCTTCCAGTATCTAAAGGGGGCCTACAGGAAGGCTGGGGAGGGACTATTTACAAGGTCTTGCAATGACAGGACAAGGGGCAATGGGTTTAAACTGGCAGAGGGGAGATTTAGACTACATGTTAGGAGGAAGTTCTTTCCAGTGAGGGTGGGGAGACACTGGCACAGGCTGCCCAGGGAGGTTGTGGCTGCTCCCTCTCTGGAGGGGTTCAAGGCCAGACTGGACGAGGCCTTGAGTGAGCTGTACTAGTGGGAGGGGTCCCTGCCTATGGCAGGGGGGTGGAACTAGATGATCCTTGAGGTCACTTCCAACCTTCCCATTCTATGATTCTATGGGAAAGGACAGTTAATCCCAAAGAGCCAAATAACTGGAATTTGCCATGCTATGGGGGACATCACTCAGCTATGTGCATATAGCTGTGTAGTGATTTTTTTTTTTGTTTGTTTTGTCATTTTGTTTTGGGGGTTTGGGGTTTTTAAGTAAGAAAAACATCCACAGTTGTTCCACAGGAAAAGAACAAGTAATGTACAGACATGGAATACATGCATGTTTCCATGCATGGAAATGGGTTGTCCTTGTTTCCTTCTTGCTTTCACCTTTTGCTGATGCAATTTAGGTGAAAAGCTTTTTCCAAATGCCAAGCTAGGATAAACCACAGTGAGGTGCACCAGATGAAGGGGCATAACTGACAGGAGTCTAACAAATGAGTAATACAGGCATAGGACAGATACTGAAATATATAAGCCATGTAATATTTTTCAAAAACAGGTGAAGGACTGTAATGGTATGGGAGTTCCCCCCACCCCCCCAGATTCACCAGACTAGCTCAGACAGCTGGAAGCTAAGGATGAAGCTATATTCTACAGCGTAGCACAAATTTACAAGCATATATACACAGTATATACAGATATTTACAACTATATAGAATTATATACAAGTTAAAAGTAATACAGAAATTCAAAACCCCTCCCAAACAGCAGAACTGCCCAGGAGGGCTCTGAACTAACTCCACTCCTTCTTCCCACCCCCTCCCTTATCTTGGAAGGCTTATGTGCAGGGGTGAGATGCCAGATAAGGGGTTAGAAGGAGAATTATTAGATTGAGTTATATATGTCCAGGCAAAGGAGTTAATGAAGCAAGCAGCAGACAGACAGACAGAGACTGAGAATCTTTGTTTATGTTTTGGCTTTTTATAACTCTAAGCAAAACCAATGGGTAATATAGGCTTTACTATTATTTTCTTTTCACAGCCAATGATCTAATTTCTCTGATTAAAATATTCCAATTAGCCTCCAGCACAAGGAGGTAAGTCATACACGCAAGTAGAGTCTTACAACTGTGTGGTGTCTGTGCTTCACTTCCCTCTCTCCTCTTCCCTGGGAGGCAGCTGCTGCTGAGATGGTACAGTTGCATTGCATGTGAAGCAACTCCTACCCCACTGAAATTTTCAAGCTGACATGTGCCTGCGCACCATTTGGCTGCCTGCAAAACACCTGATTGACAAGAGCAAAAGCCTGAACTAAATGAGTTTTAATATGCTACCACCCTTTTAGGTGAGGGCCCATCACTGAGTGTATGCATCTTTCTAGGGTGCTGCAGTATGAAGTAAAACAGGTTGGCATTAGTAGTAAGCATAGGTACCAAAATATGCCAAGCCCATGCCTGGTGCATGGTAGAGTAGACCCAGGGAACATTGCACCTGGTTGAGTCTGTATGGTTAAAGCCACTTCTCTGGGCTCCCTGTCTGAGCTGGAAAAGCTGACTTTTGTCACACCAAGGATAAAAGGTCAGGACTAGGGCTGTCTCACATCGCTCATGGGAAGATAGAAATGGCCAAGGTGGAACATGAAACTGGCAAAAGACCTCGGAGAGTTGGGTATGCTGTCCTACTACCATTGCAGAAGGTGGAAATAGCAGAGGTGGAGACAGAGACAGTACTTTGTATCCACCCATTCCAGCTGTCCAAACTCTCACATAGCTAAAATATGTAGCAAAGGTTCGCTATTCCAGCTCTTCACTTTGCCAAGAGCAAGAGCAACACTTGAATCACATTAGTAGTCCTTGTATTTTACTGTCTTGGTGCTCAAACCCGGCTTTGTTTCTCCTGAAGTTGATGCTTTTATTTCTCTGTCAGTGCTAGAAAAGCCACCGCACATCACAGCAGTTAGAAGAAGAGCTCATATAAGCCTCACCAAGGGGGAAGAGTCCTTTCTGAATGCGGGGCCAAGATGCCCCCAAGGTGTCCATTCATAGGTAACCTAGCATGCCCTTCATAAGGCCACCTGAACACTGACAGAAACAAAAGCATGAGGCTGAGAAGTGGTGTAGCAGAGAGGGATTAGTGCTGCTGTGCCCTAGGTCTGTAAGTTTCCACTGCTTACGTGCTTGGCAGGAGCAAGTTCCTCCTGCCCGGCATGTGGCTGCCTCAGCCCTCGGCTGTGCACTGCCTAGCCTGTGCCTCGGCCCTGCTCACATTCACGCACACTTCGCAATGCCTTCATGCAGATATATTTATCAAGCTAAAAAAAGTTCTGGTTAACTGTTTTGTTGTCTGTGAGGTCTAGCTGCACTATCTAGGAGGGAAAAAGAGGCCACCTGGAGCTGTAAAAATCTCACAAGGCTGCAAAATAAGGACGGCAGAATGGTGGTGGGAGGTTGGACACTTACTGGAGTGGCAGAATTCCTGTAGCAATACAGAAATTACTCATTTTTATCCCAGTCCCTCCACCAACCATTAAAAACAAACCAAAAAAAAACAAAGCAAAACCAAACCCAACCCAAACATCTTTTTACACATTTCCTGGAATATATGAGTTTACTAGAAGTGCACTTTACGCTCTTGTTATGAAAGGGAATCCGGTACAGTGGGACAAATTAATTCTTGGAATCAGTTTCAATGAAATCAAGTTACAACTGGACTGGCTTTGGCCTAACAAGTCCTCAGGATGTTGGTTGCTGCTGCAGTCAGATTTTTGTAGGCGGTCTGGATCTACTAGTTTTCCTAGCATAATAATTGCAGTAAGAATTGCAATGTTTTGTAACCAAACTAGTTTATACTGGCAAAAGCCCTACTTTGAATGATAGAGAGGTGACTTATACTGCTGAATTTCTTCCAGTTCTTACTTGGGAATTGCTATTCTAGTATAAAATGTCTTTATGCTCTCTGCTCAATAGGCAGTGATGATTACTTCTGCAGAAGCTGAAATGTCTAAACTTCCATATTTTATAAAACACTAGTATTAGAATATCGCTTGGAGAAGAAATAAATTACTATCTTAAAACAAGATAAATAGATTGATGCCCTAGATCTACCCAAGGCAAATTCTGTGTGACAATAAGAGAAGAGAATTCAGGGGAAAAAAAACCCCAAAACAAACAAACAAAACAAAAACAAAAACAAAAACAAAACCCAAGACTACTTTCTTTCATTGCTTTTATCAGGCTTGGAATCTTTATTTTCCAAGCTCTCTGTATAACCACCTGTGTGAACCTGGAGCCTATATATATGTCTATTTTAGTTTCTAGGATCTGAGTTAAATTCATTTACAGCATGCAGAGAAACTGAGAGTATTCTGTATGTTATACAACTGAGTGTCATAGCCATTTAGAAATGCAGTAGCATTGCAGTATCACTGCCTGGATACGTCAAGGTGAAGTGCGATACCAGCAGCCCTGCCGATGCCAGTTTGGCTGCGAGTGGGTATAAAGAGCTTTTGGAAGCAAATGTTTGCAGGGAGATTCTCCCAAAAGTGAGAGGTAGTGTGATAGAGAGCTCAAAGTTGCAGGAATAAAATAGAAATATGAGGTGCCATGGGATGTCTCCTTGAAGATGTTTTATAGAATCATAGCACGGTAAGGTTGGAAGGAGACCTCAAGGATCATCTAGTTCCAACCCCCTGCCATAGGCAGGGACACCTCCCACTGGCACAGGTTACTCAAGGCCTCGTTCAACCTGGCCTTGAACACCTCCAGAGAGGGAGCAGCCACCACCTCCCCGGGCAACCTGTTCCAATGCCTCACCTTACCTTGTATCTTGTCACAGAGAGAATGGAGATAGGCTTGGAAGACTTTGAAAGCAAATACAAGCACTTGTGTTTGAGAGTTTAAAATTAGGAGAAATTCAGTCTGTGCTTGTTGAGAGCAGTTTTACAGTATTTCCATATGTATAGCATGTGTCTTAGAAAAACAGCAGATCAGTGCTATACTGTTCCTTAAAATAAGCCCACAGATAACTTACACAACATCTTAGCAGAGGCACGAGATCTGGTGAAAAATGGCAAGCAGTCTACAAAGGAAGAAGGGGCTCTGGCCCAAGTGTGCAAATGGTTTCTGAGTGGCCCATCATGGACTGCATTAATGAAAATCAGATTCTTTGGCCTAGAGTTTCCCCTTGACAACTTCTTACTCAGGCAGCTTGCAGCCCACAACAATTAGGTTGCATGGGGAAGGAGTTTGCTCTGAGGGTGGCAGGTCTTCTCTGGCACCCTGCAGCCACCTTTCTGCAGGGCTCCTCATTCTCTTGTCCATCATGGGAGTGGAGCATATCCTTGATGCAACAGGGATGGGTGCTGGGAACATAAAGCTTCTGCCAGCAATTCAGTGTCCTGCAGCTCATTTGTAGAGGGCCCTGAGGGATGTGTGACGCTTGCAAATGTCACAGCAGCCTCTGGCTGCGCTCCTTCCTGCAGCAACTTGGGCCACAGCAAAATCACTCCACTTGCTGTGTGTGTGCAAATGAGTCTATCTGTGTGTATAAAGTAATACCAACAGCCACAATATAAATGTGCTTGTATAAATTGGGTTGAGTACTTCTACTGAGATAAGGATGTCAGTGGAAAAAAAGATGGAATGGCAAGCAAAGAGAACAACTTTTGCAGCAGTCCTATGAATAAGCATCTGCAGGGAAAACATGTATGTATCTCACAACCAGAGAAAGGATGTTGCAGTAAACAAGGTATAAGAGGCGAGTCTTGTACAGTTTTAGCTGAAAGCCTAGCTAAAGAAGACCATATCTTGTAGATACTATAAAAAAAATAGGCTGCAAGACTAAAGCATGGATATATCAAGGTTTAAAAAGAGATCAGTGAGGGTGGTGAGGCACTGGCACAGGTTGCCCAGGGAGGTTGTGGCTGCTCCCTCCCTGGAGGTGTTCAAGGCCAGGCTGGACGAGGCCTTGAGTAACCTGTGCTAGTGGGAGGTGTCCCTGCCTATGGCAGGGGGTTGGAACTGGATGATCCTTGAGGTCTCCTTCCAACCTTACCATTCTATGATGCTATGATTCTATGATTCTATGATTCTATGATCATAACTGAAGCCTATGAAGATTTAAAAAGTCATATCAGATACAGAAAATCAGTATGAACGACAAAGAAATGGAAAATAAATTTTATTAACTCACACTACTTAGACTCAATCTCCAGTCACTTGAGCCCAAACAACTAGACAGTTTTATTTACTGGTTTTATTTTTTTTGTGGGATGTACAAATTGAAGATGTTGTATGCCAGACCTCCCATGCTTCTAGTGTATGGGCCTTGCTTTTACAGGCATCACTCTTCTGCCAGCACCTCAAGTATGTGCTCTGGTGGCTACACCAGTTGCTACCTCAGAAATGGCCTAGACAACTGAAAAAGGGAGAAGCAAGAAACTGGCTGTGTCTGGAGGTGCAGGCTGTGCATGAATCCCACTGCTTTTGGCAGATCAGACACATGCCTCTGGTTTGCAGGGTTTTGCAAAAGTATTTCATATGTCATTTTCTTCTGCTGATGGGTTAGGATGCCCACAACACGAGGCTGGTGTCCTGGTCTTAAACAAGCAGGTGCCAAGCTGCCTGGACAGCAGCAGCTCTGGGTAGCAGCAGGGATTGTCAAATCACATGTGCAGCTGCCTAGCAAGACTTGGCACCAAGCGTGGTCAGCTGCCTAGAGGCATTTAGGACTTTAGTTTTAGACTCAGGACTCTTAGATAAGCATATATCCTATTCAGGTACTCTTAATCTTTCATCTAATTTAACCCTCCATCCCTGCTCAAGGATATTAAGTTTTTCATTCAGCATTTACAATGGGACCCAGATAGAAGAAGAGTTTAAGGTGAAAGGACAAGGTAAGCAGAGGGGCTGCATTTTGTCAGCAAAACTGTTTGTAGGTGCCTCCCTCAGCCCACCAGAGTTGGAAGTGAGCAACAGTAGCTCAAGCTCAGTTGAAACTCAAGGTCTGCCTGCATCTAGTTCATCACTAGGAGATAGGTCAAGAGAAGCTGGTGGAGAACATGCATGCTGGGCAAGTGGTAATCTCTTCAGATGACAGACCTGAAGTTTAAAGATTGGCTTATATACCTCTGTAATTATTTGCCCTATGCACCCAGAAGCTAAGGCAGCTGACATTTGCCTTCCGTGGCTTGTACCAGGAGTGCAAGTCTGGTCAGAAGGACTTCAGATAAGTCAAACCTTTTTCTCTTCCCCACCTTGGCAGTTATCTACAGTTACACTATAGGTCCATGTCAAGGCAAGCAAAGTTACACTGTGCTGTGCCCACTGCAAGGCACAGTCCCTCACTGCTGGAACAGGATGTGGTAGCAGGGGATGTGGATGGTTCTGGTGATGAGTGGTGAGCATTCCTCTGCCTCGGCAGGGCAAGAGAGTGGTGCCACCGAACAGCCTTCTTGCAGTACTGATTTTCATGCATCTAATTGCTTGCAGCTAGGAAGAAATTGTTTCACTGCTGCTTTAAATGCTGAGCCTGATGATGTAAAGGAGAGAGACGTGCCCTCATACATCTAATACATGTCCTGTGGTGTTGGTGGGTTTGGGGCTGAGCTTATGAGAGCACAGAATTTGCACATTCTCACCTCTTCCTTTCTTCTCAAAGACTCTCAAACCAATGCGCTGCACAGTTGCAACAAACCACTTCCTTGCAAGCATCTGTACTACCAAGTTTCATGTAATTCAGAACTGCAAAATTACTTTCTCTGGGTACCTCAGTGAGCAGCATTGTGAGACACTCTGACAAGGGATTTGAGACCTGGTCACAGGATCAGAGGATGTAGAGAGGTTGGAAAGGGCCTCTGGAGATCTTTGGCTCCAACCCCATTGCCAGAGCAGGACCATATAATCTAGTGCAGGTCACACAGGAATGCATCCACATGGGTCTTGAAAGTCTCCAGAGAAGGAGACTCCACAACCTCTCTGGGGAGCCAGTTCCAGTGCTCTGTGACCCTTACAGTAAAGAAGTTCTTCCTCATGTTAAGGTGGAACTTCTTGTGATGTAGTTTACATCCATTGCCTCTTGTCTTATCACAGGGCACAAGTGAGAAGAGGCTGTCCTCTCCTTGACACACATGCCTCATATATTTATATACATTTATTAGATTCCCTCTCAGTCTTCTCCTTTCCAGACTAAAAAGCCCCAGGTCTCCCAGTGTTTCCTCATAAGGCAGTGCTCCAGTCCCTTAATTATCCTTGTAACCCTGCATTGGACTCTCTCAAGTAGATCCCTGTCCCTCTTGAACTGGGGAGCCCAGAACTGGATGCGATGCAGTGGTGTTCACTTCTCTGTACAAGTGAGATCCTTATTCTCTTTAAATAAGATGATTAATTCTTGTTTTGGGGGACTCCCCCTTTGCTACAATGACTCATAAAACTCATTAAACCAGAGATGCCTAGCAGGAGAACATTTAATTACATAGCAGTTGCAGGATAGCAGTGGAATTTGTTTGACGGTCTGATGGCAAGATGGCTTTATCTACAAAGCTGTTTAGATGTCAGGGTAGCCAATTCCATCCATAAGGCTGGGCAAGCTGTACCAGGCACCAAAACAGCAAAGAGGAAGGTAAAATATGTGCCAGTAGCAGGCTCAGGACACTGGTGGTTTGAATAAACAGCCTGAAATTGTGCCTGTCATCACTGCATCTGGGTCAACGTGCAGAAACATTATATGGTAAACCAACAACCTCACACTACCCAGTGACCTAGATAGGAAATATGATGCAGGGAGAAGGAAAGTGAGACTGTGCACTGTTGTAACACATAGATCAGGTTATTTGCTGCTACCTTTATCTGGCTCGAAGAGTTTAATAGTCAATAAACCACCTGGAAACAAGTTCTGGCCTCTCCCTTCTTTTTCGGGCACTCTCACACCAATACAGCATGCAGTTAGATCAATTTATTAACAATGTATTTCAGTACTTGGCAAAATATTAACAAAATATTCTGAAAACCACTGTACACATCTCAAACATGTGTGCATCACTGTAAGACTACAGCCTTAAGGTTTCTGTGAAGCTCCTCAAAGGTACGGCACCAGCACTGGAGTGACCATTCTTCTCTTGTGTGTGTAAACAGGTTTGTTTACACGAAGAAAACCCTTGCCACTCTGGCTTTTGAAATTGCAATAGATGATTCTATCCTAGCAGCCTAGGATAGGCTAGGGTGATTTTGCTCACTGGAATAAAAAAGCAAAGGGAAGCATTTGGGAGCTAATGCATGTTACTGTTTGAAATCCCTTCTTCCCATTTGTACGTTTTGTCACGGTGTACTTGAAAGCCACACATATGACATAGCAATTTGCCACTGGTATCTGTTTGTTTGTTCGAGGTGGTGGGGTTTTTTGGGTTTTGGGATTTTTTTGTGGGATTTTTGTTTGTTTGTTTGGGTTTTATTGTAATTTACCTTATAATTAGCACATTGTATTCTAACCCATCTAAGATCAGATTGCTCTGATTTTAAAACTCTACCATTAAATTTTAGTGTGCAAGAAGCGGTAAATACTGTTATGACACAGAGAGCACATCTCACTCACTGTTAAAGACACTGAATGTGGATGACACTTTCAGCAAGGCAGAGGGATGGTAATCTTGTAAAGCAATGGCTCAGTGTTCCTATATATAATTTCCATACTATTTTTACATCAACAAAATAAAGATCTCTCTTAAATCTGAAACTCTGCTGGTAGGAAAGAAAAACATTTAATGACTGCATATCAAACATATTTGAAATCAAATAATAATTTATCTATAGCCCAGTGTGTTCAATATGCAGTCTGCAAGCTGGAAAATGGTCTGTTTTCATTTTTCATTCCCTGTAGACAGACTATTGTCTCCCAAATTAGCTTTGTTTGCTCCAAATTAGCCAAAATTAAGCCTCTTTGCCTCTTTTTATACTTTCAGATTTTTCCCCAAAATAATCAAAGAGGAATTTGAAGTATTCCTCTTTCAAATGCATAGTAACCAATATATTAATATTACTATGAGGCTGAGCTATCAGAAGTCTGTGAATTTTCCTTTTTGAATTCCATATTTAAAGTTATTTCTTCTTAAAGTAATACATGAAGCTTGATCTAAACAAACATTTTGTCCCATATTTAAACTATAGATAAAACTTGGAAAGCACACTTTATCTAAATTTTGGAAGACAATGCTTTTTAGTCTGCTGTCACAATCAAGAGACCTACATTAATAACAACTGAGAGTGTTAGGACAGATTTTTCTAGCTTATGTAGTAGTTAGCTTGTTTTTTTTCTGTATTTACATGTTCTTTTGGAAACACAGTTTCAAGGGTTTTGCTCTTGGCACTTACTTCAGACATGTTTTCAATTACTCTGTCATGTATTATCTCACTCATGATGGTCCATTAGAGCAATTAAAACATTTCTGTGTGGTAAACTATAAAATTGTTACAGCATTTACTGTTGTTTTCACTGATTCCAGTGAAACCACTTCTCAGTTTGTCCTGGAGAGCAAAAGATCTTCTCTTCAGAAATGTTTCTTGACTGAGGAACTGTCATGACATGAGGAACATTCATGACTGAATTGTATCTGTCATTTGCAGCTGCCAGTTCCTGTGGCTGTATTTTCCACTCTGCTGGCAGCAGTTTCTGTGTGAGACCTAAGGGAATTTCTCCCTGCACACAAGTTTTTGGGAAGAGCCTTCAATATTATTCTTCTCTCAACCTGTCCACGACCTCATCTCACATTCAAGGAGATCCCATTCCCCTTCCCAACCCCACCATGTCACCTTGTATATCTTCAGTCACCTCCATTGGAGCTCAGCACTCTCTTGCAGGATTGCATTGCAAAGCCTCCTCAGGGATGAAGACCTTCTCTATTTATAGAGCACTGAGGCTAGATGAAAGTTTCCAGAGATCTTTCTGGAAGGGTTCCCATCTAGCTGCTCTGAAGGTTTACAAAGGGAAACAAGTTTGCTGTCTTGCTTTGTAGCTTTGCCCTACATCGGGCATTTGCTAAAACTTTGCAGTAAAATATAATGTGCACCAGGAAAGGTGCACACGATGGCATTTATGAACCTTTGAGGAAGTTTTCCTCCTGACATGCATTGTCCATATTTGGATCACAACTTCAAAACCGTAGAGTCAGGGCAGATTCTCCAACACAAACCTACAACCTCAACCGATTTTTATCCTAGGCCTGCAATTCAGTCCTATCTTAAGATAGAAGAGAGGGAGAACTGTTTTCAGATTCATGATGTAGTTTTTGTCTTAAAAGATTCAGTCTCCTGAGGCTGGCATTTTTAAATCAAAACCAAGGTTCCATTAACAAATGTGCTGCTGAACCTTGGTCGTGAAGATACGATTCAACATTTCTTTTACTCATGTCACAAATGAAGTAAGGAGTGTTTCTTAAAACAGAATAAATGGTCACTTTAGCTAAAATAAGGTAGGAGCCAGGCTGCTTATGCAGAATAGGTATATCCACAAACATACAAGCCACTGTGTGTATATGTTTGACCTCTCACATTGATTAGTTGTTATTAAAAAAAAAAAAAAAGGCAGCAATCCCTAATGGCTTTTTTTGGAGGATATATTTGCACTAGGGAGAAGCATTACCTCCCACACAAATTTCAACAATGTGTACCATTTGGTAAGTAGGTGAGGATAAAGTATCTTCTCTGTCTTATTAATCCAGTTCAAACTCTACCTATATCACATAGCGAAGAATCCTTTTAGAAATAGGTTTCTAAATAAAAACTCCTGAATATTGTCCTAGCATTAGAGAGTGTGAGGTTAACTCCCTGTTCCAAAGAAAAACAAACAATAACAAAAAAATCCCCAGCCAACAACAAAAAAGAGGATACAGGAGAGAAAATGTAAGCCTAATGAAACTAAGAGAAAAAATAAAATCTGCCTCTTGACAAGATAAGCATTATCATCTTCCACTGCACTGTGAGTGGATGAAGAATGTGTAAATTGCTTACTGATCTGTATTTCGCTTCTGCATAAAAAAGAAAGGCAAACTATTCTAGTACCAATAAAAGCTACCTTATCTCTAGGTCACTAATTAGCTAGCTGAGTGAGCAAGGAACAGGTTCAGAGTAAGCAGTTCCGACAGTGACAAACTGATGCAGTATGATAGCAAGACTCTGACACAATTCAGCCCTAATTACAGCTCTGTAGCATGTACTATCACTCCCAACAACAAACCAAAAGGTGTTAATAATTTATATTCATCTGTGTGTTTGCACAAACTCCTAGTGAGTTTAATTTTAAGCGACTTCATATTTAGGTACTGCTTTGTAAAAGCTCACCAGTGTTACATTTCACTAGATTCATTAACAGAGTTGTGCCATCTGAATGTCTATTGAAAAACATAAAACAAATAATGTAAATTTAGATCATGCCAGGAGAAGACCAATACAAGAAGTTAAATTATTGTATCTGCTATCATTCCAGTTCAGTAGATACTTGTCCTTGATATGAGTTACTTGGGAAGTGCTTTAAAACATGCTGGAATATCCTATTCTGGTATTATACCAAGAGTATTTTCACAGAGAGAGTTGTGCTTAGCAGAGAAAACAAGAAGAGACAGAACATCATCATAATGAGGCTGCATCAGGATCACAATTTTTAGTAACACATTTGTTCATCTCTAAAGTCTCAATAACTTTGACAGAAACTTTCAACTACTGATACCCGAAAAGAAAACAAACAAACAAAAAAACAACCCCCCCCAAATCAAACAACAAAATTTACAAAATGTGAGCCCCTAGCATGCTGTTCAGAGAATCAATAGCCTAAAACACCTCTCCCAATCTCCTTAGGTAGCAGAATCAGCTGATACTAGCCATTATCTTGTCTTGGTATAGAATATCCTGCATTTTCGATCTGCTTGATTCTCAATAGAGTTCCAAAAGGAAAGGCTTCTTTCTCAGAGGGAAACTAAAAATGGGTGAAGTTACATAATATGAAGTAAATAAGGGTGAAGTTACGGGACATGACTGAGTCAGCCTACCATTCTGACTTGGGTGGTCCTGCTTTTCTCTCCCTGACTCCTGGCCCTGCTGATCCACACCCTCTCTTACACCACATCAAACCACTTGGTAAACTGATCCAACTTGTTAATCCAACAGAAAACTATTCTCTTGGCGTGACTCACCAAAAGGCTTGACAAACCTGGTCAACGTGGTGTTAAGGAGCCTGCTGCTGGAGGGAGCAGAACCACCCTTTTTGGTGGGGAGCAACTCAACACTGAGTACCACTAAAGAAAGCATTGCAGGGGGTGCAAAAGACAGGCACTGAAAGCAAACAGAAAGACATGGAATAATAGCCTGTCTTCAGCAAGGATGGAAATGCAAGAAAAGGCATCACAAAGCCTTTGGGATGGGGAAGACACCGAAGGGGGGCAATGGCAGAAGAATAACGGGTCATTACATTCTGATAGGCATCAGAGCGGTGCATGGGAACACTCTCCTAGCACGAGAGGAAACTGCGAGTGCAGGAGAACGCGGTGCTGTCAGTGATGGCTCGTTAGGATTCAGGCTCACAATGCTTCTGTGTGTGCGTGTGTGTAGCCAGCCCTGGCAGAGGTGAGCTCTTCAGTACAGACACATTAGCTTGATAGTTTAACAAAACATGAGCTATAATATTCTATTCCCATTGTTCAAGTAAAGGGGAAGGACACCATTGTTCACTTGAAAACAAACAAAAATGAAGCCTTCCCCCATCCTTCTTGAGAAATTGCCTCACTAAACCAAAACAAAAATCAAACAAAAAAAACCACCCCGCCCCCCCCCAAAAAAACCAACAAACCCTCAAACCAAAACCAAGCAAACAGCAAAGAGAAAAACCATCCTCCTGACTTTTATTGAGGAGTAACATCTAGTCAATCTTACCAGCTCACAAACTCCCTCACTATTATACTGGGACAGGTTTGTCCTTTTATAGCAGCAAATGTTTTAAGCTCGCTATTTTCTTTTAATTTCTCTTACTGGTAAACTGCCTCAACAAGAGAAATAATTTAGAGATATCAGAAATTGCACTAGCCAACTGGAGGAAGGGAATCCTCACCCAACAATAATAAAATGTCCAGTCTTTTAACAAATACATCTTCATGGCTTCACAAAAAGTTCTTGAGTTCTCCTTTTGAGCTCTGGGCAACAGTTTCTAGGAAATCAGGAAAAAAAAACCAAACAACAAAACAACAACCAGAGACTAACTCATTAATAGCAGAATATATTGTAATGTGTGAGCTCAGGTGCTCTGAAACTTCCCAAACAAAGGGACAGAAAGCAAACTGATCTTCTTGCCCACACCCCAGGACACCTCTGTTCTCTTTTCTGAATACAAGCCAGGCGTTAGCAGAAGAGAGAACTACGTGCCTGGCAGCTGAAAGAGGAGGAAAGAGAAAATATGATGTGCAATAAATCAGGTACATAGAAAATAATCATGGCAGGCCACATCATCCTAACACTGCTCGGCATTGTTTCACCTTGATGATCTTTCAGCATGTCATGATGCTGAATCACCATGACACAAGGGCAGGATACACGTATCAGATGCCAAGTGAAAAGGTCATGTTATGATTGTGGCCCTAGGAAGCACCGGAGAGACTTTCTTTATGTTGGAGTCTCCTGTTCTTGTAATGGAAGACTTGCCTGCACTGAAAGTGAGAAAAGCTTCTGGAGCAGTTCAGAAAAATTTGACCTAGATAAACTTTTTTTTTTTTTCCTTATCTCTGTATCAGTGTGTGGATTTCCAATAATGTTAAAAATATGTTTTCTAAAAGTGACTTTCTTTCCATACCTGGAGTTTAAGTACCCTGAGGGCCTGCTGTTTTGCTTAAGTTAGAGGCCAGAGACATACAATATACATAATTGTCAATCTTTAGCAAGACAGGGAGGTTTTTTTTCTAACCAAAGCCAGAAATACTCCCTCTGGAGAAACCTCACAAACAATGCCAAAAAAGCTTTTGAACTTTCCACGGTACAAAGTTTAAAATGAGGACAAAACTGGAATGAGTCAGTTGATCATTTTCTGAACTCTGTTGCATTTCCATAGCTTTACAAATATAGACATCTGGTAGCAGCATTTTCAGCTAAAAAAAAAAAAAAGAACACTGTCTTGTACTTCACTAGCATAAATAATTTGTATTTAAATAAGAATACAACTATTAAAGTAGTATTTTAAAATGTATAATTTATTATATTTTAAAATTTATGCATCTTTCCAGATGAACCCCACTATATCATTGGTGTGATAAGAACAGGCTATGTTCCTAGAGAACTAAATGCATATAATTTTAGGCAGATTCAGGGACAACAAAAACAATTTTAGTTGAAGAGCCCAGAAGAATCCCACAATATTAAATGCAATATTAAATAAAAGTTTACATAAAGAAATTGAGAATACTTTTTATAATTTAGCCCAACCCAATCTCAGATTATTATGAAAGGCTTTTCCTGTAAACATTACACCATTATGCTATTCAGTAATAAATGCTTTCATTTTCAGCAAAAACTTTTAGAGAAACTCTACAGTGGTATCAACAAGCACTAAGTGGAACAAGAGATGGTCCAGGGTACTGCAGATTATTTTCAGGCCTCTGAGCCTGATTTGCTATTGTCTCAAGGACTGTATGCCACTTCCTGCTGTGTCAGTGCAATATCAAACTCTTGCTGTATCAAAGAGCTGAAGCCTGGACTTCGAAAATTGCTGAGACTCCCTAGCTTGAATTGGCCACAGAATGCCTTGATTGGTGCATGCTCTTCCATAATGGTGAACAGTAGCCCAGCCAGTCAATAACCCCATACCTTCCTGATCACCTCTGATGAGTGACCCTTTTCTGCTTTGCAGAAACATGGGGGAGAGGAGGTATTCAGGAGACACTAAGTACCTCAGGAAAACAGTGTGCATTCAACAAAACAGCACTTGCATAGCTTTGTGAATGTACTTTGTACAGTCTGTCCTGATTAGAAAGGAAGTGAGTTTAATAGAGAATCTAACTCAGAGAAACAGTTCCCTAGTTTTATTTGGGAAAGCTGCAAACCTGTTACATTTCACCTGCTGGTATGAAAAGCAAGCCTGAAAAATGCCACCATTGAGATAAGTCAAAAATGGTTTATGTGGAAGTCTACTTCACCACGGCTGAAGAACACAGTGGAGTAGTCTAGGGGGAAGTGAGCAAACACTACAAGTACCCAAGTTCTGAATTTTAATTGTGATGCTGTCACAAGCACAGATCTGTCTGACATCTCACACTACTACCAACCTCAGGAGCATATGAGGACAGGCTATGAGAGTTGGGGCTCTTCAACCTGGAGAAGAGAAGGAGACCTTGTAGTGGCCTTCCAGTATCTGAAGAGAGCCTACGGGAGGGCTGGGGAGGGACTATTTACAAGGTCCTGTAATGACAGGATAGCGGGTAATGGGTTTAAACTGGAAGAGGGGAGATTTAAACTAGATGTTAGGAAGAAGTTCTTTACAGTGAGGGTGGTGAAACACTGGAAGAGGTTGCCCAGGGAGGTTGTGGATGTCCCCTCCCTGGAGGTGATCAAGGCTAGGTTGGATGAGGCCTTGAGTGACCTGTTCTAATTGGAGGTGTCCCTGACTATTGGCGAGGGGGAAAGGGAGTTGGAACTAGATGATCTTTGAGGTCCCTTCCAACCTAAACCATTTTATGATTCATTCTATACGGAGCTTCCAATTGGCCTTCTGGCAGCAGTGAAAAACCTAGCTTGGAGTCCTCGGGACTTCTTTTCTTGTTCACAGCAAAACTATGTGAAGATGAGATTACTTTTTATTTAAACTTTACTTCTAAGCTGATCTTCTATGAATGAAACATCTCTAATCCTGATACTCTGCATTCATCTTTCTCCCTGGGCTTCAAAGATTCTCTTTTTTTTGGTTGCTTATATAACCTTACCACTGCAGTACTCAAAATATATAAAGCATGGTATAAATGCAGCTTTTATTGCTACTTAATGAAAACAGAAAAGTTACTCACTGACCAACTCTTCCGCCCCCCCATTTCTAATAAACATATCAGATCCATATCTAAGTAGTGACAAAAAACTATGACCTTGCCATAAGTTTATCTCACAACAGCCCTGTCATGGCTGGTATTATTTTAAAGACTTTCCATCTGCATTCTCTGCAAAGCACTATGTCTCATTATTATTGAGTCACCAGTCAAGTTCTTTTACAACATTCACTGACACAGTCAAGAAATTCACTGTCTTAAAAATGCCATGTTATGAGCAAATAACAGCCAGCAGAAAAGAATGAGGAGGAAGTCCCTCCCCCCTCAGTTTTGTCAACAATCATGTTGGTCATTTTGCTCTGTACGCCATATGTTTTTCAGCATGCTCTGTCCTTAGGCTGTCTTTAAGGAACAAGCTCTTTGACAATGAATAGAGTCTTTATATGCTTGGAAAACATTTCTAGCATGTTATAGACACTATTGTAATATAAATACTCATTGTCTTCCAGAGTTTCCTTACCACCACTCTTTTTTGAAGCTTTGTCACTGGATAATGGCCTTCACGAAATTGTTTTATGCTACTGGTGAAGGGCTAAAATCATAAAATATTGCAAATTCTTCGTACAGGAAGATAGATTTTGTTGAACTTGTTATTTCTGTTGACCACACTGGGGGACAGTATGTCAAGACTACCTGAAGTAACTCAGAACATTAACAAATCTATAAACTAAGACTAAGATCTTTAATTGCATCCCAAAAGACATGGGAAAGAGAAAGAACAAAAGACTTTTGAAGTCAAATTAGCCCATGAATTCATGACTATCATTAGGTTTTAGCCAGGCACCATATTTATACCTTTGTCCTTTTCTTATTTGTTTCATAGTTGGACTAAATTTTGAGTCCATTACTTTCATCTCCATTATGTTTGCTGAAGGAGTATGCAACAAATGCAAAAGGTCTTTATCTCTTTAGTTTTTTTTCTGGCAGAATGTCATTGCTTGCATTTCTGAAGTTTTTGAAAATAACAACCTTGACTTTCTTCTCATTTAGCCTGGTTTATCAATGCTGCAAGTCCAAGGAATTCAGTTGTGCTAATCGCAGTCCGAAGCAAGAAAGAGGAATGCCTAGCCTAGTGTTTCTGACATACTTCATGTATCTGTAGTTAAAGAACAACTCTCATTAAACCTGTGTTAAAAATCTGCCCCCTTTATGCTTTGGATTTAAAACTTGGTTCTAACTCACTTCCTTCAGCTTCTCTTGCTGTATTCGCCTCTCTTTAAGAGCAAAAAACAAATTGCTAAACTGTAACGATTTTTTTCCCAGCTTTTTCAAGTTCATTTGGATTTTAAGTTATTTTTTTAATTCAACATTGGAGCTTGCTGATTGTATTCACCTTGAAATCTCATCCTTCAAGCTTTCATGGCCTTGACCTCTCAACACTCCTTTCCCCTTTCTAGTAATTCACCCTTTTCCTTCTGATTTTCTCACATGTATCACAGGCATTTGTAACATTTTGGAACATTTTGTTTCTCCTTCTACATCCTTCACATTGTACATGCAGTGCCTAACATTCCTCTATGTTCTACTGCTATGCCAGTTAATTTTAAATCCAGTTATAGATGATAAGAATCAAGTAATTTTACTTGCATACATAAAGTCATCTCATTATAATACAAGGATATTACATTCTTAACCTTCACAATAGCCTGTAAAGAGTAACAGCATTACTATGCCTCTTCTATGGTAGCAAAGAAACACTGACTTAACCAAAATCACTCGAAAGCCTGTAGCAGCCTATGGGTCACCAAACTGAGGAATAATGTCACCTTTCTACCTCCAGGTCCATATATTGGCTCATGTATTTGACACTCTTGGACTTTTGAAAGGATTTGCCTTACTTACATACAACTTGCACATCAACTGCAGGTGCTGCCTCTTAAGAGTCCAGCCCATGAACTCGATGTCTGTTCACCAAATGGTTGTCCAAGCGGGTGGGCAGGAGAAGTCCTAGCGTAGGAGGTGCATTTTCTCCAGCTCACCACAAAGGTGAGGCAGCAACCGCTATATTGGGCTGTATCACAGGAAACTGAAAAACACACATCTTCCTCTCTCCACTGGCACTGCTCTTCCAAACCAGCTTCCTTTTTCCTGTCAGGGGCTTGGCTATGCCGATCACAGCACCCTCCCCAATTCCTGGGCCCTTTTCATTTCAACAACCACATCACCTGCTCCTTCTTTCTGCTTTTTATTTTGTTTTTTAATCAGCCTGACTCTGGTACTTGCTACTGCCAAGTTAGATGTGATACAGTTCTATGTTATGAGGGAGCCAGTGTCCATCCCACTCTGCCAACTATCTGGTGGGGATATTTTGCGGCCTATGTGAGTGACAAAATCTGGCCCTCTACTGTGGCACAATGCCACCAGCCCCGTCCTTGTCACTGAAGACCACAGTGCCCGGCTTCCGTATCAGCTTCGTATCTCCGCCTCACCTACTGCAGACTGCAACCCCTCTCTTCAACCTGGGGAAGCAACAGCGCAGCTTTTCACTGGGGCATACGGTCAAAGGCACCCATAGATCAGCGACCTGCTGCCCTCCTGGGGACTGCGACGGTATTCTGGGCAGTTTCGCCTCCGTTCCTGGCACCATAGGTGCGCAGCAGAGGCAGCCACGAAAGCTTCACTCCTCGGCAAGGCAGCTCCCACCCACCCTCTCGCCGTCGCCAGAACGCTCGACCGAAGGCCTCTGCTTGCGCACGGCGCCAGAGCTGCGCCCCGCGGCTGCGGCGGCGCAGCCTGCCCCTGCCCGGCCCCGCCCGCCTGGCGATGCGGCCCCGCCCGCTTGACGCGCCGGTGGCGCTGGCGGGCTGGAAGTGGCGTACGTGCAAAGCGGGCCACGAGAGTGGCGCCTCCTCCTCGCCCCGACACAGCGGTGAAGGCGCGGCGGGGAAAGGCGCCGGCCGCGCCGGCCTGCGCACTGGACGGAGAGGCCGGCGGGGAGCGGAAAGCAGTCTCCCCACCGCGCCAGCCGGCTGTCCCCGCCGCCGCTCACCCCTTCGCCCGCGCTGCTGATGAGGAGGCGCTAGCGGTGTTAACGGCGCAGAGAGGGCGGCACGGGCCCCTGCGGCAGCCCCTAGCCCAGGGGAGGCCGCGGGCTGGCGGAGGGCGGCAGGGACCGCGGCGAAGGCGGGCGGCCATGATGCAGTGAGCGCTCCCTTCTCGCGCGGCCGGGCGGGGGCCAGCGTTAGCACCGCTTCCATCCGCCTCCTTACATAACCCCTCGGCGGCGGAGCGGGGCTGCGGCGGCACCACCAGCGCCATGGCGAATGACAGCGGCGGCGCGGCCGGCCAGGGCGGCGGCGAAAGCAGTGGCGGCAGCAGCGGCAGCAGCGAGCGAGATCGGCAGTACTGCGAGCTGTGCGGGAAGATGGAGAACCTGCTGCGGTGCGGGCGGTGCCGCAGCTCCTTTTACTGCAGCAAGGAGCACCAGCGCCAGGACTGGAAGAAGCACAAACTCATCTGTCGCGGCGGAGGTGCGGCGGCCGCAGCAGGGGGCGCTGCCGAGTCCCGCGGCGGGCACCCCCAGCCGACCCGCGCTCAGAGCGCCGGGGCCGCGGCGGGATGCGGCACCGCGGCGGCGGGGAAGGGCGCGGCGCCGCCACCCCCGGAAGCCCCCGCCGAGACCACCCCGCTAACCAACAACCACGTCGCCGCCGCAGCCGCTGGCGGTGAGGCGGAGGCCTCGGCCACGGCCCAGTCGCCGTCGCCCTCCGGAGAGGCAGTGCTGCTATACCGGGACAAGTCGAACCTGTACCCGGGCGGCGTGCAGGCGGGACCCGCCGGGGCCGCGCTGCGCCCCAACGGGCAGACGAAGTCGCTGGTGCCGCAGCGGCTAGCGCTGGAGTACATCGTGCCCTGCATGAACAAGCATGGCATTTGCGTGGTGGACGACTTCCTCGGCAAGGAGTTAGGCGGGCTAGTGGCCCAGGAGGTGCGGGCCCTACACCACACTGGCCGCTTCACCGACGGGCAACTCGTCAGCCAGAAGAGCGACTCATCGAAGGACATCCGCGGCGACAAGATCACCTGGGTGGAGGGCAAGGAGCCAGGTTGCCAGACCATACGGCTCCTAATGAACAGCATGGACGATCTCATCCGACACTGCAACGGCAAGCTGGGCAACTACAAAATCAACGGCAGGACGAAAGTGAGTGTGGGAGCCGGAAGCCCCTGTGCCCCCCGTCCTTCCCACATTGCTGCTGGTGGGGAGGTTGCGGCGGGGGACGGGAGCGGGACGACGGAGCTGCAGTTCCCCGGGCAGGGTCGTGTGTGCGTGCACGTGTGTCCTGTCTTTGGCTGTGCGTGCGTGTGCGCACGTCCATGTCTGCGTGTGTCTGTCTCTGCGTGTGTGCCCACTGCCGCCTCATCCCCGGAGCTGCCTCCGCCCGACCGCGGCCGAACCCCCAGCCCCGGACTCGGGCCGGCTTGGTCCCGCAGCCTCGGCGGCGGGCGGGTGTCCTCCGCGGTCAGCGCCCGGGGATTGCTGTCGACTGAGAGAGGGTGTGAAAGGTTTTGTTTGTCTCTTCCGTTTTCCATAGGAGGGGGATGAAAAAATCTATCTCATTCTCATCCCACCGTTTTATTAAAATCTTGTCCTTGAACCTTATCCGCTAGGCTAAAATAGCCTAGCCACAGCTTCTCCCGTGGTCTCCCGAAATCTCTGAAAGCTCCTGAAGAGAGAGGGTTGCGTGTGCTGGGCACTGCCTGTAAGCAGCGCGCACCTCATCCGTAGAGGAGCATGCTGAGCAGTACGAAAAGCCTGTGTGTAACGTTTGTAGGCTAGCATGAGTGGGTGACTCCCGGCTCAGAATGCGGCCTGACAAATGTTGATCTTGAAAAATGCAGACGGAAGACCCGGGTCGGTGAGCGAGTGCTCCAGTGGCACTGTGTGACCCTGTGGCAGTAGGTGCTGCAGTGGGCAGCAGTCAACGGCTGTGAGGAGCGGGGTGGCTTTGGGAAGAGATTCGACTTTTTTTTTTAATTATTATTACTATATCAAGTCTGTCTTCTGCAAAAAGCCTTACTCATTGGCTTTGTTTTGAAACCGGAGTACTGAGTCAAAATCTCCCATTTTATTAGCCCAATTTGCAATTCCTTTACAGTTCTTTAAAAATTCGCGCCCTTGGTGGAAGACTAGTAATGAATATTCATCAGTATCGTTTCGGTTTGAAAAAGAAAAAGGAGGGAAGCCCCTTCACTTTTTACTACATCTATTAAAACATAAGGAAGCTCGTGAATTGGTAGGAACAGTCCTGCCGCGGTGGTTTCGCCGTCGCAGACAGACTGTTGTTGCTGCAGCTGCAGAATCTCAGCTGATAGGAAGCTGTAGGAGTGTGAAAAACTGGAAGGCAAAAACAACCTTGGATTTGTTTGGGGCATGAGAAACTCCCGAGATAAAGAAAAGTAGGTGGGAATTTTTTAGTTTGGTTGTTTTTTTAATACTGTCTTCGTGTTCCTTTAGTTGAACCAGCACTGTGCTAGAACTTTTTAACAGGAACATGGTCTAGTTTTCTCCTAGATCCCTGCTAACCTGGAGTTTCCTAAGCCGTTTTGTCTTTCAGACAGTCCTAAATCTCTTAAAGGCCCCAGTGCTTCACACTTGCACTTGAAAAAATTTAGTGGCCTTGCTGGGTTTCAGTTTTGTGCAGTAAAGAGACATACTGCTTTTGGTTTTATGTGAGATTGTATGCTTCTGTGAATAATACGTGCCAGGGCTTTAACAAAGGGCTTTTGGAATTGCAATCTTGAATCACGCACGTGATTTCTGGACTGTATTTTATATTTATAAGTAGTAACTGATACTTTTGCTAATTGTGAAACATCGAGAAAAATATCTTTGTGCTGCATGCCTTTGTGGAACAGCAGCAAAGCAATGAAGATTATTTATTTCCACTTGATTTTCAGTCGCTGATGAAATTCCTCTGTATGTGAGGAATCAGATCAGTAAAGGTGTAGTGCTTTACTCCTTGGTGCTAAAGGAATGCATCTCGCCTTCCCTTGCTTATTTTCCCCATGAAACTCAGTGCTTGTAGTGCTGCAGGGAAGCACTACACTTCGATGAAGCGTCAAGAAAAGAATGAAAACTGTGGATTGCTCTCACAGATTCACCAAAGTTGAATAAACAGAAGCAGTTGGTTAGAAGAGATTGACAAGTCAGTGGAAGAGATCGATTTGTTGAAACCCGGTTTGTAGTGGTTTGGGAATGCTTGTTCATAAAGTCAGCAAGGATAGGGGAGATCTCACTTTCATCTTCTTTTTTTTTTTTTTTTTTTTTACGTGGAGAACTGCACCATTCCGCTGCCAATAAAGCCACAATAAGTTGAGTTGAAGAGTTGTGGTGGGGGTTTGGCTGTGGAAACTGCTGTACATCCCCTCAGGGCTCGTGGCTGTTTAGAGGGGGGAAAAAGAAAAAGAAGATGTAAAATAAACCAAAAGACACCTCTTGGTTATCTGAAGTATTTTTTCTTCAATTTTTTGCACCTGTTTTTTTCTGAATAGAAGTTCGATTGTGTTGCTGCTGGAGTCCTGTTATATGTTTTATTCTTAGCAATATATATAGATGGGTGTGTAGTGGAGGTTCTGCCACAGCTGCAAGAGGTTACTCTGAAACTGTTCTGTTAGTGCACTTTTGTGTGATGACAAATGCTTAGTTCACTTAGTCAAATATACTCTGCCTTCAAATATTGATGAATGTTTTGAATGTGCATTCACAGCAAAGATTTTCCTAATTTTAAAATCATGTGTAATATTCTTCGTGGTTTTAAGTAACAAGACCAAAATGCATGGAAATGTAGCACACTGACAAACTGAACTCTTACAGAATTATTTTACTATACTCCTGCATACATATGTTGCAACACTGTGGTTTGCGTAGTTAGTGTATGGAGAACTTAGTGTACTATTTTACTGAAGGTGCTAAATAAACCAATTTGCAGTGTCATGGTGAGATTTGTAATTCTGCACCATCTGAACCAGCAAAATTATTCCAGCCCTTGGGGCTCTCTCTGCCCTCTCTAAAACGCTACCAACGCTAGCCACACAAGGTGATGGATTGGCACAATATTAAATAATTGCAGATCAGTACAGCACCTCATGCAGTAGGGGAGCTGCTAGGATTGGAATGTGTTCATAAATGTCAGGGTTGTTTGCTGTTCTGTGGACATCTGGAGTGGTGAGTCTAGGAGTCTGTGTTTTCCCAAAAAGTCATGCATTGAGAAATCAGTTGTGCAGTGTTGTAACTTTGAGGAAAGGGTGATTTTGTATTAACAACTCAAAAGGTATGTTTTGGTTAGTTGTTTTTTTTTTTTTTTGTTTTATTAGACCTTTACATTAAAACCAAGGAAAACCTCCAAATCATTTACAGGTAGTTATTTGATTTTTTTTTTTTTTTTTGGCTTGGTTTCACTGCAGTGTCATCTTAGAAAACTAGCTTTATTTTTTAACATTGTGCAAGGCTTGACATTATGTTACAGGAGCTTTTATTGAATTTTTAACCTTTATCAGATCTAATTCAAGCTCTGTAAACAAGCATATCCTATTAGAGGGAATGAATCATAAATAAATCCGCTCCAGTGTGCTGAAACGTCTACCCTCTTTCTATTGCTGAGTCTTTAAAATGTCTTGTTAACTACATATACATATAAATTCTTAAGAGTTTTATTCTCTGTGCTTTAGCGGCTTTTATAGAATTGAATGGATTGTTGAGCAAAACTTGTAATGATGCTTTTGATCAAGGCTGTTTAGTTTTGATGTTGGGGAAAAATAGCTGTAGATTAAATGGAAGAAATGATAACTACATTGGAAGGCGTAATCTAGTTGAAGCATAACTTGTATACCTGTTGGTGGTCTTGGCATTGAACTTGCCATCACTTCTGCAAAGTGTCTAGAAGCAGTACATGAAAAGGGGTAAGGAAATTGGTTTTGTAGATAATGGATTGTAAAACTATCAGGGAGAAAAGGTACACTGTTTTAATAGAATCTGTTTTAAATCGATTAACAGTCATTGGGGCTGATCTCTTAATGTAAAGGACATGAAGTAAGGTAAAATGTAAAGTGTGAAAACCCTGAGATTTAACATTTACCCAAGTCTGTTGGGAGTTTTCTCTAGATGAACTGTGATACCCAGAACGCATCTAATTAAACTGATGTGGTTCTGCTTAGACTTGACCATCAGCAGATTACTGTCCACCCTGAATAATATCTATATAGCAGTAGATATAAACTGGACAACTTATTTTGAGGTGTGTGGGCTGTACAGCAGGAGGTATAAGAGAATGGCTGTTTACTCAGAAGTCCTGACTTAACTTCATTCCGTGCTTGTGTTATCTCAGTCTCTTTCTAGACTACTTCCTTCTTTTCTCTGGCAGATGGTGGCACATATTTGCATGCATGAGCTATAGTGTCTTTCCCCTATTTCCTGTTATTTTCTAGAGATTTTTTCTTCCATCTCTTCCCAGAATATTCTCTTCCTTTTTCTTACCAACTACTACACAAACATGTATTTTTACTTCTTGCTTGTCCTAGTTTACATATCCACTGGATGTATAAACCTGCTCATCAGAGAATTAAATCCTCCTGAATTTCACCCAGGTAGGAGGGTTTTGCTCCTTCTCCACACACAGAGACTGAGAAGGGTTTAAGGGAGGAAACAGTTTTATGGTTTGGTGAGTGTTTTTTTGTTTGTTTTTTCCCTAGGTTTCTCTTTCTCCTATTGTGGACTCTGCTAATAATCTAAACCCAAATGTAAATCTGAAGTTTGCATCCCTTACTGGTATTGCAGTAGTATTGGGACATCCCAGTCATGGCTTGGGTTCCTCATAATCACGCTATAAAAACACTTCTGATCTGTCAGCTGTTCATGCTTCTGTTCCCATCACACTCTGTACCACCCATCTAACGCTACCCTATGTCCTTTATTGGTAGGAGATTGAATAGGCAGTTTGACAATTTGTTATGTACTTTTAGTTTTAAAATTGTTCCTACTCCATGTAACCTGTTAGAAGACCTACAGTTCAGATTGCTGCATTTTAACTTTCTCCTGTGTCTACCAGTGGGCCACTGGCACCTGCTGCTTCTCAGCCACCAGTGACTTTAAAAATTGCTTTGTTAGCTATGCATTGTGCAGGCCTACTTTTCTGCTTTTTCTTGAAATTGTTGAATTGTGTAATCGCTCATCTTTTATTCTCTCCATGTCACCCTAATCTCAAAATAAACTGACCAGACTGTAAATACTTATAACTGCTGCTTATAATTCCCTGGATGCTCATTAGTTTTCACACAATTAGAGAATATTAGGGGCTGGAAGAGACCTCGAAAGATCATCTGGTCCAACCCCTTTGCCAGAGCAGGGTCACGTATACCAGGTTGCACCAGAACACATCCTGGCCTCACCAAGGCAGAACAGAGGGGAAGAACCTCTCTTGACCTATTAACCACACTCACAGAATCACGGAATTCTCAGGGTTGGAAGGGACCTCAAAGATCATCCAGGTCCAACTCTCCTGCCATGGGCAGGGACACCTCACACTAGATCAGGTTGCTCCTAATACACCCCAGAATGGCATTGGCCTTCTTGGCCACAAGAGCACACTGCAGGCTGATGGTCAACCTTCCATCCCCTAGGGCCCCTAGGTTCTTTTCTGCTTCACTGCTCTTTCAATATGATGCTGTGCACTAGAGTATCCTGAAGTATTTTGAATACCTAGAGGGCTCCAAATTTGGACTAGTCTATTTGTACCCTATTAAGTTAGCTTCTTTCCAAGATGGTAGTGTTCCTTCAGAAAATTGTCCTCTAAGAATACATGGGTTTCTCATACCCTGCTGCTAGCTATTCTGTAAAGTGGAAAGAAGAGACCCTTTGGCCATATATTTATTTTGCAGCTTTCCTATAAATATGTTAGCTTAATGTTACCGAGGATAGTAACTAAGGAGCAGTAATCAGCTGATAGAGCTGAAACTGTCAGCAGCTCTGTAGCACTGAGAGGCACCAGGGAAAACGTAGGAGGTGGATAGGTTAAGTCTGAGTTGTGCAGACGCTGTTTAAAATAGCATGCAGGAGACTTGAGCAAGATTCCTGGATGTTTTTTCTGCTCTGTCCTATTCTGCAAAACATAACCATGAACATGTGTGGCAATAAGAAGACAGATAAAAATAAGAGGTAGACAATAAGGACTCAGTGATCTAGCAGGTACTTGTGATGGTTTGGGAGTTCCCCTCCCCCCCACACTTTGTAAAATCACCCAGACTAGACTCAGCTGGCTGGAAGTTAAGGAATGAAGCTATATTTACAGCTCAGCACAATATACAAGCAGATATATACACAATATACAGGAATATTTACAGAAATATACAAGTCAAAGGTAATACAGAAACACAACAGCCCTCCCAGAAATCAGAGACCCCAAGAGGGGCTTCCAACCACCCTTCCACCTTCTCCCCACCCCTATACCTTACCCCAAGGTTTGCCTTACGCGCAAGGTGAATTTGGAGGACTGGCCAGGGGGATTAGAAGGAAAGTGGCTAATGAGGTTACTTGGCAGAGAGGAGAAGGCCAGAAGCTGGACAGCCCGAGAGTGTCTGCAAGCCCGAGTGTCTTGTCTTTTTTTGTATTCTTTCCTTATACATCTCAGCAAACCTATGAGTGAAGTAGACATTGACATTGTTTTCCTTTCACAGCCTATAATGCAATTTTCTCCATTAAAATATTCCAATTAGCCTCAAACCAGCACAGTACTGGAAGCTGGTGATGATGACAAAATGTCAATAGAAAGAAAGCGAGTGTGCAGATGAGTATAGGACTCTGCTGTAGCTCGAGTGAATCCAGCTCTGATCAGAGAACCCAAGAGCTGTGTCTGAGGGTCTGGCCTAGTCTAAGGAATGTCTGTCAAGTGGAGTTTCCCCTCAATTTGCTCGTGGCATAGCCTGTTACAGAGACCCTTCTGTGTCATTCTGGGGATTTATTTCACTGTGATGCTTTGGATTTATTTCTTGTTAGAAAGCTTACTGATGTAATTGGTTCCTTCTGCATGACTATAGGTTTGAATTTGTCACTGGGCAGCAGCAAATTATGGCTAGGTGTTTCTCAATAATCACTTGAGTTGCTTGACCTTGATATAAAATATGACTGGTGCTCTCCCTTACTGATTTCTTTTTCTGACAGTGATGTTTCTGTTGGTGATGGCGTTATCTTCTAGATGAGTGTACTGGTCGGCAAAGGATTGTATGATGATTCATGGATATTCAGTAGCCTGCAGCAGAACAGATCATGAAAAGACTGGCTGTTGTCTCTAATGCAAATAGTCTTTTGATCAAGAAGCACAGCATCCAGAAAAGGCACTTGTTTGTGGCCAGTGGAAATGAAAATGTGGAGATTCTTCCAAGTTCTCCTAACAGAGAAAATTACAAAGATATGCTAGTTTCTGAGGGGCAGCTTTGTGGTAATTGTAACTTTGAAGTGTGGCATAAATACAGAATGTCTGAGGGTGGAGAGCACTGCCTGTGACTGCTAGGAACTTCTCTATACCATATGTCTTTGGCTGTGATTGAGTGAACGCTTTCAGCTGGTCCTGCTAGAGTAGTGACTCTTCTTTGACTGTATTTACGTGGCCATGCTGTGAACTAGTTTGGGGAACTGATCCATCTAAGAAATGAACTGGCAAAATAAGTGCTTCTGGTTCAGCGTTCGGATGTTTGTGCTGGCACTGGGGGCTGGCAGATAGTGAGACTTTCTTTCAGCAGCAATGCAAATTTATGCCAGTTTAAAATGTTTGCCAAACTACAGCCTTAGTTTAAAACTTAGGGACTGATTATCCCAAAACTTGCCTGTGAAAATACAATCACTGTTTAAGAAACCTTTGCTAGCTATGTATTTTTCTTCTTTCTTAACTTTTTGCTTTGCTCTTCAGTGTTCAATGTGAGACTTGTTATTTTGCCATCAGAAATGCATCCTTCTGTCCTCCAAGGATCTTCTGTGTTGACAGTTTTATATAGAAGCTTTGCTGGTCTACCCACCATGTGATCCCATGCAACATGCACAGGGAAACAAGTATTTTTGCCAAATGAAAACTGTTTGGCGTTTGTTAGGGGTTTTTTTGTTTTGTTTTTTTCTTCCTTCCCCACATCTCCTCTCCCAGCTTCAAAACTAGCCTACTATCTATCTTTTTTATGCATATTGGCTGTCTCTATTATCCTGGAGTCTTGCTAGCACCACAGACATTCTTGGCTTCTCTGTTTCAAGGGAGTGCTGGACTGGCATCCTCTGAGATGAACACCGTGCTGCAACTTGCTGCTGTTTGCTGGTGGCTGCCACTGGTAAGGAGGATCCCTGCTCAGCCACATCCTCTTGTACCATGTCCAACACTTGTTCTGCTTCACAGGCTCTGTCTGAAATGGGGAATTTCAGTACTGTTTCACTTTTCTTGCCCCGTTTCCTTTCTGTTTTCTGGTGCATTGGGATAGCTCAGTGAAATTCTGTGTTGGTTTGTTGCTTGCTTTATCCTAGTAATTTTCGACTCCACAACTGCAGTTAGTTTTCAAGTCATTGCTGTTTTGGAGACTAGGAACCCATAGCCTTGTGATTTTTGTATTATCAGTGATTTCAGTATGTTGTAGGTAATTTAATTTCATTTTTTTCTTGTCAGTGGTATTAGTGGTATTCTCACTGTGCTGCTGCCTTTATATCCTATGCTAGCTTTCCTGTGCAGAATGGGCTAGATTGAATACCACCTAAAAATCAGGCAGGATGCTTTTCCTCATAGCTGTAGAGTTTGAGAGGAAGAGCTGCCTTCCCTTGCCAGTGGCCTCTTGGACTGAAATTCCTTGAAAGTGATGTCCTGCCAAGTCATAGGACTGTCTGAACAGCAGTTGAGATATATTTTTCTCTTTTTCTAGATGATGCTAAATTTCTGAATAGGTTGCCAGCTGTTTCCTGCAGATAAATAACTGAATCATGGAACAGTTTGGGTTGGAAAGGGCCTTAAAGATCATCTAGTTCCAAACTCCCCTACCATGGACAGGAACACCAACTGCTCAAAGCCCCATCCAACCTGGCTTTTAGTATTTCCAGGGATGGAGCATCCACATTCTTTGGGCAGCTTGTTCCAGTGCCTTACCACCTTGACAATAAAGAATTGCTTCTTCATACCTAGTCTAAATGTGCCCTCCTTAAGATTCAAGCTGTTGCCTCTAGCCCTATCATTGCACTCCCTGATAAAGTGTCCCTCCCCAGCTTTTCTATAGGCCTCTTTAGCTACTGGAAGGCTACTGTAGTCTTCTCTTCTCCAGGCTGAGTAACTCTCAACTTTTTTGTCATAGAAGGGGTGTTTCAGCCCCCTAATCATCTTTGTGGTCCTCCTCTGGACCTGATTGAGCAGGTTCACGTCTGTCTTATACTGAGACAGAGCTGAACATAGCACCCCAGATTATTCTTTCAAATTTACCTGTGCTCATGATCTTTGTATTTCATTTGTGGTGTTTAGATCATTCTGATCAATACCTGATGACTTTTAACTTGAACAGGCTAGATTGCTAGTGGAATTTTGCAAAATGTTGTCTTTCCAGTTGCTGCTGTGTTGTCCCGTACTGTTAGTATATATGTAACTGTGCACATACTATACTTGTAGCCAGTAATCTACATTTAATCTTGTAGTTTAAGGGTTTCTACTGCAGCGGAAAGGAAACTTGTTTTATAAAAGAGGCATGGATACGCTGTATCAGAGAAAAAGTTTCTCCTTGCCCATCCAGAAACTAAATTGTTTTTTTTTTCAGACTCCTTTGAGAGTTCTTGTACAAAGATAGCATTTTTTTTCAGTTCAAGCAGGACACTTGAGGGGGCTTCCCTAGCTCTTGTGCTGATGTCCACAACCACTCCCTTACTGTAAAGAGACTACAATCCAAGGACTATGCAAGCTTTTGTTTTTAAATAAACTTACTTGGAATACATAAATATGAGCTCTTTAGTAATTGGTGCTTTTTTTGTGTTTTTTGTTTGTTTGTTTGTTTTGGGTTGGGGTTTTTTTTGTTTTTTTACACTGTACTAAGAAAATAGTACTCTGAAAGCAGCATTTTCAGTAAACAGGACAGTAAAGTTATTTGGCTTAAAACTACTCAAGAATATTTTTATTAACATACAATGTTAGGAACTGTGTGGAAATGTCTGTATGGGTGATGCATGTAAAGGGCAGTTACCAATATGTTTTGTGCATAGTGCTCTAACAAAGAGATGAAGGCCATACATGTAAGGCAATTAATATGGCTTAACAAAAAAGACTATTTTAGAACAGAGAATTTATTTCGCACATTAATTCAGGGTCAGACCAGCTCAGCACACATAGTTTGACCATGAAAGCATTCTTGACTGTACAAATGATTTACAGCTTTGAGAAGATGCTCTGATGTGGACCCAGCATGATGTGGAGCCCGAGATTGCCTTGCCTTATTTCAGGGAAAACAAGTGTTATGTTGGAAGGGTGAATGCCTTTAAGGAGGTCAGGACGTTATTCTCTCTTGGTTGTAAAGGGGTGGAGGAATTGTTGCATTAGTAGTCAGATGACTAAGAAGTTTTAAAATGCAGTAAATGGCCTGAAGGCTTCATAGTTTTGTAGGTATTTGCTTGGTTTGATTTGGGAGTTTTTTTAATACGTGAAGATATTTTAAATCTGTTTGCAGGAGAAACTTGTATTGTCAGTTCTCATCACTTTGTTCTGTTGATATCTTGAAATTCTTGGTCATGTGTCAGAGGCTGTAGGTTTCACTGCTGGGTGTAATCTTGCCATGGCTTGCTGACCTTCTGGTGTGCCAGGGTCTGTTATCTTAGTGCTTGTGTAGTTCATAAGGCTGCAGCTAAATGTTTAGAACAGTCCCAAAGTTAACAGTTGTGGTGATTTGCCTCTGCCCACCAAAGCTGCTTTATTACACTGCTTCTTATATGAACAGGGGAAAGGGAGAATACAGCCAAAGGCTTCAGGATAGGAGCAATTTAATAGGATTAAAAGCAAAAGCAAAGACCTCGTGCAAAAGCAAGAGTAATCAAAGATGTTATTCTCTACTTCCTGTCAGCAGACGATGTCCAGTCACTTCCCAGGAAGCAGGGCTTCAATACTTGTAGCAGTTGCTCTGGAGGACAGACACCATCAACAAGTGAAAGGAGGAAGTGTTGAGGACATTTAACTTTGAGCTGACATCATATGGCATGGAATACCCCTTTGGTCATCTTGGGTCAGCAGACCCAGCTGTGTCCCCTCCCAAGATCCTGCCCACCTCTCAGCCTGCTGTTGGAGGGGGGGCAGAAAATGTTGGAAGAGCACAGCCTTGGGTGCTTGGCTCAGCAGTAGCCAAAACACCCAGCTACAGCACTGCAAAACACAGCACTATGAAAGATACTGTGGGGACATTTAACTCCAGCTCAACCAAACCCAGTACACTAGTCAAACTAAACCAAAAAGTTACAACGGACTAACCTGAGTATTGTGATAATGTGAAATTTAAACTGCTAGAGATAAAACAATCCATAATAATTTTGAGGCAGCAGTCTTCATATGTTTTTAGTTCTCTGCCCTGTGAAAAAGTTCAAGGATGAAACCTGTGAAAAGGAGTTTATAGTTGGTATCTTTCTTCTTCTGTCTTCATAGTTGTTCTGTCTTTATAGTTGTATCTTTCTTGTTCCTGCTTTCTTTCCTATTCAGGCTTCTATTCAAGCAGCTAACCCTCTCTGTGGAAGCCAAGCTCTCTCAACAGCTTCTGCTGTATTTGAACAGCGTGTGGTCTGTGCTCAGCACAGGGCACTGGGCCCTTCCAGTTCCAGCAGTTGCTATATTGTTGTTCAGGGAGCTGGCATGAAGCCTTGCTTCTGTGAGAAAGGAAACTGACCACTCAATAAGAACATCTTAAACTGACTCAGTTTTAGCTGGCCTATGATGCCCAGTGAAATATATGTTGATTAATGGTACCCCTCTTTGGCTTAACCAGAGAGCAAGTGCTGTTTATGCTGGAGAGAAGAAGGGGCAGGAGGACTGTACCAGTGTGTACAGATATCTGATGGAGGAGTGAAGAAAAGGGAGACAGGCTCATCTCAGTACTGTCCGGTGATGAAACAGTGGGTACAATGAAATGCAATAAATTCCATTGAACATAAGAAATGCTTTTTGCCCCGGAAAGGTGATCAAACAGAGAAGTCGTTTGGCAGAGAGGTTGTGGAGCCCTTTTATCCTTGGAGATACCAGAAACTGCTGATCACTCAACCTGCTGTGGGTGACCTAGGTCAGAGCAGGGAGCTGGACCAGATGGTATCCAGAGGCTCCTGCCAACCCATGGAGGGAAAAAAAAAATAAAATTGCAATTTGGAGTGGAGGAGATACAATACAAGCCTTTTTTTTTGCAGTCTGTTAAATAATGTTTTTTCTATCAATGGCACAGTCAATGTATTAGACCTGCATATTACATCTTTGAGTGATTAGAAGTCTGTCTTCCTACTGATGGTCATTTGCTTCTTAAAAGAACATTGTGGTCCGATATGCAAGTAATGTGACACTTTGAAATATTCCTGTCTTGGATCTCTTGCATCATCCAGGTGGTTGCTTGTACTAAATCTGTGCTGCTGCTTTCTTTGTTCTCCTCTCCCATATCGCTTGTTTTAGAGTTCCTGTGTGCACATGCCCGTTACACAGCCCTGCCCTAGTACAGCTTGCTGATTTAAAGCATGTGTACATTTCATGATAGTGATAACTTAAGCAAAAATTTAATAAATTAAAATAAGTTACTTAAATATAAGGGAACTCATACTTTTTCTCCAAAACAATTTTGAAGTTATGTATGATTTTGGGACCTCTTCTGTAGTGAGAGGACGTAGTGCACCATGGGCAGTTGTCCATCCTTTGCTAGACAAAAAAGTGAAATACACTGTTTCAGAGTAAAAAATTACTAAAAGTGCTTTACTTTAATATTTACTTTTAATATTAAATATTTAATTTCTACTTTATATAGTAAACTTGTAACAAACATCTAGATAAGATTATTTTCAGTAGGTTTGCATTTTATTTTACTTGAGAAAAATTCTAGCACTTACCATGAAAAACCATTTCAGAGGAGTGAGAGGAGAGAACTTCTAACATGTAAGAGGCTCATATATTCTGTCAGGCTGTTGCATAAATAGAAAACTTGCAGCTTTCAGGTTACAATCCTGACCTCCCACTTCTAGCTATTTTTCTTTCATCTGCATTCCCTGTATGTACTTGCTCCTGCCTCTGCTTCCTTGGAGAACTGTCTGCAGTGGAAGGTTCCTTTGCTGTCGAGGGAGAGAAGAGAGCAGGTGCTGGTGCTGAGAGGTGGACTGCCAGCAGCAGGGCTGTAGAGGACTAGGCTAGCCCAGCTGCTGTTCCTGCCAGGTGTTCAGCAGTTGCAGGCATCCCGTTGATGTGCTGTCTTCTGCAAGGACTGTGTGTGTAAGATAAAAGCCATACGCCTCTTGGGAGATGCCAGTTTGACCATCCGTGCCTTACATCTAGTTGCAAACTGAAGCCACAGATTCACAGATTGCATTGGATTGGAAGGGACTCTCAAAAAGGTCATCTTGTCCAACTCCTCCCGCAGTGAGTAGCAAGACTAGATCAGGCATTCAACTAGATCAGGCTGCCCAGGGCCATATCAAGTCTGATCTTGAATGTCTTCAGTAACAGGGCCTCAACCACATCTCTGGGCAACTTGTTCCAGTATTCCACTACTCTCATTGTAAACAACTTCCTCCTTAGGTCGAACCTAAATCTGCCCCGCTCCAGTTTAAAACCATTGTCCCTCTTCCTATCACTACAAGCCCTTTTAAACAGTACTTCCCCAGCCTTCCCATAGGTCCTCTTCAGGTATTGAAATGTGATTATAAGGTCTCCCCAGAGCTTTCTCTTCTCCAGTCCCAATTCTTTCAGCCTGTCTTCACAGCAAATGTGTTCCAGCCCTCTGATCATCTTGGTGTCCTTCCTCTAGACCTGCTCCAGCAGGTCCATGTCTCTTTTGTGTTGGGAGTCCCATAGCTGGACACAATACTTCAAGTGAGGTCTCACCAGAGCAGAGTGGCAGTCGCCTCTGCAGGCTACTTTTTTTTTTTTTTTTTTTTTTTTGGTGCAACCCAGGAGGCAGTTTGCCTCTGAATTGTAGGTTAAAGCTATGTGTTTTTTGAAGAGTATCCAATCCTACTGTAAAAAACAGTAATAATAAAGAATTGAAAGTGCAGTGAAACAAAGTGTAAACCAGCTATTGTTACTATTCAACCCGCTCTGCTCCACACTTACCAATTTTGCATTCTCATTAATTAGTTACAGTTTCTAGCAAGCTACATTCTCACGCTTGCTAGATGCAAGTTCTTCCTTGACTTATGTCTGCATTGCATACAAATATTTGTCATCTCTGTTCATGCTGTTGTATACCTGTTGTAAATAATAATATATGAAGCTTCAAAATATATATAAACTGATGCTCTTTCATGCCATCCACCTTCTGGCAATTTATGGACCACTGCTCATAGTACACACAGATGGATGGACGTTTTTGCTACTAATTTATGTAATCTTGTTTTAAAAGCCATTTGTGCTTTTGGCCTCTGCAACATCCTGTTACGAGTCCCACAGTTTGATTAGATGGAAAAGAAACTTCCTTTTATTTAAAACCTGCTGCCTGTTGATTTCAGTGTCTCTTAGACTCTGTATTGTGGAAACTCTTCTCCCAGTAGTTTTACTTTTCACTTACATTCATTTACTTTTCAGTCTGTCATTTGCTTCCATGCATTTTTCAGCTAACACTCTTCCCCTCCTAAACTGAAAAATGGTAGTCTAATATTTCTTTGGATGGCTACAGTTCCCTGTTTCTGGTCATTTGTGCTCCCTTCTGTGCAGCTTTTTTGTTTATGCTAATCCTCCTTTAAAGTAAGGCAACCAGAACTGCAGTATTACAAGTACATCATGAATTTGTGTGCTAGCATAGTCATACAGTATTCTGTGTCATCTTGTTTACTGATTCATGCCTCTGCTGCTGTGCTCAGTTGATGTCCTTAGGAGAACAACTTGTATTTACTACATTACAGGTGTTTTAGCCTTCTGTGCACCTTTCTGCAGTCAAGACTAGGATGGATTATGCAATTTATTTCAGTGTTGCATGTGAACATTGTCGTTCTACTGCTCACTGTCTTTTCCAAGGTCGCATAAGAAAAGTAGAGGCCCTGTGGGGAAACCTGCTAGTAGGGTTAGTTTGCTGTAGTGAAATCCTATTGCAATTTACTATTTTATTGGTTTTTTTCTTATTCCGGTACTTTGAAATGGTTTGGAAATAAGCTCTATGCTTAAAATGCTTTATACTGTAAGATGTCTAAAATTCACATTAAAATTAATACCTTGAGTTAAATTTTTATTAAACCTCCATGATAGTTTGGAGAAAATGACATGTAGTGACTCCCCAAGGCCTTCTAACACCTGGCACAGACTCAAGAACAACACAGGAATTCCTAGACTGGAGTCCTGACTTTGTCATTTGCCTTAGTGAAAATAGAAAATGGGAGTAGTCTCTCTCGTGAGCCAAAAGCTACACCAAAATTATGTTGCACACTGTATAGGTATTAAGATAAATATATGTTATTTTTACCTCTTTAGTCCTGTAACTTTAGAAAGAGACTTGTAAACATAGAAAATCATACTCCTCTACAGGACAAGAAGCATAGGTGAAGATACTATCAACTAGCTGCTTTTCAGCTCAATCTTCTTATCTGGGATTCTCATATGAATGTTGCAGAGGTGTTTCTGACTGACTTACTACCGTGCCTTTTATTCTTTCTACACTCACATCCTGCTGCTTGGAAGATACACACCTGCTGAAAGACAAAGCTACTAACAAATGATCCCTTCTCACTTTTGAGGCTTTCAGCTTCTACAGTTGAACTACTAATAGCTTCACGGTACAACCCTAAAGAAAATTTGCCTTAGAGTGAAAACTCTGAAGAGTCTTAGTGGAAAACGGGGAGGATAGAGTTCCTTTGAGATTTCTCCCTTTGAAAAATCTCTTGTTCTCATCATCTGTCCTTAATTTGCAAAGGGTTCCCTTTACAGAAGTAGTAAATTCTTATTTTTTTTGAGTAATTTCCATCATCATGGTAGTAGCTGCATTGTCTTGCTTGTATTGATCCTGGCAATAAAATATATTATAGTCTTTTTACTGGCACTTTAGGATTTGTTTGTGTGCCAAGCTGGGGGAGCAGTCGATACACTTGAGGACAGAACTGCCACTCAGAGAGACACAGGCCATAGGTAGCTTTTTGCAAGGACACTCTTTGTGAGTATTTTATCGAGGAGACAGCATGCAGTGGGTGGATATGAGCACGGTAGTACTGTGCTGTGCATGGAGTAAGAGCTTTTTATTTTCAGTTGCAATTCTGTGTGCTGAAAGAAGCCTTCAGTGTCTGAGATGTTTATTAGTGTGGTTGATTAAGGGACCAGAGAACACAGAAAAGCATTTATAGCTGAGACCTGGTGTGACATCTCAGTCATTAGTGCTTGCAGCTTAATTTCATGGGGTTAGTAGCAGGGCAGTCGCAATTAAAACCCACGCTGTGGAACTTGCTCCCTTTGTTTAACAGAATATGGTTGGCAAGTGCATCCACTGTCCATGGGTCCTTGGCTGCTCTTCCCTTCAATCTTTCTTGAGCTTCAAATCAGCTTTCCTTTTCTTCAATTGTACATCTCAAATCAGTTGAAGACTTGGAGAGGATACAAAGTGAGTTCCAAGATAGCCTTGTATCTTGGCAGTAAAGACATTAGGCAATCTACTACATGTAATAGAAGTTAGTAAAACAGTTGGCTGTCCATGGGTGATTTCCTGAAATACTGTCTCCTATTCAGAAACTACTATCCACTGTTAGTGTACAATAATAGGTACGTGGTTTAGAAAATTTGTTGCTTATTTTCAGTAATGATGTAGAATTTTCATTTTAGCATATGGTCTATCACTGAAAAATGTATTTCTGCCAACCCTGAAATCTGAAGTGGTTGCCTACTGACTTGAAGGGGAAGTTGATTTCCTGTGTAGAGATCTGGAATTCAATATTTTGCAAAATTGATTGTTGTTCCTCTTGTTCCTTAGTTCTCATGATACTCAGCATTATTTTCCCCTTTTCGGTAATGCAGACCTTTGTCAGTGCTGCTAGTCTTGTTTTTTTATTTTTGTCCCAGCTTAAAGCTGGGAACAGACTTTGGAAAATAAAACTTAAGCTCTGCAGATCATGCATATAGATTGCATAGATATGTCCTGTGGAACATAGATATGTCATCTGATGTAACACCTCTCATCTAGGCCAGTATTGCTAATCCTTGCAATCAGTCTCTCTCTTCCCAGTTGAGTGTGATAGATTGCAAAGCCCTAATTGTCCTTTGATTTACTAAAAAAGTTTCTGCTGATTGGATTTTGAGTGACACACAGAAAAATGTTTCAGCTGAAACGCTAGGGAATGAGTTGTGTCTTGCCTTGGAATCCATCATTTTTCAGTAGGATGTGTAACAGTGTGCTTCCCTTTTTTATTAAATACTATGCTTTTAATAAGTAGAATTTCTAATTTTCTGTATGAGCATTTGTGAAGGAGAGATCTTGGTTTTGTGCTTTTCTGAATGCCTTGAAAGAGGAGGAAACAAAATATTTCAGTAACAAGTTGCTTCAGAGAGGGTTTCTTCTTGTTTGTGTAAGGTTTTGTACCCTGGCTTTTCTGCTTGCATCATCATTTTATGTGGAGTTTGGGTTCCATCACCTTCTGATTTTTAGAGTTGCAGTCAGTCAGATCAATGTTGATTGACAGGAGCCTTGACAGATAGCATCAACAGGTTTTTCTAGTTGTTCACAGAAAAGAACCTCTCTGTGGGGAAGCCTACTTGCCTTTTAGGAAGGGTGAACAATTTTGATGAATACATGAAATACTGATTTTGTTACCGAAAAGATGGTGAAGAGGGAAAGCATGTAACTTTTTTGTCTGGATGAATTGTTTATGTAGAAATTTCCTAATGTCAAGTATAAATGGACTTGGAACAAACAGGACAGATTCTGTTTAATCACTTGGTAGTTGGTAATGCAGCATATTTTTCTTCCCCAAGGAATAAGGGGGATGCTTTTCTGTCATCCTGATCTCCTGTGGTGTAAGTGGTTGTGCCTGATGGGAAGAGTGGGAAAAACTCTTATTAGAGCAGCACCAGGGAGCTCTGTTCTCTGCAGAACGTCCAACCCTGAAACTGATCTTGCTGGTATGAGTGTAAATTTGCTGTAAAGTCAGTGAAATTGACAGAATTGACTATGAGAAGATGGTGGGACTTTTGTATCAGTTAGGCAAGCATGAGCAGTTTCCTCAGGTGTTTGTTGCTGCTTGGAGTCAGCATTCAGTATATTCAAGATCTTTCTCATGCTCACATACTCCTGGAGCAAATACATCACATTCCTGAGACAGCTGTCTCCAGCAGTTTCACTGAGCCAGTGCAGCTTCCCTGGCACGGCTGAATGCCCTCTTACACCTGAAATAAAGTGGCAGGCTCTGCTGGGACCTACGTGGAAGGTGGATGGGTTTTTGGAGTTACTTCTCTGACTTGCAGCCTTTAGCTCCCTGTGGCCACGGCCTCTGCTCAAGGCTTTCCTCAAGCACTGGTGGGAACCCAATACAGCTGAAATAGCAGTAGGCTTGTATAGTGCCTCCTTACGTTTGAACTGGAGACACTGGGTGAACACTGCAAGTATTGTTTATATGAACGGAGAGAGACTCTATTACAGTGTGGAATCAGAATCATATAATTGTCAGGGCTGGAAGGAATCTCAAGGATCATAGGCAGGGACACCTCACACTAGACATGGGATTGTAAATAATGGGATGGAGACAGTTTTTTATGTATGAAAACTCATAAAAACCAGTATGGGCAGAGTCAGCATTTTTTGAATTTAAATTGTAGGTGACTTTAAAGCGTATTACAGGCTGTTTGCTGCTTTTTGGCTTTAAGCTTTAGTCAGACTTGTGCAGTGTTAATATAAATTAAAACAGCACTTTTTGTTTATTAGCATTTCAGTGTGTAATTTTTGTTTTAAATGTATAAATACTTCCAATGAATAGTCTGAGCTCTAATAGTGGAAGTACATGCTATAGTATATGGTGTCGACTTTGGAATGCTCTGGACATGCTGAATTGTGTATGACCCCTTGCAAATATTAAAATCTATTTTTAAAACTAATTTTCTTCAACATACTGTTTGTGGCAGTAAGTTCTTCTGTGATTAAAATGTAGATATAACAGCTGAGACCTTGACTTTGACACTTCTTTAAATGTTTGTGTAGATGCAGTGAACTTAAGACACAAAGAGTACGCAAGTACCTTTAAGTATCTGACTAACCATGGTTCTAAATGTGCAATCCTATTACTGTGCAGTTGCACAGTGTTCAAATTTATATAAAGATAACATTTTCTGCAAGATTAATTTCAGTTATATGGTCATTTTGCATCTTAAAGCAGAAACAAAATCACAGGTTTAATTAAGAAATAATTTAAATCAGTCCTGTATAGATCTCCTAATACTTAGCAGAGCTATCATGTACAGTTCTTCTGTAGGGAAGTTCTAGGCTTCTCGGTGTGTATAGCTGTGGGGTGAGAATGGTGTAGTGATGGTAAGTGATATTCTTTAAATGGCAGCTGTTTCAGCCATTCACTTTCGCAGATAATACAGTGAGGCTTTGTTTAAAAATAAAATTAAAACTAACCACCCCTTGCCTACCCTTAATCCTCAAGATTTCTTCCTTCTCAGCCTCTCCTCATATTAAGATGCATAAAAAAGTCTTCAGCTTTGAAGTTCAGGCTAGTGCACATACTTTATTTTTAAGGTAATATAAATTATCAGGTATATCCAACACTACTTAAAATAGGTAACCTTGCTTTTTCATGTGTGTTTTTCATCAGTGTGCCTGCTGATGTCATGTGGTCAGGTCTGGAAATGTGATGTGCACAAACCAATGTCAGAATATATCTTAGGTGGTGTAGCTGAATGAGACTTGACTTGTTACTATTTTAGTAAGAAGTCAGTTTTAATTTGTTTTAGTCTTGTATTAATTTTAGTTCTTTAAAGATGTTGTTTCTCTGCACTTTTTTTGAATGGTTAATGATGAAACTAGTAAACTGACTAGTCTCATGTGAGAGCAGAGTGTTCTGCCCCATCTTAGGGGAGAAAAAGTTACAAAGCATTTATTTTCTAAATGATGTTACTCATTTCTGAGCATTTATGATATTAAATTAAAAACAGACTCTTAAAATTTTTGTTGATTGACTTACTCCTCTGTTGGATTTTTGTATGGTGCCAAACCATTGAGTCACCGGTTTGCTTGTCTTGGAGGGAATGGAGAGTTATCCGTGGAGGCTAGCCAATTCTGCAAACACATTTTACATTATTCAACAGTTGTTTGGATCATAGTTTAGACAGATTTAGGCTGACAAATGAAAATATGCTTTAAACTCTTCTCGGCTGCAAAGTTGAGTGTTGTGTTTGCTCTTGGGCTTTTAAGAGAATTTTCAAGGGGGATTTTTTTTTTTTTAATTGTTCTAGATGGTTGATTTTTTTAATAAAGTTTGTAGTAGACTTTGATATAAAAACTAACAGAATGTGTCATGCTGAACCTTAGAAAAGCTATTGATGCTTTGAAGCACTAATGTAGGTTTGTTTGATGTGCTTATATTATTTTTTTTTTTTAAGGGAATGCAGGTGGTTTAGGCTTGAGTATCTTATTTTGTGTTCAGAGATGCATCAGATAAACTTTAGGAAAAAAATACCCTGTTTAAGCCAGTGCCCAGCTCTCCACGTTATTTTAGACTTGAACCCAGTTTTATTTTCCAAATTTATTTTTCTAATAATCAGTTACATTAAGCCTTCATAATGCTGAGGGACTGGAAGGGTATTTGCACAAGTTTCACTGATTCAATTTTAAATCACCACTTTTTTGTTCAGCCGGCCCAATCTTGAGAATAGGCATGTCCTACCTAACTTGGCTAGCATCCTGGGAAATACTGAGGTGTTAAAGATTGTATCTTCCTTAATAGTTTGTTAGGGTTATTTTTTAATCCTGAAGCTTGTAAGCCGACTCGGCGATCTCTTTGCCTTTGGAAATTTCCGGCTTGCAACTTTACAAGCTCAGGTGGAGGAGAGCAGAGAGAACCCATTAATATTTAAATGCTGTTATCGCAGTTGAGTAGTGGTGGGGGCTGCAGGACTTCAGTCGAGAGTTAGGAAGTGTATTTTAGGTCTTCCTGTTATGTCTGCCTGTAATGCTGGTTTCAGTCATTCCTTGGTTCACCTCTTGAGATGCATTTCTCTGATTTCCATGCTTTCATCGGGGCTCAATCAGATCTTCAGGGGATGTGCCTTCTGTCCCTGCAAAGAGAATCTCCTCTGATTCTCCGTCTCACCCGGGTTAATGGCTCTTGCTCGATAGCTTCATATGGGAGGTTCTTTATCTTGTATACATTTTTATTAAATACATTCATCAGAGTGAGAGCATGTCCCACATTCTCAGTCAATTCCTGAACATCAAACTTGAAAACTGTAGTTCTTTGTTTTTTTCCTGTAAGAACTGATAAATTATCCAAACTTGAATCACTGTAGAAATGTGGATACAAGAGCTCATGTGCATGTATGAATGAAAGGAATTACATTTGGAAATCAAATTTTGTGATATTGCAATTAGAATTGAATGATAGAAGGGGAATCCCAAAATTTATATAGCTTCAGTGAAAAATACCAGAGCCTGTTTGCAGAGTGGCACCTTGGTTACATTCAAGGTGTTTAGAACTCCCATGCGATCTTCTGACCCTAGAATGCTGAGCTGAATGTGGCCACTCATGCAGCATGAAAATTTCTGCCTTCTTACTTGTGTTGGTTTATTTGGCTGTGTGAAGTCAATATTGTAAGCATGTAAACGCCATGTAAAACTGAAGACAAGAATAAAGCAATGACTTAATTTGAAGAGAAGTTGAAGAGCCTGCCACTGAACTAAGTTGACAAAGCTTTCTCTGAACTTCAGTCTGAGCAATCGACATCTGATTGGCAAGTTAAAAATAAGCAATATGGTAAAAGTATTAATCTGTTGTTCCAGCCTTTGAGAATATCTTATGTTCCTTGATTTTATATGCTTATGAAGTGTGGTTTGATCAAAGCAAAGAGAAGTCTTGTGTTGGTCATTGCACTGAGAAGCCTGGGAAGGAGTGAGGTAGGTCAGGTTTCCATTACTTTTCTGAACTCCCTAGAAGCACGTGGAAGACACAGTTCTTGTACTCAGTCTGTAATGTAAGCAGCTAAGTCAACTCAGTTTTTTCCTCTCTCCCTTCCTGAGTTAATTTTTCATCTCTTCTCAGTTCAGCTTGCCTTCCCTTTGCCAGCTCAGAAGCTGGCAGCTTTGCCAGACCTACATTCAGTTAAAACTTTGATGCTACCTTTGGCAGCCACAGGAGAGAGGTGAGTTAGTCATCCTTGCCTTCAGTTGTTTTTTCCTAGAAGAGCAACCTAGTCCATTCTTGCCAAAGAATGACCCAAAGAGCAGATATTTAAAGTAGTTTCACTTGTTTCATTTTGTTGTTGGTTGTTTTTTTTTTAAATCCACAGGCAGGTGTTCTGCTGTATTATTATTTTCTGTTGCATTTTTCTTTGGATAACTCATACTCCTTTGCTAATAAATAAACTGAATGGCTGTAATAGTAATTTAGTATTAGGAGAAAGAGCTTAATGATAAACAGTTCAAAGCTGCTTCAATGTGTCAGTCTCTTCTTTATGTTGGCTTCTAACTGAAATTTACAGATTCCTGTTCTGTCTTGGGGATGTGTGAACTACTGCATTGTTTAATTTTTAAGACGATAAGTAGTAGTTTGCTTTCCTCTTGCAGGTTCTCCAGTCGATGATTGCAAGGCATGTGTTTTTAATGAGGGAATCTTTACAGTGACTGGTACTTCTCTCCAGCTTTTCCAGTTCCACGGTGCTGACTTGTGTGAAAACTGGGCTCTCTAGCCTTCTTAACTAGGTTGTGGAAGATACCAGCATATTGTTTTTCTCAGATGAAAGTTAATATGGAAATACTTGGGATTAGCTGTGTCCCAAAGAGTTTATTTTACCCCTTTCAGCTTCCTCTTGTTTTGTTTAAGGCTGACAGGAACTTCTCATCATTATTTTCTTTCTATTGCAAGTTTCTCTCTCTGCTTGAGGAGTTTGCAGGAGAATGAATTCAAGCCAAGGCGTATGTACCACATTAACCTGTTTAAGTCAGTAATCTTGATGATGCTCATACAAAGTAGTACCAATACAATCTTCTTTCCTTCCATTTAATTGTTATTTTGTACACCTTGTGAAAAATCATAGACTGATGTGTGCTTAAATTGAAATGTTGGGGAAGAACAAATTCTCGAATTAGAAATGCGTCACAAATGGACCATACAGGGAAAGGTAAAATGTTGGGCATTGAATTTTTTCATTTCTGTGGTTCTTCATTACACAGAGGTTATGGTGAGGTGTGGGTGTTTTTCTTTTTTTTTCTTTGAATAATCCGTCAACTGACCCATGCCAAGGATTTCCAGTGAAGTCTTTGTGAGAGCATCTGATAAATTTTGGTAGGAAGTCATTGGTATTGCATTTAGACATCTCATTTTGCTCAGTGGCATTTGCAGTTCCTTCAGCAAACAGCAAAAGTGGCATCTCCTTGACAGATGCAGCTTTCTTTGAGCTGAACAATAGTCATTATACACTAATAAATTTTATGTTTGCGATTTGGGTTTGGTTTTCCCCTCTAAAAGAACTTTAGGGTCTTATGTAACTGGGATTTTCCGCTCTTTCGTAAGAGTTTGCTATTCCTGCTTCCTTTTTTTTTTTTTTTTTTTTTTTGAGGAATGGAGAAGTTAGAAGAAAAGGCTTTGGTCTGTTTACCTGCATGGGTTCCTTCTTTATATACATCTCTGTGAAAGGATTTTGAGGCTGCTCCCAAATTAGATCATGTTTTCAGCTGCACTGGTGTGCTGTGCCTCCCAAGATTGAGCGTCTTAGCTGCTGCCTCTTTTACATCATGATAATACCTTCGGGCATTTAATTGTTAGAGCAATGGCTAACACACTAAGGATGCCTAAGGTTAGCAAAAAATCTATAGTTTCAATTAGTTCTTCTGTTAACAACGTTCCTAGTTTGGGCTGGTGGCCTGAAGTTGATTTTCCACAGTTAAGCATTTGCACGTAGAACATCTGTATGTGAATGAGTACTCTGCAGTTTCTTTAGTGTGTGATTACTTTGGATAGATAGACACAAATTGTGTGGATTGCAGAGCAAGGAGGACTCTTTCATGCTTTCTGGATTACTCATGAATTCCAGAGGCTGTCTTAGGACAATGCTCATGTGATAGGCATGAATGCTTAGACTAAAAGTGAATGCCATTTGGTTGAAGACAATTGGTATTAAAAGTATTAGCAAAATAATCCAATGGGTGAACATATATTCAGTGTGTCACTTAAACATATTCTTTGCAGAAATTGATAATGAATGCTTTAAAATTGTTATACCAAAGCAGCGCAGAAGGGGAGACCTCCCTGTCTATTAAGAAAATGCACATAATGCCTTGAAGTTAATTTATCAATTACACTTAAGGGAGAACCGACTTTGTTTTGGAGAGCTAACAACTTTATTGCTCATAGTCTAAAAGTCTCAGAAACTTGGGTGTTTTAATCTCAAACACCTGGCTCTCTTGACTGCCAGTAACAGTATTTAAAAAACCCAAGCTGCAGACCTGAAGTTTTCTCTCTGCTCAGCACATGTGCGTTTGCTTGCTTATTTGTACTGCAAAAAGCTAAAATAACAACAGTGGTACACGACCTCGTTGTTTACCTGGGTTGCTTTTTCATCCTTTCCGTGTGGTTTGACATGATCTCCATTTTGTTTTGTAAAGCAACGTGTTTCCCATGCGCTGTATATTGATTTATGACTTTCCTTACCCTAGCTCATCTGGGGCGAGGGAATTGTCACACCAGCTATCAAGAGCAATGTATGTTATGTTGCACTGGCTGATTGACAAATTTGCGTTCCAAATTGCCGTTAAAGGCTGAGTCATTCTTACTGTTAGAACGAACATGTATTAGATAAATTATCACAGCCAAACTTTCTTGTCTCTTGCAGTTGGTGATAGTGGAAGTTTCAGACCCTAAAGTCAAACCCAAGCTTTTTAAAAACATTTACAGTACTTTAGACTCAAGTGGTGATACGAAATGCTTCTGTCATTGAATATGACTACTTCTTATGTGAAGTTGATGACAACTGATGTTTCCCCCCCCGACGTTCCAAACTGTGCTGCTGGTTCTCCTTTTCTTAAGCAAATGTTGATGTTAAAGAGTCCTTTCTTGATTTCCCTTCAGCAAAGAGAACAAGTACCCATTTCAATACCTTAAAGAGGAAACTGTAGCAATGGGATGCAAATTTATGCTTCTCTAATGGCAAAATTATATTTTTGAGGAACAGATGAGAACAAGTGTGCCCTCAAAAAACCTGTATTGCCCAGCGAGACCTGTTAACTCCCCTAAACTTTCAACACTGCTTTTTTTAGCTTAATGGCAGATATTTAGGTCACTTACCTAAATATGTCTGAAATGCCTGAAGGCTTTTTCATATCTGAGTAACTCCTTCAGTTCAGTGAGAATGACATTGCTCTAGCTACTCAATCTCAATGTTTTCATTCATTCTGACTGTGTTGTAGTAGTTGTTTTGCTCAGATGTTGAGCAAGGATTACTTCCAGGGTTTAATTTATATGATATACCTCAGCAAAACCCCTTAAATTAAACTTCCCTCTTATTAGAAATGCTGTTATGGGATCGGACCTAAATCTGCTTTCAGCACAGGATTGTTCCTGCTCCGTGAGAGCTGTATAGTGTTTATGTGGTACGTGGGACGTTTTTCAAGAGAGTTGGCTTTCAGTGGAAACAAAATATCTTCCTCTTCCAGCCCAGCTTTGCTTTAGTTTAGTTCCTTTTTTTTTTTCCCATAAGAAAGGAAATTACAAAACTCTTATTTCATTATTTAATATCTTTAATTCAGTGTTGTGATTTTTGTGGGTTTATCTTCCTGCAGCAAAACCAGTAAGTAATGACTTTGACAAATATTAGGTCACATTACTTGATACATATAGGTCTCATGTAAACATACTATAATGATGACTACACTACAATTACAGTAAAGGGATTGAGAAGCTTAACTGCCTAATCTTACAATAAGTGTATTTTTATTTCGTAGGTTTTAATTTTGTGTGTGTGTGGTAGTCATTTCCTTTTCATATGAGTGAAGTTCAGCCTAACTTTTAGTTGTTGCTTTTTGTCTTTTAGGTGGTGTGGGTGTTTTTTGGGTATTTTGTCTTGGCTTGGGGTTTTTTGTGTCTTTGTTTGTTTGTTTTTTAATAACCACGATGCTACCATTGGTGGAATACCATGTTCTGCTTTCTACCTAGAAGGAGCTAGCAAAAAATTGCTTCTTCACTTGACAAAGTATGTATGGAAATAAAGATTTTTAAAATGTTTGCTGCTATAGTGAAATCCATTCTGCTTACGTGTGATACAGAAATCCTTCACTGACTGAACTGCAAGTACTTTGTTTCTAAGCCTGCTCAAAGTGCAGTTTCTTGCAAGTAATGCAATTCCTTTGTCACCCCTCTTTTTTTCTGATTGATGGTTGTATTATTTGTGGACTATGGCAAGTTTTATTTTTAATGTTTTAAAAAAGAGGGATGTGGGAAGGTAAAATTATATATAAAGTACAAAGCATAAAAAGTTATTTATAATACATAGATAATGTATATTATAATATGTACAATATATTACGTATATATAATATGCATGATGTATAAAGTATAAAGCAAAAAAAAAGCACTGAAAGTTGATGTGAAATTCTGATGGGTTACATTTTGACAGTTAACATTTTACTGGGAAAAATACTTTTGATATTTTATATGAGAGGTGAAGGAGGTTGCAACTTAGAGGTCTGACTTAATCAGACAAAATCTAAATGAGAATGAGTGCATTTAAAAGTTTTGAGGGTTGTTTTTTTTAGGCAGCAGACATTCACTGAGGCTAGTAGTGTATTGGACTTGCTAGAAACTCACTTTTTTGCTTTTCTTTTGAAATCATGTCATGACTCCTTGCAGATTGGAGCTTATTGTGGATGGTAGTGGAAATTTTTGTTCTGTTATTTTTCAGAAGTCTGAAATGATTACTGTTTGCAAAAAATACATAAAGATATGAATATTTGCTGTAGAACAAACTGACCATGCGAATTGATAGCTAATCAGGCCATCTGTTAGCAAGATGACCAGTTTGTTTTGCATGCACTTCTACATGTCTGAAGATGCAGAAACCAAGCCACTTTCTAGGGATCTTGCAAGTCAGCTGAGTTAAGTGCACCGTAAGAAGTTAAATATACTACTGTACTGGGAATCATTTGATGTTCAGAGGGTTATTCCAGATTACTGTTTGGTGACCATTTTCAATTTCTCACTTCATGACTAGAAAGGATGTTATTGTTTTACATGTAGGCTTGTTTCAACAAAGGTTCAAAGACCTCCTATGTGCAGGCCAAAACACAAGCCCAAGAGTGTACTTGGAGTGATTGAGTAAGATGGACTAATGGTCTTGACTAAAACATCCACTAAAAATAGATTGATGCTGCTTTTTCAGGAGGAATTATTTGCATTGGAAGCACATGAGGGAGGGGGAAAGGAAAGAAACAGGGGGGCAGAAGTGTCGTAGCTCTTTGTGAACTTTAGTCTGGAAAACAAGTATTCTTACCACAAGGAAAAGCACTTGCAATAGCTTAATTATACACAAGACATTTTTCCTCTCCTGTATTTCAAAGGAGTGAAATGTGAATGATTAGTCACAACACAGAAGCATATCCACCTTCCATACCTCAGTGTTCTTAATGTGTTACATCCCTTTGTTGTAGGCATCTGTTCGGGTTCAAAACCTGGAAAGGAAGCACAGACCACACAAAGGTGTTCCTATTATTTCTAACTTAATTGTTGCTTATGAATTAATTAGTTAGGAATCGATACAGATAAAATGTAGGCTTTCCAACACAGAGATGAGAAATTAACTGTCATGTTTTATTTTCTTTGACTGTAGGCTATGGTGGCTTGTTATCCAGGCAACGGAACAGGATACGTGCGCCATGTTGATAACCCAAATGGAGACGGAAGATGTGTTACGTGTATATATTACCTTAATAAAGACTGGGATGCCAAGGTATGCAACAATTTCCTTCCATAACTTTGTTTTACATATACTTGCTAATGCACCTTTGTTTGCTTCTGTTCTTACATTTTGTTGACTGCGGGTATCCTTTGCCTCCCTGATTCTGTTGTTGGTGAGAACAGGTAGAGATGAGAAATTTATTTTCAGGGTTTTGAATGATGCTGCTGGGACCTCTTTGACAGTGGGATGGAAAGAAAATTGTGTGGTTTTCACATTTGATGCCAGTATCCAAATTTCATAAATACGTAATTATGCCACTTGCTGTACTAGTATTCGTATGGTAAATGCACACACAGACACAAAGAGTAAAGAACCTTTGACGAGTAGTGGATTTTTGTTTGTTTTTCCTGATGCTCCTATGATGCTATAGCTTGGCAGCAGTTTCACATGAGGCAGGTGTTATGGTTATTGCTATAGTTCAAAGCAGCACAAGTCTTTGCATCATTGTAGATACAGGGTGTAGCTTAGATAAGGACCTATAAAATTGTTCAAATGGCTTAAAAATGTACTACCAGTGATTCAAAACACCATAGATGTAGTGACTATGAAAAAGGAACTTGCTAATAGGGATTTTTCTAGCAAGTCAGTGGGATTAGGGAGATTCGAAGAATAAATGCAGCTATCTGTCTGTATCAAAAGCATAATAGAGTAATGCAAAGCACAGTAGTGCAGAATTGTTTATTCCTTGATTGCCATGCAGCTAGCTGTGGAGAAGTTTATTGTCATTGTATATGAAAAATGCTTGCTGCTACTTAGGAAGTAGCATGTGGAGGGGCACATAAGTCAATTTCTGTGAATCCAGTGTACTAAGTAAGGATAACACAGGTTGCAGCGGAGAGGTTTTTGTTTTGTGTGGGGTTTTCCCACTTTTCTTGAGTGCTGTCCATTTCTTAAAAGAGCTGGATGAGATCATGAGACTGATAACATACTTGAGTAAGAAATTCTAGCTTGGAAAGCTGGGTGAGAAAATAAGCACATGAAGCTTTCGGTTTCTGACTTCCTGTTTGAAATGTTAAATGGAATACTTCAAATGGAAAATAAATTGCTAGCCTTTTCTGACATGGTAATGTCTTTGCATGTAAGTGAACTGGTTGGACTGAAGATCTTCAAATACATCTTTGGAGCATTTTTAGCCAATTTCCAATTTCTTTCTGGAAAAAAAGTTAATACATAGCAGAGTGTAGAAGTCAAATTGTGTTTTTACAGTAACTGAAAAATGTACTAGCCGGTTATTTAATTTATGAACAAATCTATTTATTTTCATTCAAAATCTATTTTAAATTACAAAATATATTACCAGGTGAGTTGCTTATGAAAGAAGCTCAGACTTTCTTTAGGAGAACAAATTGCCACTTGTTTTCTGATTGAGTTCGTAGTTAAAAAACAGTTCTTTATATCAATTTACCTCATTAGTACTTGCACTGTTGTGACTTTCCCACAAAGGCTCTGGTGGTTATCTTAGATTTAACAACATCAATAACCGTCAGTAGGAAGATGTTAACGAGACTTAAAAATAATTGACCCTATTTACTTGTTCTCTTTTCTAGGCATATATAGGTAGGTCCAAGTGTCTCAAAGCACTGGAAAGATGTAAATTGGCTAGGATTAATAGAGATTAAAGCTTAACTACAGAAACATGACATAAATTTGTGCTGCCATTAAATGGAAAGGGCGAACCAGAGATACGAAATACGATGTTCCTCTCATCTTTTCTGGCATATTTTAGACACCCGTGTAAAATCACTATTACCCATTTTTTGTGAGTGGGTAATGCAGCTAGAAACCAACCAATCTAAAACCACAGCTTTTTACTTAAATGTGAATAAAGGTTTGATACACTGAATTTATTCAGTAAAAATGTGTAAAATGTTTTGTCAAATGAAATTTATCAACAGAAAAGCAATAGATTCATAATTTCTGTAGCACCTGATAAAGGTGATAAATTTAAAGCTGATAAATTTTCAGATATTAAGTATTTTTAAATACAATGAGACATTGTTTTCAAGCTCTGTTTTTAAATACTTAATTTGTAGGTAAATGGAGGCATCCTTCGGATATTTCCAGAAGGCAAAGCCCAATTCGCTGACATTGAACCCAAGTTTGATAGACTGCTATTCTTCTGGTCTGATCGCCGCAACCCTCATGAAGTACAGCCAGCATTTGCTACAAGGTAGGACTGATGGAGCAAATCTTGATAAGAAAGGAGTGACACTATGAATTATGACCTGATCTGAGATCTGTACAGTTCCAGTTGCACTGTGATAGGAAGAGGGTTTTTTTCCTACTGATTGATTAGGCTTCTACTTTACTTCTGAGTCTATACCAGTGTGGGTAGAAGGGAGGACTTGGACACACCAGAAGTTTCTCAGCATGTACTTGTCAGATATGGGTAAGAGCAGACAGAGCCCCAAGCAGATCTCACCTTAGCTGAAGGGTGTTTTTCCTCATTATTTCTCTGTAATGGCTTTACGCTCTTCTATCTGCCCTTTGTTTGTATTGTTTTTGCAGTGTTACTGGAAGATTGGCAAGGTACTTCAATTTTAAGTCCCCTCTTGTTGGGAGGGAGGTGTTAGAAAATAGTCAAACTAAGTCACCCTGTTCTGTTTCAGGAATGGGTAGAGGGCATGACCACAAATCTTTCCTTTCTCTAGACTATTAGAGGAGTTGTGTCCAATGTAAGTCACAGGGGGAGCTTGTTATCTCCTTTGTCCCTCAGTATAGGACAGTGGCTGATGCTAAAGGTACCTGCCTTTACTGCCCTCACATCCAGCTTCCAGGTAGCATTTATAGGTGAATCACTGGAATTGTTGATCCAGACTTCCTGTTGCCTATATCACAACGCTGAATAATATGTTCGGATGGCCAGAGCACTGAGCACTAACTGGAGCTGTAAGGTAACACATGTACCTTTGCAAGAAGCAACTTGGAATTACTACCATCAGTGTGCCAGAAGCCTGTGCCACTCTCCCCTCTCTGTGTTTGCTCTGAATAGTCAGGGAGTGAAATGCCATTTGCTAAAGCTCCTCAAAGTCCTTTATCAGTAGCTGACATTTCGTATTTAAATCCTTAAGGGGCAGTGGAAAACTAGAGGAGCTGTATAAGAAGGGGTAGTTAGTTTTCCTGTATGGCAAACATCCGCAAAAAGAGGTTCTTAAAATGTGACTTGGTGGTGGGCTTGACCTAGTAAAGCAAAAGGTGACATGGCAGGACAAGGTGATATGGCCAGAGGTTATTTTAGATTCTGGGCAAGAACCTGAACAAAGTCATTAGGAGAAAGAAGCATAAACTTGCAGCATCAGTGTCACCCTTTAAATGACTGTTCAGATGATACCTGCTAATAGAAAAAAAAAAAAAAAAAGTCCTGTTTACTTTGTGTGAGATGTTGAAATCTTTCTTCTTTCAGACTGTAGAAGTATCATCTCATTTAGGTTGTGGTTTGTCAAATGCTTTACTGTTTGTTTTTTTTCCTTCCTTAGGTACGCAATAACAGTGTGGTATTTTGATGCAGATGAAAGAGCACGAGCTAAAGTAAAGTATCTAACAGGTAATCTCTTGTTACTATAGTCTGTGGTGGTTTGTTTTTTTTTTTTTCCTGGAAGAACAGCTAAGTACTCCAGCCTCATCTCCTCAACCCACAGGGTACAAAAAAAAAAAGGAGAGAAAACCAGTGTAACTCAAGTCAGGTTTTACAGAGAAGGTGACCCAGTGTTTGAGCTGCTAGGCAGTGACTTGGGAAATCCAGGTCAGTGCTTTGTCCTGCTCACAATTTTGTCACCTGAGGCTGCTCTGTATTTTTATATGGGGGATACAGCTTCTCCCTCGTCGTGTCTAAGAGATTTGAGGGATAAACACAGTAGAGCCTGAGTGGCACAGCAGAACTGAGCAGCCTGGAAGTAGTTTGATCAGATACAGTGATTCAACAAGTGAATACAACTTACCTTGATTAGAATCTCTTAAGTTCAAAAAACAAAGCTTAAAATTAAGATGTGGAATCAAAGAATGCAGTTACTTCCTCAGTTTCCAATTCTACAAGTCTAGCATCTGTTTTCTAGTTTCTCCCTCGAGAGGAAGTTGATCTAATTTTCCTGTTCAAATTAGCATTACAAAGAGAAATTGCCTAGGACTTCTGTCATGCATGTAATTGCCATCACGATTTTGTATTTTTATTGCAGAAGTTTTTTTAAAAAAAAAAACCAAACAAAAAAAACCAAAAACCAAAAAAACCAACACAAAATAAGGTGTACCACAAGTTTACACATGCACAGGACCAGTTTCTCCACATTTTTTTTTTTTTCCCAGGAGTACCGAAACCAGTGATGTTGAAAATGTGCCAGTCATTTCCAAATGAGATTTCCATTCTTTGCTCTTAGGCATCTGAAGCTCCTAAGTAGATGCAGAGCTGTCTAGCGGCTGTGAAAGCTGCATCTCAGCTCAGCCCCTCTTGGTGCAATCAGTCTTTGTGCATTTCGGGAGTGGTCAGAGCAGTGCAGCTCCTGCTTGACTTGAAGTACAGGGAGTCCCTCATCTCTGTCCAGGCAGGCTGTCCCACCGTTCAGTGGCACGTGCCCAGTGAGGCACGATGAGTTCCTAGGCAGTTGGAATGCTGGATAATGCCTGCCTGGACTTGACAGGAAGCCTGCCTGCCTGTCTGAGCTGGACTTGGTGTCACTGCACAGCTCCTGAAGCCAGCTTTGCTGGATTTGAGTTTTTTCAGTTGTCTCCATGCAGCTTCAGCTGCCGTCCTTTCAAAGAAAGTGCAGTGAAATTATTTGGGTAGACTTGTGTCTGCAAGGAAGGTGCTCCCTACAAGCCCTCCTTCTTCAGGCTCCCCCCTGAACTTTGGGCACTGAAAAAAGAAATCCGATTTGGAGGCGCTGTTTAAATTTACATGGTGGTTTGCTGTGTAGTATCGCGTTGTTGTGATTTCAGTTTTGGTTTGCAATTAAAATTGTATTCTTTGCCTAGTATCTGCAGCAAGAAGTGTGCAAGGTGGTTTTTATTTTCTGCTGACAGTAAGATGTAAAATTACAGAATAAAACATTCTGAAATAGAAGACTATTCATTTTTTTCAGGTTACTGTCATGCTGCATGGGTTTAGTTAACTATATGTGGCTTTTTCTTGAATATGGAATACTCTGCTAATGTTTTGATAGTCAGACTTTTGTTTGAGGTTGTTGTTATGGCTTAATTTGATAAGAGGTGAGTCCCCTAGCCCTTCTACGTCCTCTGAGGCTGGCTAGAACATAAGGGGATTCATCTTCTACCAAATTTATCTATCACTAAGTGCAACAGGGGTGCTTGAGGATATCTATGTACACTTTCAGAGAAAAGGACAGAAAAGATGTGGCTTGGTTGGTGGTTTTCTGTTTGGGTTTTGGTGGGTTTAGCAGCAAGTCAAAGGCAGTGTTACATCTTAAAAAATCCTCAGTTTCTTTACAAAGGTAAATAACCAGAAACTCTCAATACTCTGATGTAGAGTAATGGACAGTATCCTCAGATGAGCTGCAGAACTGCCCATATGACATGAAGTATCCAGTGTTCTACTTTGTCTGTGTCTGCATGTCCACTACTAGAGTAACCAGGGTTACAGAGTATATACAAAAATCTTGCTAGATTATATGTACAATCTTTGAAGTATTTTTCTCAAAATTAATCTGGAAATTGATGTAGCAATTTGATAGACTGTACTTTGATAAATGCTGAAAAATAATTCCTGTTTCCTTTTTGTATTTCTGCAGGTGAAAAAGGTGTGAGGGTTGAACTTAATAAACCTTCTGACTCAGTTGGGAAAGACATTTTATAAGCCTCTGATAAAGCAACTCCCCTTGCTATTCTCCCTGATAAATCTTGATGCTATCTATTAACTTCTGAATGTGAATAACAAGATAAAGGAAAATCAACAACAAACCAACATTTTAATAAAGAAAGAACAGTGTTTCAATGTTGCATCAAGTAGAAGGTTCTTCGACCGCTGAAGCATTGTACTATGTGATTGTGACTCCAGGCCTGTGACTGCTTATGTGAAGAAGATAAGCAATCAGTAAGAAACAGCATATGCATCTGGACATAAATAAGTGCCCTACATAGAATTTGTCCATCCTTATATTTTGCCAGATCTGTCATCCAGCTGATTCCAATTCATCTCTCCCTTTTTTTATATGGTAAAAGTTTGAATTTTGGGTAATTTTTGTATGACCAGGTACAGTTTATCAAAATTGAGTCTTAAAAAAAAAAAAAAAAAAAAAAAAAGAAAAAGAAAAAAAAAAAAGAAAAAAAGAAAAAAAAAGGATAAAAAAAATACAGTATTCTCCAAATTAACATGGATCTATTTTTGTAAAACTGTTCATACTGTTCTCCTCTGCCATGAAAGACCTAATTTAATCTAAGGGTTGCCAGTAACTGATAATCACTTTAATTTTCTTTACACCTTAAGTCATAAAAGGAGCACTTTAATTACCAGCTAAAAACCTGATTGTTTTATATCATATCTCACACTAATCTTAACTTTTAAAGATTGCTGCTGTATTGTTTTGTGGGGGTTTTTTGGTTTTGTTTTGTCTTGTTTTGGTTGTTTTTTTGACTATGTCCTCTTGAACCTTATTAACAGAAACAAATCAGTATCTCACTATTACTAACATCAGTTTGTGGATTTTGTTCATTCAATCCACAGAGGGGAAGTTTCTGTCTCTTTGTCTTTTGGTTTTTTTTTTTGTTTGTTTGGTTTTTTTTCTGGTTGTTTGGGTTTGGGGGTTGGTTTGTTTTTTTGGGGTTTTTTTTGGTTGTGTGTTGATTTGGGGGGGTTTGATTTTTTGAGTTTTGTTTGTTCTGGTTTGGGTTTTTTGGGAGGGAGGGTAGAAAGTGGTTTTGGTGGTTTGCTGGGGGAGTGTTGTTTGGGGTTTTTTTAAGTGACTGGCACTAAGTGAACTTGACACTATCAGTTGCTGTCATTGGCTTTGGGGACCTGGTAAATACCATTAAGTTACAAGAGTATACAAGGGCTTTCCTAGGCTATTAGAGGTACCCAGAACCTCCTTACATACTTGACAGAAAATGTTGAGCTTTCTCCCTTTTCTAAAGTATACTTGCCACCCCCCTTTCCTTTGTATATAAGTTAATAGAATATCTAAAATTCACTTTTTTTTTTTCATTTCCTTTTCAAATGTTGGTGTCCTATGCAGTCTGTAAGTTCACACCTTGATCTATTATATAGTATCAAGGAGATGGTCAGCACACTGAAGCTGAAGTGCATCACTGTAGGCTCCTTGTGCAATACATTGTTAGGTTTTCACTGTGCTGAAGGATTTCCTCAAAAAAGGCACAGCCCTTTGATTTAGTAAGAAAACATTTACTTTCTTTTACATTGTTTTCATTTTATTAAGGAGAGGGGACATCACAGAATAAAAGTCAGATGTGCAGAAACTTTGATATTCTTAAGAAATCGATGTGATGGACGTATTTTAATTCTAACTTTTTTCCCCCTGAGCTTTAAAAGCTTAAGAAAACAAAAGCAAACCTATAATAGACAAGGATTCATGTTTACAGAAGTTTGGGAGTTGATGAACTTACCCACTGCAGTTTTCTATCTGTCCCTTATTTCCTTACTTAGCCAAAACAATGTGAGTGTACAGAAATATTTCTGTATATATTACAACTTCTGACCATTTTAACATCTGTATAGTTTGTATTCAATTGGAGACCTTTTCTATGGAAAGCTCAGTAATTTTTTATTAAAAAGGCTACTATTGTTCATGTAAAACATGAAAAAGCTCATTGTTTAATAACAAACTGACAGAAGAGGGGAAAAAAAATCAGTATTGGTATATCATTTAGGAGAACCAACAGAAATCCCAGTTTTGTTTTGATTTTGCTTTTCTTTTTTAGTAAGATTTTACCCTTCACTGTTCTCTTCCTTCTTCCTCTTTTCTTCCCAGAGAGATAGACAGGATCCCTTTACTGTAAGTGCCTCTGCCAACCTGGCCAAGGAGTGCAAATCTTCATTACTGTCTGGTCTGCAGTGCATGTAGACTACCAATGAAACAAGCAAAAAAAAAAAAAAAAAGCCACCTCTTCTACTTCATCTTTAGTACTACTTTAAAGGAGGTTTGGTTGGTTTTGTTTTAGAAATGCAAGCATAAGCCTTTAAATTCATTTCAGTCCCTCTGTAATTCAAACTTTTGCAGTTACGTGGCGTTTCCTATTCTAATCACACTGTAGGTTTGTGCTTGCCAGAGAGGTTTAAAAAGTGCTTAATTTTTCACTCCACATAAGTCATTACAATAGGGTCAACAAATCAGGTCAGCCATTTCTTCCATGTCCTTTAGAAACTGTTCATTTCATGTCGGTTGAATATTCAGTCTTGAGCATCACCAAGCAGGTCCTTGATTTAAAACTATTTTTTAAACTGTTTTATGATCTGTATGTGTCTAGTCCTGGTTAAAGATAAAGCTTCATAATGCTATTTTTATTCATGATGTTAGCTGGCTGTGAAATATGAGACCTTTATCTATAGCAGGCAAAGAAATTCAGGATTCATTTACAGGTTGCCTATAAACTTGTGTAATTTGAAAAGCAGTGTTCATTATGAAAGAGCTCTCAAATTGCTTGCAAAGCTAATCTAATTAAAAAAAAAATGTATAAAGGTTCTTGAAAACTATGTGGTTATTTGTAGTCGTTACAACTTTGGTAACAGCTACCCCATAGCAGCTAACTTAATAAGTACCTCCCTGATAAAGGGGCATTCTGGGTTTTGGTGGGGTTTTTGTCTTGTTCTTTTTTAAAATTGCCTGCAGACCGGAAACACACAAACCAACAACAAACCAAATCCAAACACAGACAAACAAAAATACCCAACCAAGCGAACAAACAAAACCAAGCAAACAAAGCAACACAACAGTCTGTGTGCGGTGATCATTTTCTTCATTATTTTCTCCCTCAGAAATATTACCAAGTTTAGACTGTCTGGCTGTAGAGGCAGCTCTGTTTTTTTTCCACCACTTTCTGACAGGTACATAAGCTGCAAAATAAAAGCCCTTTCCAAATAGGATTTGTAAAACAGGAGGTCTTACATGGCTTAGTGAATTCTGAGGCCTTTGAAGATGGCAGAAGATTGGTAGAGTCTACAGATGCTGACATATACAAGCTGCCACACAATTTCCCTCAGCTTTTTCATGAGCTTTGTAATGCCTGTATGATAATCAAAGAAATGTAGGGCTGGCTCTGCATCTGCCATCGTGGAAATCCCCCTGTGCATGCTTGTCTGTGGCTGATTGAGGAAAAAGTTACCTGGATCTCTGGATGAATCTGCTAGCCCTAGTACAGCCCTTGTAGCACTTGGGTACCTGTTGTGTTCAATTCTTCTCTAAGGTGTGTTAAGATGAAATCTAAGTGCAACAGCACTGACCCGACCCCAGAGTGCTTCAGAGCATTTTTCATGCTTCAGTGCTGTATAACTTCTTGCATGTTCTCTCACATCCCTGTCTAACACTGAACAAGGAAGAAACCTTTCTAGCACTTTGTGATGGTTTGGGAGTTCCCCACCCCCCAGCACTTTGTAAAATCACCCAGACTAGGCTCAGCCGGCTGGAAGTTAAGGAATGAAGCTCTATTTACAGCTTAGCACAATATACAAGCAAATATATACACAATATACAGGAATATTTACAGAAATATACAAGGTAAAAGTAATACAGAAACCCAACAGCCCTCCCAGAAATCGGAGACCCCCGGAGGGGCTCCCAACCACCCTTCCACCTTCTCCCCACCCCTATACCTTACCCTAGGGTTTGCCTTACTCTTAAGGAGAATTTGGAGGATCGACCGGAGGGGGATTAGAAGAAAAGTGGTTAGTGAAATTGATAGGCAGAGAGGAGAAGCCAGAAGCTGCTAGACAGCCCCAGACGCCAAGCCCGACTGACTTATTTTTCTTTTGAGTTCGTATTTCTAAACATCTCAGCAAGCCTATGAGTGAAGTAGACATCACCATTGTTTTCCTTTTCACAGCCTGTAATACAATTTTCTCTATTAAAATATTCCAATTAGCCTTAAACCAGCACACGCTTGGAACCATCCTGTGTAAACCTGGTATTTTTTAATTATCACGTGGTCATTTTGTATAGTAAAATCAAGCACTGCACAAGGGAAAGATGAAATCTCTCTCAGGTGTTTCTCAAAAGAAAAAGACTCTTGCAAATCAAAGGAAGGTAGCACATGACTGGTATCTTATGTAAAACATCTTGCTGTGCTGACCAGCTCTAAGATCAGTAATGGAAAGGTCATATCCCTAAGTTGTACTGATAAGCATAATCACACTGGGTAGTAGCGTTTTTGTGCTTGCTGAATGCTTTGAAGAAGAGGGGAGAGTGCTGAGGGATAATTGGAAACTCAAGTCTGGCACATGTACCTTGGCTGTGGTCATGCAGATAGGCGGATACCATCTGAGAACACATAGTGGGAATTTCTGAGTACTGAATAGCAAAGATTTTGAAGAAATCTGTGTGACTTAACCAGATCTGTGTCTCATCTGCTTTTTTTTTGAGGGGAGGTGGGTATGGATCTGCAGTAATTTGGGTCTTCTATAGTAAAATTTCATATAAAGTAGTTAGCTTTTTCTTATGTGAATGTAAAGTAAAGCTTGAATGTAAGTAATTACTGTAAATGCATTGAAGTCTGTTTGTGTCGTTGCACTGTCATAGGATCTGTGCCCACTCTGAAGTGTCTGTTGAATCTGAGTTGCCTGACCCTGTCTGATAGGGGTGGATAGCAGCTGAGAGAAGCAGGTTCAAGGTCCTCTGTCTTACCAGACAAAACCAGTTCCAGAGAATTCGCTCTGTTGACTTTTGCTGTCACTTAGTTCCATCCAGCTTTTCCCCACAGCTTTGAAGTGAATATACAGCACATTTATCCCAAATGTGGATGCTGGCTCCAAAAGTAGGGGTAGATGAGATGGCAAATCACCAACCCATTGGGGATAAGTTCAAGTCTTTAGCAGGACAGAGAGGAACAGATGAACTGAACAGAAATGGTAAAGTAGGATGGTAAGAGGCTGATGCATGAAACCAAGATAAAACACGTGTGGGTGGGCATGAGGAATGTGGGACGTGCTATGTAAATATATGGTATTGGTGTCTGCTTTGGGAAAGAATATGTAATGTGGGGAGAAAGACTCCACAGTGTGTTTGCCTCAGGAAAGAGTTGTTGATACATCCCATCCATCTGTTCTCTTCATGGATGTGTGCTGCAAAACAGTGTAATTTGACGACGAAAGGTTCATAACTTTCTGCTTGAACTAGGAGTTGGGGTTTTTTGTCTGTCTTCCAGTTGAAGATGTTGAACGTTAGGGATTCTTTTTCCTTCATCTTATTAGATGTGCAGCTTGGGATTAAACTTCTATTGGTAATAGTTTGTGGGTTCTTCTGGAGAATTTGCTATAACTGCCTTGTATACAATGTGGTGATAAATGATGAAAGAGATGATCAGCTCATTTAGCCTGTAAGTCTAGTACCAGCATCTTCATACTGCTGAAAGTTTGCAGGGCATGCCTCTCATCTGAGTGGTGGGGGATGTAAAACAGACAGATGGACTGAAAACCTAGCAGTGTCACACACAGCTGACTCACTGCTTTGGGACAGTGTCTAAACTGGAAACCCATTATCTCTTTCAAATTCTGCTGGCACTGGGAAATAAAAAATTGAGCTCCGAATATTCACTACATGGATCCAGTGTCCCTTGTGGGCCTGTCTGTGTGTCAGTGTTGTTTGCCAGAGTGGAACCAGTTCCTCCCCTGGGCTTGTTTCAAGGCTTTGTGTGGTTCAAATTTATTTTCACTTTCAAATAAAAGGTAAATCCAGAATAACTACAATGCAGAAATTTGACTTCTCACAAACAGAAAGCTCACTGCAGGAGTTATCAAACACTGGAAGAGGCTCCCCAGGGAGGTGACTGAATCAGAGATGTGGTGCTGAGGGACAGTGAAGATTATGAGTTGGTGTTTTGCTACCTTAAAGAAAACAAGGACCAAACAAAAAGCCAAGCAAAAAGGGATAAACTATCCTAAGGCTTGTATGTAAGTAAACTTTACAAAGATTTTAATAAAGATTGTGTTATGAGGATATGCTGGCAGCTCTAATAAACATGAAGAAACTAGGATTTTGGAGGTTGGTAAATTGCTGTTGCAATCCTGAGAAGTTTGCCCATACAATGGACATGGGAGTGAATGTGTCAAAAAAACCAAACCAAACCAAACCAAAACACAAAAAGCAATAAACCACTCAGGAGCAAGAAACTAACACCACCCTCCCTAAACCTGAAACCTACAATCTTGGCTGTTGGTGAGTGCAGTACTTTGGGCTACTGGGATTGAAATATACATCAGAAGGACTGTTTTTATGTGAGTAAACTTGGCAACATCTTTGGATGTCAAGAACAAACTATTTCTCCAAGGAATATGTGATGGGGGACACCACAAATGTTTGGCAAAGGGAATCAAGGCCAAGGGTAATAACAGAATCTGTTTTCTGAGATTAGAGTCCAGTTGATGATGTTCCTGATAGCAAAGAGCAACCTTTGAGCTGCTGGGTTGGGCATGTTTATCTTCCCGTCACTTCCACTTCCCCAGCCACTGCACAATAATGAGTAATGTGATGCTGGGCACATGTTCTGCAGAATCATATTTTCATGAGCAAGCAAAAACTCTGCTAAGTTGACTCTCTTTAGGTCCTGAATTTTGATTATATGTAGCACTCTAATGGCATGTAGGTAGCAATCTATAAACTTCTTTGTTTACTTTTATGTTTACCCACCTTGCCCGTGAGGACATTTTAGTTTTTAAAAAACTTTATTTAAAGTAACAAAAGTAGGAAACATCTGTGTGTAGTTGAGCGCTGCTGCAGCTCCATACCGGTGCGATGTTGCACGATGACAAGCCAAGGAGCACGTGTATTTGACGGGAGAAATTAGGCTCTTACAAACTCAGGAAAACCCGCAGGCTGCGGGGGGCGGTTGCAGGGCAGTTGTTGCATGTGACTCGGGGACGCTGCCCAGGGCAGGGCTGTGACCGGCGGTGCAAAACTGTCTGAGGAACCAGCTCCCGGCGACAGCAAGAGCGAGTGGCTGGGTCCCTCTGGTGTCCTCACCGAGACAAGGCATCTCCCTAAGAGCAGAAAAACATGTTCTCGGTGTCCTAGAGACCACAGAGTCGCCCTTTTAGCGGGAGGATGTTGTGCTGCGCAAACAGAAGTTATTTTTAATTATTTTAACCTAAAAAGAAAAAAAAAAAAAAGGCAGTCCAAGGACATGTATTTTGGTTGAATGGCTTTTTTGTTGTTGATTATGATGGTGTAAACTCTTGTTGAGATACTCACAAGGCAGCTTTATCTATGACTAAACATCCACCAGTGCAGGGATAAGAGCAGTGGGAGGTAGTTGTTTACACCTCCAACACTTAAAACAGTAGGTTTGCAAATTTGCTCTAGTTTCCTCAGATGAGGACATGGAGAACAACAACTCTGCCTCCTGCCTCCCTGACACATTCCCTTCTCATTGCTGCTCCTGCACATGTGAGAGAGCCTCTTTTGCCCCTTGCTAACCCAGCACTGTTGCATCCTTCCAGGCTGCATTAGCTCTCCACGTGTTGTCTCACATGCTGCCAGCCAAGATGCAGGTTTTTGGGCTACCCACAGTGTTTGGGTCTTAATTCAATTATAAAACCAGCCATATGCTGGGCTGTATCAACAGAAGCATGCTGAGGTTCAGGGAGGTGATTCTGTCCCTTTACTCCACTCTTGTGAGATGCTGCCTGGAGTAGTGTGTTCGGCTCTGGGGTCCCCAGTATAAGAAAGATGCGGACTTGCACAGTGAGTCCCGAGGAGCATCCACAAAGATGATCAGAGGGCTGGAGCATCTCTTACATGAGGAAAGGCTGCAAGAGTTTGGGTTTTAACCCCAGAGAAGTGAGAACTCTGGAAGACCTTATAGTGTCCATGACACTTTGCAAACACCTCCAAGATCAGGATATCACTTACCACTTAGCGGGTGTGTCTGCCTCAACAGAACTGTATTTCAAGACCCAAGCATCAGCCCAAATGTTAGCGGTAAAACCTCTTGGGTAGTGTCTACTTAACTCTGCCAGACTGACTGGGAAATGTTACCAGCTAGTCTTTGGAGGTTTCTCAGCGCCTGAAATACCTCCTATTTCCTGTCACTGAATGCTTTTCCTGCCTTCTAAATCTCTTACAGGTACACTCAGAGTTAATTACATCTGAGCTTTAATTCGTACCATCTGCAAGACTGATAATCCTCCCACTCCCACACAGCATGGCTTGGTAAGGAAGCAGCAATTAAAACCTGCCTTTCCAGGGCAGGTCATGAGAGAAGGTGATCTAGCTACCTGATCCTCCACCCAACTTGGCAGGACAGAGCTTCCTTGTGCCTGTCTTTGTGACGTGGCATGTGCCTAGCTCCAGCCTTAAGTTCCCCAGTCTCTGATGTACGTTTGGGGGACTTGCTCCTCATGGCTGGGTGGTGGCAATGAGAAAACCTGCCCATGCCAAACCTCAAAGGGAGAGAAAAAGACGTATAGCAGAAAATAAACTGATGGCTAGAGGTTGCGTGAGCACCCCTGGGCTGAGTTAGTGCAAGAGCAAGCAGGTGGATCTTAGCTGCCTTCGGCTGTATTTTCTGTCCTGAAGTGTTACTGAGGTTGTTAGGCTGAAACTCAGGATTGCAGAGGTGAGAAGGGGCTCCGGGAGACGATCTGATTGAACTCTCCTGCCCTTGAGCAGGGTAACCCAGAGCTGGCTGCCCAGGACCGTGTTCAGTTGGGGTTTGAGTAGCTTCAAGGAACAGAGACTCTGCAACCTCTCCAGGCAAACTGTGTTTTCAATCACTCTCACTGTAGTAAAGTTTTTTTTTTTTACGTTTAAATTGAATTTCCCACATAGGTACTGCTAAATGCATATCAAAGGAATAGCCCAAATAATTTCTAGCAACATATCCCACAGAAGCCAGCAGATTCAGGACTGAAGTCTTTCAGTTTTCCATACCACACCTGATACAGGTGCTATCCTGTCTGAAGCTTCTGGGATATTTTAACTTCAAGGTGAGTTTTTTGACCCATTTCTGGTTGCCTTCTGCCAGAACAGCCCAGACTTTGTACCATATCCTGCCACTGCCATGCAATCTGTGCCAAGCTGCATGCTCTTTCACACACCAGGGAGTTTGTCTTGCTGATGGTTGAAAACCAGCTAGTGTGAGATGTGCTTTGTGCTATAAACAGTATAGCCTCCTAGAGCCCTGGAAGCAGTGCCTGTAGAATAGCAACTGTGTGCTGGGTTATACATTGAACAAGCCAAGACCACAGAACTTGATATGCTATGCTGAAAATGAAGGGGCATTTGAACTGGTAGAACATAAACTGCCCTCTTTGAATAATTTCTTGCTTCTGAGGAGTGCTGCTCTTGAGCTGAACAAACTGACCACTGCTGCCTCAAGCCATGTGTGGGTGCTAATGGTCAAGCTGCATCCCACCGTGCAGGCAAGTGCTGCAGAGGCTGTGCTGACATCTGCAGGCAGGCATCCTTTGAGCAAGTGAGCTGCACAACTCCTTGTGCCACTCAAAATACGATGCACACCCTCCTGGTGAATCAAAAACTGTTTATAAACAGGTGGCAGCACACCCACTGAATCCTTCTGGGAACAAAGTAGATAATTTCTGGGATGTTTCTGGGAAGAGATGAGTCATCAGTGGAAAAGCAAAGACAAGGAACCAAAAGAGTGGGAAGGAGTAGGAGCAAAGAGGCCCCAAGGCTGTTCCTCCCATCAGTGAGTTACTAGAAGAATTAAACCTCTTCAACTAAACCATTTTCCTATACCTAAGATACTGTACCAGGACTTACCTAAGCTCCAGTCCACATCTTATCCCACTTTCTGTGTGACAAGTGTCTGATCTCCGAAGAGAAGGTACTTGCAGTAAACACAGAGATTAGGGTTCAGAGGTTGGTGAAATGTAAAGAAAAATAAAATATTGACTGCTTCTAAATCAAGCAATGCAGGAGCCAGATACTTGGGTTGTTGGTTTCTGCTCCTTTAAACATGCTTCATTACAGAGTTTATGAAATGCCAGGTCTAATACTTACTAAGACAAAAAAGCAATTAAATGGCGTGAGTGGTATGAGATGGATGGGACAGAGGCAGGGTGAACTATTCAGGCCAAGCTGCTGCAGCTTCTTAGAAATTTAATCTAGTCTTAAAGCAATTTGGCCTGGCAGAAGCTAAAAGGGACAGGAGAGATTAAGGCCATAGCAGTTTCCTCTTTTTAGCATCCACACCTACAGTACACTGCCCTTACCTCAGCCTGTCACACCTCTCCAACTCTCTGGTTTACCTGAGGCACAGAGTTAAATTTTGTGTTTTATAAACTCCTGACTTCCTGCAATTCCATCCTGCCACTCTTATGGAGCTGAGTGGATGCCAAATGGTGGCAGAAAATTCGATTTTTCTCTGCAATGGAAGCAAGTGGAACAGTGTATGTAGACCACAAAAGGCCATCTTTTGGGTTGCTCACTAGGAAAAGCAGCTACTGTCTCATCTTCCAAACATCTTGCAGCAAAAGACAGTCACAGAAAACCCAGTTAGTTGTAACTTTACTTCTCATCTCTCAGCTAATTGCAGACTTCTTCCCACACCCTTCCATTCCTCCTCCTTCAGTTTGTTTGTGGTCCTGTCAGGGCTCCTGCTGACCCATCTGCAATCTGGAGTGCAGGCGTAGGTGAAATACGAGCCTGCTAATTCTGCACTTCTGTTCTCTCACGGCTTGGAGAGAACGAAATGAGCACTCCGTAGGGGCAGGGACTGCCACCTAATGGCCTGTTGAAGAATCTCAAGGCTCCACACATCCTCGTGTCTTGGTATTCACTTCCACATGCACGAGTTCATAAAAGCATCACAGTATGTTTTCACAGACTGAAATGCAAGTCTATCAGGGCCTGTCTACCCATAAACTACACTTTAAGGGTAATTTAATGCAGACTCTTTATGCTTAGATGCAAACAATTGTTTCTTTAAGCTCAGGATTTCAAAACAGCTGTGATAATCCAGATGCAAGTAAGAACTTGGGTATTTGGAGTGTAAAAGTGATGAGTGCTGGCTAGCAGGTAAAAAGCAGAGGCAGGGTGACAGCACTTTCACTGTTGTCATTACTGTATCGAGCACCCACTGTCACGTGCTCACAGTGGAACGCGGGTCAGATGTAACCTCAGGAGGCCACTCACCCTGAGTCCAACCTCTTAGTGGCCTTTCAATTGAAGGTGGCAAAATGCAACAGTCGATGCATTGACAGGTCGTTCAAGGGTGATCAAGATGCAGAAGTGAAGAAGTAAATAGCTGTGGTGGCAATATCTTAACATTTCTAGCCAAAGCAGGCTGCAGCATCACTATGAATTGCTCCAACTCTCCATTTCAGAAGAGACATCCAGCTCACTTTTTCTCAGACACTCAGTCTGTTCTCCTGCCATTACCCTGCAGCACAGTGTAACTTGCTTTGCTTTAATGTGTAGGCTGCTGTGTGACTGAACATTCATACAAAGGGGCTCCAGAAGAACACATGAGGAAGAAGAAAATTCTTACCAGCCGTCTACACTACAGCAGCTCCTGCTGCTGCCAGAAGCAGCTCAAATAGCTACTTTGCATTGCAAGAATCATTCACTAGTCATCCAGCTACAACTAGGCCCTCTCTAGCCTCTCATGTTGTAGAATATTATTACTTGCTATCCTTCATTACTAGCACCGGTCAAGTGGCAGGTAGAAGATCCTCTTTCAAATGAGCAATATTTAGCTCTTTCTCCTGAAAAATATTCCTATAGAGAAGGCTCAGGTAACAAATTCCTACACAGCTTGAAGAGCAGCACCTGCTCTAGACAGAAGTAGCTTGCTCATCAGCTTATGCAGAAGCAGTAGGGTTGAACTTGTACACATGTAAAAGTACACTTCCCCTGTGACCCAGTATTACAAATAAAGGTGAATAAGGCAAGAAATTTATAACGTATTTATTTCTTTATAAATTTGTCTCTGCCTCCCTCATAACATGATGCAGTGCTTATAAAGGTTTGGTAGTTTGGTTAGGAGTTGTCTTCACAACAGGAATGGTTACAGGTAGTTTGAGAATAGTATTCGGGAAAGATAGAACCAAAAGAACAGTAACACACCACTTACAAAAGGAAGGAACTTTCCAGGGACTTAGGAATATATCAGATACTCACAATGCTCTTTGTCCCTTTTTATCGGAGAATTCTCCTGAACTGCTACAGCTGCTTAGTCCCTGTGTGTGGTGAGGGAAGACCAGAGAAAAAGAGCGAACTCACCCTGCAACTGAACTGGTTTTATGCAAAAACAATTCTAATTTTTTTTTCACAGCATTTCCAAAGCTCAGACAATAGAAGCAGGCACCAGGAACAGTTAAAGGTCTGTCCTCTGCCTAGACCTGCCCCATCACAGGGTCTGTCTTACAGTGCCTCACAGGGCACATGGCCTGGGGGAAAAGCTCATGTGAGTTTACTGACCCATAGCCCTGGGTAGGGGGAGGTGTCTCGCCCTGGCTCCCTCTATCCCAGCCTCTCCCATTCCCTCCAGCCCAGGGTGAGAAGGGGCTTTGAATGTACTGCCACTAGTACAAGTGAAAAGAGTGGTCAGACTACTAAAGATAGAAGAAAGGATTATCACTTTTAAAACATGTTATAAAGCAGATTATTCCTATTACGTATCTTCTTGAGAGATATTAATGCCCTTTTATTAGTCTGGGGAAAAAAAATGTTGCAGCCCACTCCTTTATCAGAACTCATCAAGCATTAAGAGAACTTCCCAGAGAACATTTCCGTATAGCAAAAGAATACTTCAAAATATTTGACCTTCAGTACCTTTTGTCTGGTAATTTAAGAACAGCTTCATACTCTGATAATGAAAGAGCTAAGTAAACCCCACTTAGTTTAACATCTAGAAATGTTATCTGAATTTTTGTGAGCAATTCCAGTACACCACTACAGAATGAGATTAAATCTAGCCCTCATCTTCAAATCATACTTCTGAGTAGTACCATCCTTATAAATGTCATGTTTCACTAGGAGCACCAACAGATACTGCAGTTTCAAGAAGGAAGTGTGGACAATTAACATGTCCAATCAAGTTTTATAATCAGTATTTGTAGCATTTTCTGAAGAAATACAACAAAAGCAAAACCATACTAAAAATACAATGGAGAAGGCAAAGACTGAAGCCATCTATATTCACCAACACCTGTTTTTACAGGGAAATTTAAGAAGGAAAAGGTTTAGTACTGGAAGGATCTATTAAACCCAGCTGTTACTAGATGTAGAATCACGCACACAGAACCACATACAAAAACCATCCAGTTGGAAGAGATCTCAAAGATCATCCAGTCTAACGTTTGACCCAGCACTGAAGGGTCAATACTACACCATGTCCTTGAGTGCCAGGTCCACACACTGCTTAAATACCTCCAGGGATGGTGGATCCACCACTGCTCTGGGTAGACCCTTCCAACGTTTGGCAACCCTCTCTGTGAAGAAACACTTCCTAGCTTCCAGCCTGAACCTCCCCTAGCGCAGCTTGAAACCATTTCATCTAGTCCTATCACTTGCCACCAAGGAGGAAGAAGCTGGACCCCTCCTTGTTCCAATCTCCCTTTAGGTAGGTATAGAGCAATGTCTCCCCTCAGCTGCTTCTTCCCCAGACTGAATAATGCCATCTCCCTCAGCTGCTCCTTGTAGGCCCTGTGTTCTACAGGCCACTCATGAGCCTCATTGCTTTATTCTGGATACACTCCAGGACTTCAATATCCTTCTGGTATTAAGGGGCCCAGAACTGCACACAATACTCAGGGTATGGCAAGTGCTGAGTACAGGGGGATGATCACCTCCCTGTTCCTGCTGGCCACCAATGCTTCTGATACCAGCCAGGATGCAGTTGGCTTTCTTGGCCACCTGGGCACACTGCTGACTCATATTTAGTCAACTGTCAACCAATATCCCCAGGTCCCTCTTCAAGTTGCATCTTTCCAACTACACATCCCCAGGTCTACAGCTTACCATGGGGTTGTTGTGACCCAGGTGGATACAGGTGATGCACTCTGGTGAGTAATGCATTGCTGTGTAAAACCCATTTAAAATTAAGTGCCAATTTATTCAGAATATGCAAGAACACTAGTATTCACATTAAACATCCATAGTAGCAGTATTTAAGAAAAAATACACCAGTGTTTAAAAAGAGCTTCGATATCATTTGCCAAATTCCATTGCGCAACAGTTTATTTCCCCATTTCAAAAGGGAGCAGCAAGTAACTGATTATGTAAAAGTGAAAATATATGCATCTGAGGATAATACAGTCATTTAAAGTTGCAGCAACAATACACAAAACAGCATAATTATTTTCTCTGGTTTTAAACAAAAATATTTATTATCACTTTTACAAGTAAGGAATAAAGCCGCTAACTTTTTAATCAGTTAAATACTTTTAGTGCAACAAGAAAATAGTCAACATTTCAGAAAATCTGTATAGAAACCACATCTGCTCAGCATTTTTAACTTTTCACAGCACACTGGTTTTACTACTCAGCTGACTGGCTTGTTGAATATGATCCACTGAAGTGGTTGGCTTCCAGAAGAAGCAAACCAGACTGTTAGCTAACATCAAGTTAAAGTTGTTCTGACTTGTAATGCACTGGAAGGTTAATTGAAAAAACAATCACAAAAGGCTTTTATAACATGACCAGAAAGAGTCTTCACTGGTATTGCTACCAATATTCCTCAAAACTTTTACATACTGGTGTCAGGATAGAGGGATCAGTTAGTCATGCATCCAACACCTATATCCAAAAAAACAAAAACAAACAAAAAACCCAACCAGTTTTCGACACAAGGGTTTGTGTAAACCATTGGAAAAAGCAGGTGAGGAATCTAGCTGAGATCCTGGATCAAAAGCCACATGTAAAATTGAAGTTTATTAGTTTCCATTTGACCACTCCAACTTTTAACAGCATAGCTAACTCTTAAATCCTTGCTCCTCAAAACGATTTTGTTTTAATTGAGCCCTTCAGTGTAGAGCCTTGTCCTTATCTAAGCAAAGTACCTTCACTGCCCTTCTTAACGTTTTCTTTTCCAGCCACAATCCACCCATTAAAATGACACTGCTCTGGTTTTGATGACTGTGCCTCTATCTTCGAGACAAGCCCATATCTGAAATTCTTGCGTTCAGCTATCTCTTCAAGAGTGGCTTATGCAAAATATTTACCAGTCTAAAAATACATGCCATCTAGTTACATTGCAGTGAACAGCATAACCCTTATTAGAGGTAGTTAATGCTAAGAATGGCAAAAAAAAAAAAAAATTGTTAAGAAACAACGCAACAGGATCTTAAGAACAAAGATGAATTTGCAGCATTTAAAATGTCCTAATTTTTAAAAGTGCCTTGAAAATATAGTTTGGGAAGTATCCACCTGCTCTTATGCTACCCAGATTCTGCAGCAATAATGTTGACACAACCATACATCTATAAACACACAAGTGTTCAATGCTTTGAAACACAAGTAGCAGCTTGCTTCCTTGTCAGTGCTGATATGCAACTCCACAGAACTTGTGGTTCAGCACGCTAATTCAAATTCCAGGTCAGAACAGGCACATGGCTAAGCAAACCCTGAGCATAGTAGTTTAAGCAATGTTTTCTGCCCTGGTTTATTAGACAGCTTTCTGAAAGATTTTATGCAAGACAAGAGTCAAGATGCTCATTTATTTTAGACTCTAAAACCTCAGTCTGGCAAACAGGACAGCTGACAGCAGTGCTGCAACTTGCTGAGGACACTGTAGATTTGACACTGGTTTTCATAGGTGAATCCATACTTAAAGAGACATCAGTACTTCCTTTTTTAATGAAATAGTTTTCAAAGGCAGTTTTGTCTTCCATCTTTGGCCACTGCTGTGGTGTGTTAGCACATTCAGAGCTTTTTATCTCAGATGCAACCTGAGCTGTTGTTGTCCATGGAAGGCGAATTTGTTTTGGTGGCAGTGTGACTCTCCTGCCATTTACGGAATCGTGGTTTGATTTTTCTTCCATAACACGAGCAATTTTAACAGGTGATCCAGCAACATTCCTGTAAGCTTTTGTACTAGCGACAGAAAGTTTTGGAAACTCACGCTTTGAAGCCAAGTTGATTTTCTCACTGGCATCGTCAGTATAAACTGGAAAGAAAACGCCACTTCGCGGTGACTTTTCAAATTTTAGCTCATTTTTAGGGATTGGTATTGTCCTTGCTGAACGATGCTCCAAAGCAGGTGTTTCACTGTTTCTGACACCGATCCCGGAATTTGTGCTTTCTTCTGAGAGTCCACCATCTCCTCCTCCAAGCCGATATCCCTTTCCACTGAAGGGTGTCAGACCTTGTGTATCACGTGTTTGAGTCTTGCCTGCAAAATGAAGAGAAAGTTAAACTAAGAAAAGTTACTAAAATTTTTTCATACATAAATCACAGCCTTCATATTTTACATGCTTAACCCAAATCCCCCTGCTGCTTGAAAACAGTGCAAACTAAATTTTTGTAATGAAATTTAGAGGGAGCCTAGAAATGCAAAAAGAAAATGAGTGCTCTTCTTGGCTATGTAACAGTAATATCTAAACAAGGCTCATGCAGTGGTTGAACTGCATTTGTTCAAGGAACTGTTTCGGTAAAAAAATATGGAAAAGAAAAAAAAAAGGAATTATTTTAAATACCTTTGTTAGTTGACTCAGAATTTAGAATTTTTGTGGGCTGAGTTTTCTCCTTCAATTTCTTAAAGTTCTCAGGCTCCTTCACTTTTGTGAACGTCCCCCCACAGGTCTCTTGATGCTCGACCCACCAGAAGTCCCGTGCAGAGGGCGCTCTATTCATCGAACGTTTCACATATCCAAAGTAAGGTTTTCTATTCTGACAGGGGCCATTGCACCGCCACCAGTGCTGACGGTATGAATCCACCTCATCATGAAAAGTGTGATAGATCTAGGTTTTTACAAAAAAAAAACAAAAACAAAACGAAAAACCAAAAACTTCAGAAAGTTTCCCATTTTATATGACTGACTTTTTTTACATTACCAGTTAGAAATATCGGGTAAAATTTGATCAGCATTTAGCTACAATTAAAACAAAGCTTTAAAAAAAAAAAAAAAAAAAGATATGATGCACAGGAATACATCCTGGCTATCTCATTTGAATGGCAATAAACACTTTGAAAATCTATCCACAATTTCACTAAATGACATACTGTTTAGAATGCATTGTAAACAGTACCAGTATCATAGTCTCCCACCAGCTATTACTTTCATTGATCTTCTCTGACACATTATTTTCAAACATCAGCAACCTACTAACCTCTACTGATGTAAATCTTAACTAGAAAGATTTCCCCAGATGTTACTCTAAACAAAGAGCTATTCTGTCTCTGGTATCATTAGGTTTAAACTTTTGTTTTAAAGAAAATTACTTACTCCTTCAAAGTTATAGGAGTAAACGACTCAACACATCATCTTTGATCTGTTCCTATCATCCTCAACAAAATAACTATGGAACTGGCATACACTTGGATGCAAATTTGTACAGGTACCAACTCTGGAGTGTCTAACAAGAACAGGTACATTACTCAAACCACACCAGGTATACAGAAAAACCAAATCAAGAGGAAGCATCTATTAAATTAAGCTAAATGGATTATGCTTACTGTGACATTGGCTCCAGTCAAGCGATTAATGCGACGCATGTGTTTGCAGAACTCTGGTCCATGAGATTCACGATCTTTGTCATTATTAGTAACAAAAAGCAGGGCATGGATCATTTCATGCAGTAGTGTCTGAAACAGTGCAAATCATTGGCTATTTAAAGAAAAACATTATGTATAGTTTCAAGATTAATCTGAAAGTATTCTACTCCTCTACATTAATTTTGTTATTGATCATATTTTCACATGTTCAGATGGGAGCATAAAAACATCACATTTACTCTCTGTCAAATCAGATTACCTCTACTCCCACAATACTACAACATGCTGGAAAACATTAGCACAATAAATGACATCCTAAAAAGAAGTAGTAATTCGCAAACTTAAGTCACATCTTTAAAGATATTACCCCCTATACAACCCAAAAAACACACTTTTAAGAAAGTTGAAACTACAGCATGTCTGTTCATTAAGCAAATCTGAACACTGAGCCCTGAGGGAGACACAAGAAGCAACACAAAATTACATTTCACCGTATCCTATATCCATATTTCCTGCTCTTTGTTAGCCTTTTGACCTAAAAGATGAAATCACAACCATTTTCTGATTATGCTTTCAGTCTGTTTTTAATATCAGAAAGTAATTTAGAAGTAAAATTTTCTTTACAAACTCAGTAAATTACTCCTACTCAAAATTGCCAATTTAGAAACACAAAACTGAAAGACTACCATGACACTGCAATGTAAACAACATATACATATTGAACAATAAGGATGAGGAAAAGGCTGAGATACTTAATGCTGCCATTGCCTTGATCTTTAGCAGTAAAACTAGTTGTTCCCTAGTCACCCAGCCTCCTGAGCTGGAAGACAGTGAGCGGAGGCGGAATGAGACCTTTGCAATCCAAGAGGACGTGGTCAGTGACCTGCTACGACACTTAAACATGCATAGGTCTATGGGACTGGATGGGTTGCATCCAAGCATAGTGATGGAGCTGGCAGATGTACTTGCCAAGCCTCTATCATTTACCAGCAAGCCTGGCTGTCTGGGGAGGTCCCAGTGGACTGGAGGGTAGCAAATGTGACTCCCATCTATAAGAAAGGCTGAAGGGAGGATCCAGGGAATGACAGGTCTGTAAGTCTGACCTCAGTGCCAGGGAAGGTCATGGAGAAGATCACCTTGAGTGCCATTATGCACCATATACAGGACAAGCAGGTGATCCAGCCGAGTCAGCATGGGTTTATGAAGCGCAGGTCCTGCCTAACAAGTCTGATCTCCTTCTATGACAAGATGGTTCAACTACTGGATGAGGGAGAGGTTGTGGATGTTGTTTACCTGGACTTCCCCCTAAGGCCTTTGACACAGTTTCTCATGGCATTCTCATTTAAAAAATGGCTGGTCATGGCTTAGATGGGCACACACTCTGCTGTGTAAAGCACTGGCTGACTGGCCAGACCCATAGAGTCAATGGACTTAAATCCACCTGGTGGCCAGTCACAAGCAGTGTTCCCCAAGGCTCAGTATTAGGGCCAGTCCTGTTCTACTTCTTTACCAATGATGGATGAGAAGATCAAATGCACCCTCCATAAGTTTATAGACAACCTGAAAGTAGGTGGAAGTGTTGATATGCATGAGGGTAGGCTCTACAGAGAGACCAATAGGTTGGACCAATAGGCTGAGATCAACTGTATGAGTTTCAAGAACCCCAAGTGCTGGGTCCTACACCTGGGCCACAACCACCCCATGCAATGCTACAAGCTTGGGGAATAATGGCTAGAGAGCTGTGCGGCAGAAAAGGACCTGAGGGTACTGACTGACAAGAGGATGAATATGAACCAGCAGTGTGCCCAAGTGGCCATGAAGGCCGGCATCATCCTGGCTTGTATTACAAGTAGTGTGGCCAGCAGGACCAGGGAGGTGACTGTCTCTCTGTACTCAGTGCTGGTGAGGCCACCTTGAGTACTATGTTCAGTTTTGGGCACTGCAGTATAGAAAAGATCAAGATGCTGAAGTGGGTACAGAGAAGGGCTGCTAAAGCTGCTGAAGGGCCTGGAGAACGAGTCTTATGAGGCACAGTTGAGGGAACTGGGGCTGTTTAGTCTGCAGAAAAGAAAGGGAGATCTTATTGTTCTCTGCAACTACCTAAAGAGAGCTTGTAGAGAGGTAGGCACTGGTCTCTTCTCACAAGTAACTAATGACAGAATAAGAAGGAACAGCATCAAGCTGTGCTAGGGGACATTTAGACTAGACATTAGGAAAAGAAATTTCACAGAAAGGGTTGTCAGGCACTGAAGCAGGCTGCCCAGGGAGGTGGTTGAATTGCCATCCCTGGACATGTTTAAAGCCATACAGATATGGTGCTTGGGGACATGGTGTACCAACAGACTTGGTGGAGCGGGCAAAATGGCTGGACTTGATCTTTGAGGTCCTTTCTGGCCTGTATGACTCTATGATTCTATGAATGAAGCCACCACTGTATAAAAGAATCCCACTATGAAATGTAAAATGTTTGTATGGAATGGGGAGAAGGCACAATACACTTTATGGACAGACTTATGAGCAAGCTTTAATACCTCGACAAGATCCTTCCTTGGTCTTAACTTTAGGAGTGGTTCACTTAAACGAATGGAACACATTCCACCTCTTCCTTCATATCGACACACTCCAGCACAGCTGAAAGAGACACAAAAGAAAATAGGAAAAGGTACTTGTTTCTGTGGCACACAAATTAAATTGAGAACTGGAGTTAAAATGCTGTCCCCTTTCAACACAAATTCGGGGACATGAAAAAGCACTTCTATTAGTTCCTTGAAAAACTCAGTATCACTAAGCAAAACAAAATCAACCTACCAACAAAAAACCTCCCAAAACCCAACAACCGAAGTCCACAAGTTTCTTAGAATAAGCTGTGATTTAATTAGTGAAAGTGCAAATATTAGATCTGTTGCAGTCATTTAATTGAAACCCCATACTCCTGAAGAAAAAAAAAAAAAAAACACAAAACCAAAATCATAACAGACTGTTCCTAGCTAATGTGTTCAGAGGGCAGAAGGCTGTTTTCACTAGAAGTTCTGATGTAGCAAAATACATAAAAGAGAGGCTGGAGATTCATTGCAGCGAACACCAACTTAACTGCTGATGGTGGAATTTCACCCCATGCTGTCTCCCAACTTTTGACCCTTACCGAACCTTCACATTATTATTTGTGTGCTAATAATCCAGAATAAAATACATAATTTAATTTTTTTTGTTACTGAGTTAGTCCTCTGCCAGTTCAGTAACCAAACATTTCCAAGTGTACAGAGGAGTGCAATCAGTAGAGGACAAGACAGGCAGGACTCCTGTAGACATCACCTGCATCAGCTGATCTGCTGCAGAATGCACTTCGAATGTGTTTTTGTTTTTTTTAATCTCACATATCCTGTATATTCCCCTTCCTAGTTTATTCTAAATCTTGTTAATGTGCTACTATTTCGTATCTGCTCTGATGCCATGCTGTAAAGTTACCACAAAAAACGCAAACAAGAAAAAATATAGCATTACAAGTATGCACTTTCGAGTTTCAACATGCACAGTCAAAGACCAAGTTACTTATTCTGCATCTCTACAGTTTTGCCTGCACTACAGGAAAAGCCATTTATGGCTGCCAAGGCAAATAAATCAAAGACAAAACAGGTAATAACGGTAACCGGCCCGCGGTATAAACTGTGTTACAAAAGCACGTCAGTCAAACATCCAGAAGAGAAGCTGCAGCACTGGTATACCCTGCCTGCAAAGCCACAGTTACGAGCAGCGTATAGTGACAGCTTTTCCTCCACCTTCACGAAACCTATAGCCGTATGAGATGAGCTGCTGCTTCCTTGGCGGTCCACAGTCCCGTGCGACAGCTCTGGCACGACACCAGCACACTGCTGTGGCCGCGCAAAGGCACGGCAGTTTATCGAACCCGAGGTCACTGACCACCACCTGGCTGCGCAGCTCGCCAACAGCCGGCTTCACCTGTCGGCTTCCCGCTCGCTGCCACCCGCGCCCCGTCCCGACATGAGGCTGCCCAGCGAGACGGCCCAGTACACCCCACCCCGGTGCCAGTGCCTACAGAGTCATGCGTGGGCTCCATGAGACCTCGACGGCCGCCAGGCGTCCCCAGAACAGCGTTTCGTTGAACTGCACGAAGAGCCCATGCACGTCGGGGCTGGGGTCCAGCAGCTCCCAGGCTTCGTCCACCACCGACAGCGGGCGGTGGGGCGAGGGGTCCAGCGACACCTCAGGACGCGCTGCTGCTACCCCCGCCGCGGCCGCCTCCTTATCCTCCGCTTCCCACAACTCCTGGAGCTGCAGCGCCAGAACAAAGTCGTCGCCCTCCTCCTCCATCCTGCGCAGCTCCTCCCTGCCAACCCCACAACCCGAAGCTGCCAGCGCACGCGCACTGCGCCACAAGGCGGAGCCGCCTTGCCACCACGCATGCGCCGCAGCACGAGCCGTTGCTCCCCATCCTACAGCGCTCGCACGTGGACGGTTCCGCGGCCGCTCCACCCACCAGGGCCGGCCCTTCCTGTCGTTCCGGGCACTCGCTTCCGGTGGAGTTCTTGCGCTTGCGCAATTGGCGCGCCAATGCTGGCGCAGGCGGAGTACGTACTCTGGCAGGGGTAGGGACGGTTAAGCGGCTGGAGGTAGCGGCGATGGCACTAGCGCTGGGAGAAGGTGGCGGGAGCCGGCTGCGGCGGCAGCTGGAGTCAGGGGGCTTCGCGGCGGGAGAGTACGTGAAGCAGCTGTCACAGCAGTCTGACGGGGACCGGGACTTGCAAGAACACCGGCAGCGGATTCAGGCGCTGAGCGAGGAGACGGCCCAGAGCCTGAAGCGCAACGTCTACCAGAACTACCGGCAGTTCATCGAAACGGCGCGGGAGATCAGCTACTTGGAAAGCGAGATGTACCAGCTCAGCCACATCCTCACCGAGCAGAAAGGCATCATGGAGGCCGTCACCCAGGCCCTGCTTCTCCAGGCCGACCGCGATGACCCCACCCTGGGCGCCCGCCGCGCCGCCGCCGCCGCCGCCGACCCTTTCCTGCCGCTGTCGGCCAAGGAGTCAGCGGCCAGTGAGGAGGGACGGCAGCGCACGCTCACCACGCTCCTGGAGAAGGTGGAGGGCTGCCGCGATCTTCTGCCCGAGAGCCCTGGCAAGTACCTGGTCTACAACGGTGATCTGGTGGAGTACGATGCCGACCACATGGCACAGATCCAGCGGGTGCACGCCTTCCTCATGAACGACTGCTTGCTCGTGGCTACCGCCTTGCCCAACCGCCGGGGCGCCTACCGCTACGACGCACTCTACCCCCTCGACGGGCTGGCTGTGGTCAACGTTAAGGACAACCCGCCCATGAAGGACATGTTCAAGCTGCTTATGTTCCCCGAGAGCCGCATCTTCCAGGCCGAGAATGCCAAGATCAAGAAGGAATGGCTGGAGGTGCTGGAGGAGACTAAGCGCAACCGGGCCCTCAGCGAGAAGCGACGCCTGGAGCAGGAGGCTTTACCCCGGCCTGCACCGACACCTCCTGAATCCACCAACCCCTTTGAGGAGGATGAGGATGAGGAGGAAGAAGAGCCCTCTGCTGAGGAAGAGGTGGTTGACCTTTCACTGGAGTGGATCCAGGAGCTGCCTGAGGACCTGGATGTTTGCATTGCTCAGCGGGACTTTGAGGGGGCAGTGGACCTCTTGGATAAACTCAACGAGTACCTGGGGGACAAGCCTGTGAGCCAGCCTGTGAAGGAGCTGCGGGCCAAGGTGGATGAGCGGGTACGGCAGCTTACAGATGTGCTGGTGTTTGAGCTGTCTCCAGACCGCTCACTGCGGGGAGGGCCACGGGCCACCCGCCGAGCCGTATCCCAGCTCATTCGCTTGGGTCAGTCCACCAAGGCGTGTGAGCTCTTCCTGAAGAATCGGGCAGCTGCGGTGCAGACAGCCATCCGACAGCTGCGAATTGAGGGTGCCACGCTGCTCTACATCCACAAGCTCTGCCACGTCTTCTTCACCAGCCTTCTAGAGACAGCAAGAGAGTTTGAGACAGACTTCGCTGGCAACAACGGCTGCTACTCGGCCTTTGTTGTCTGGGCCCGCTCTTCCATGAGGATGTTTGTGGATGCCTTCAGTAAGCAAGTATTTGATAGTAAAGAGAGCTTGTCAACTGCAGCAGAATGTGTCAAGGTAAGAGGGTCCAAAGAGGTTGGTGTGACATGATAGCCAAAACAAAGGCAGCAAAGCTTGTAGATTCTTTATTTCTAGCCATAGTTTAGTTGTTGACTCTTGAGTGGGCCTCCTGAAAGGTTTCCTGCATTTGTTTGGGGTTGGTTTGGGCTTTTTCAATTTAACAAAGGAAAGCATTAAGATAAAAATACATAGCAAGAAAAACCCTGCTTTTCCCAATAAACATTTATTCTTGGTTTTCCTTTAACCAGTAGGAGGTCCTAAAATTTGCATAAATAAGCCACATCTGAATGATGAGTATATTAAGAAAACTTTTTGTTTGTTTTCTAAGCCTGTCCTGGACTATATTTCCATAATGTTTTGAAAGCATAACTTCCTGAGTTTATGTTTTCTTTCAGCTTTTATTAGGAAAAGGAAAAAAAAAAAGTATTTGTGGGCTTATAATGTAACTGCCCAGAGTATTTTTGACAGACAGGGTTTATCTTTCAGTTATTAATGTCTCATTACTACAGAAATTCTTTAAGCTGGAGAAATTAATGAAGTGTGACTAATGATTCCCTGATGTTTTCTGAGAATGATAAATGTGGTAACTGTATAAAGGACACCTGTGTAACAGTAACATCTTTTGCTTTTTATAAATGTGCAAGGTAGCTAAAGAGCACTGCAAGCAGCTTAGCGAGATTGGACTGGATCTCACCTTCATCATTCATGCCCTTCTAGTAAAGGATATCAAAGGTGCTTTGCAGAGCTACAAGGATATCATCATCGAGGCAACCAAGCACCGCAACTCTGAGGAGATGTGGAGGAAAATGAACCTAATGACTCCGGAGGCACTGGGGAAACTCAGGGAGGAGATGAGGAGCTGCGGTGTAGGCAATTTTGACCAGTACACAGGTGATGACTGCTGGGTCAACCTTAGTTACACTGTAGTAGCTTTCACTAAGCAGACTATGGCCTTCTTGGAGGAAGCGTTAAAGCTTTACTTTCCTGAACTGCATATGGTTCTTTTGGAGAGTCTTGTGGAAATCATCCTGGTGGCTGTCCAGCATGTGGATTATAGTTTACGTTGTGAACAGGACCCTGAGAAAAAAGCATTCATTAGGCAGAATGCATCCTTCCTGTATGAAACTGTCCTTCCTGTTGTGGAAAAAAGATTTGAGGAAGGAGTTGGAAAGCCAGCCAAGCAACTACAGGATCTGAGAAATGCTTCAAGATTGATGCGTGTAAATCCGGAAAGTACCACCTCTGTGGTGTGAAGCGACCTAACTGTTCTGGAGAACAGAATGGGAAAGCATTTAATAAAAATGTTGTACATTGAATATATAAACTAAATGTTTTTCTTGAGTCCCTGAAGAATGCAGAAGTCTTAAGTGCTGCATTTCAGAAGCTGAAGACTTACAATTAGAGCCTCCAAGGATGCAATGCTTTTCTTACTGGACGGGGTAGGGGAGTGAGAAGTAAAGTCAAGGTCACATCCTTGGAGAGCATATCCTGTAAGAGTGGTTTGTGTAGGGTTTGTAACTTTGAAAATACTGTAATATGCAATTTCTGGCCAAAACTTTGTGGAAGTCTTAATATACTTACACTACATAGCAGGAGAAGATCATTTCTTGTTGTGTATGAGGCAGTGTACTCATAGAAAGGAGAGTGCTGAAGTGCTGACAGGGTGTGGTAGTCAGTGAGGCATGTCCACCATCCAGATGTGACTCAGCACTGCAGATAAGCAACATGGATTTGCACATTCTGGTTTGTTTGGTAGAAATGTAGACTCTTCACTATCTCCAGCGTTCAAATTATTTCCATTCATTTCAGAGGCAGATCTAAATTAGTATTTTTTTAAAACAGGTCTTCGTGTTTTGTTGGAAGAACTGCTATTTAAGCTGGACTGTCATCTTAAATTACACCTCTCTCAGATCAAACTTTCTGCTGTCAAAAATATTTTGTTCCTTTCAGAGAAGAGAAGAATTTTGTCCTCCCCTTTGCATTCTGTTTCCTTGTTTTCTCACGGACTTCACTGAAGTCAAGTCCACTTGGTGAAGTATACACTCTTGATGAGGTGCTGTCATAAATGCATTATGGACCATTACTGACAGAAACCATAGAGGAAAGGCATAAATGCTGTTGAGATATGCTGAGCAGGGAGAGGGTCTGAAGTTCCTGTTTAATTTGGAAGAAACAGAATGCTAATTTTGCTGTACAGAAGCTGGACAGAATGAAGAGAATGGGAGTGAGGCTTTTAGTAAATGATGCAGTCTTTGAAGTACACAGCCTCTCCAGTAAATATTAGTATTATTTCCTATATTGCAGCAATAACCAAGAGGAATTCTCTTTTTTGCAGAAAACACGAGAACTGTATTTGGTTGGGAACTCTAACATAGATGAGAGAAGATTATGCAAATACTTGTATGTTTGGATTGAGTAGTGGTGGCTATCTTGTTTGATACTTGTCTCCGAAAATAAAATAAGCCAAGTCTTGTGCAAAGGCTGGCTTTAGTGTCGGCATCATCTTATAAGCTGTATAAACTTAGTCCTCTTTAGGCTTTCTTAGTTGTAATAAAATCGTGTGTCATGATTTGAGCCCAACAAGCTGGCAGCAAAGCAGCTGCACTGTGCAGCTGCTCACTCCTATGCCTGTCTGGTGTGATGGGGAGGAGAGCTCAAGGGTGGAGGAAACAAAGGACAAGAAGGGCTCACTCACCAGTTATGGTCATGGGTGAAAGGCACACTCTTGAGGAAACAGTTTAATTTAAATAAAGGTACCACACGTTCACTAATTGAATCAGAATAGGATGGTCATAAAAACAACCCCATCTTAAATGTACATTCTGACCACCAGGGCTGCCTTCCTGGGCCCAGCTCTACTCCCTTCTCCCCTGCAGAGGAGCAGGGAATGAAGGTCAGTCACAGTCCATTCCATGTTGCTTCTGCTGTTCCTTCTTCCTCAGAGGGAAAGCTCCTCACAATCCTCCTCTGTGACAACATGGAGTCCCTCCCAGGAGAGGCAGTCCTGTAGAGCTTCTGCCAGCATGGCTTCCTTCTGTGGGTGATGGTCCTCCTAGTGACAAATTGTCACAGGCCTCCCTCAGTCACAGTCTCCTCAGGAGCAATTTCCCTGCTCCAGCATGGTATTCTCCATTGGCAGCTGGTGGAGTTCTGCCCCGCTGTTGATGTGTAAGGGCTGTAGAGACAGCTTGCCATCTGATCATGGGCTGAACATGAATGGCTCCTCTAGTGTACCTCCCTGCTTCCTTCCTCACTGACCTCAGCACTTACATGTCCCACTCCTTTACAGCACAAAAGAGCTCCAAAACCAAAATAGTTGCTCAACAGATTTTTCCCCTCAGATATGTTACTGCAGAGGTGCTGACTGGATTGGCCTTGGCTAGAGGCAGGTCCAGCTTAGAGCAGGGGGGGCACTGGAACAGGTTGCCCAGGGAGATGGTTGAGGTCCTTTCCCTGGAGGCATTCAAGGTGAGGCTTGACAGGGCCCTGGGTGACCTGATCTAGCGGAGATGTCCCTGCTGACTGAAGCAGGGGCTGGACTAGATGACCTCTAGAGGTGCCTTCCAGCCTGGACCATTCTATGATTCTCAAAGCTTGTAGGAGCTCATTTTCCCAGCACCAAGCACCCTGAGTCACAAACTCAATACATTCCATCCCTCGCCTCTGTGAATCACATATATAAGAGTTATTATTAAAATCACATTAATCACAATGTTCACTCACATCAACAAAAGACTTGCCCACATCAAAATAACATCATTGCAGTACCAAAAGAAAATGGGCAATTAATACATAGTCCATCTCTTGTTCCTTAACCACAGTTAAAAGAATCACAGTCCCCACAATTACTTGACTAACGTGAAGTCTAGTCCATATTTTGCCCATTACCAAATTACAGCCCTTATATTGAATCCTTTTGGCCTCATGTTGGCCACTCAAAAGAACCATTGTGTTTTGACTCCACTCAGCCAGCAACAAAGTACCAAGCAGCTGCTTGCTCACACCTACCCCTCTTTGGTGGGTTAGGGAGGAGAAATTAAAATGAAATGCTCTAGCATCAAGATAAAGGTCAGGGGGAGCTCACTCACTACAGCTACTTGGCCTTCACCAGAGGCAGGTCCAACTTGGAGCTGGGGAGCTTCAAAGCTTCTTACAGGAGCCCTGCCAGTATCCCCCTTCCCTGCTACCATGTCCCCCCTGGAGCAAACTCAACACATCATGTTGCAGCTGAGCAACTTTGTATTAAGGCTGCCAGTAAGTGTTCTTAACTGGAATAGCTGAGTTTTCTATTGTGCTTTCGAATGAAAGCTTCTGCCGTTTGTGTTATGGCAATGGATGCCTTGTGACTGCCTGAACAAACAAATGCCATTGCTAGTAAAACATGCTGCATAGCTGCTTGTACTGAGGCTTCTTCATCTGTGTTTTCACAGTGCTAGTTCAAGGCAGTTTTCAGTTTAGTGGCTAATTTTTATTCTTTTGCTCTTTGAATGCCTTTTGAACTGTCATATTTTGCAAAGCATTCTACTGCCTCTGCTTACTTGCTTTCCAGTGTTTGGGCCTTTTGCTAGCAAATAACAGGGAAAAAACAACAATGCAGAATCACAGAATGATAGGGGTTTGAAGGGACCTTGAAAGATCATCTAGTCCAACCCCCCTGCCAGAGCAGGGTCACCTGTACCACATCACACAGGAACACATCCAGGCAGGTTTTGAATATCTCCAGAGAAGAAGACTCCACAACCCCTCTGAGTAGCCTCTTCCAGTGTTCCATCACCCTCACAGTGAAAAAAAAATCTTCCTCATGTTTCCATGGAAGTTCCAATGCCTCAACTTCCACCCATTGCCCCTTGTCCTGGCATTGGGCATCACTGAGAAAAGTCTGGCTATGGCACTCACTCCTTACATATTAATCAACATTCATGAGGTCACCCCTCAGTCTCCTCCAGACTAAAGAGCCCCAGTTCCCTCAGTCTTAGTTTGTGATGAAGATGTTCCACTCCCTTAACCATTTTTTTGGCTCTATGCTGGACTCTTTCAAGCAGTTCCCTGTCCTCGAACTGAGAGGCCCAGAACTGGACACAATATTCCAGATGCAGTTTTACTAGGGCAGAGTAGAGGGGGAGAAGAATCTCTCTCAACCTGATAACTACAGCCCTTCTAATACGCCCCAGAATGGCATTGGCCTTCACAGAATCACAGAAACATCCAGGCTGGAAAAGACCCTCAGGATCACCAAGTCCAACCTAGAAACCTACTCTACAAGATTCACCTTAAACCATATCCCTAAGCACTGCATCCAAACAACCCTTAAACACATCCAGGGTTGGTGACTCCACCACCTCCCTGGGCAGCTCATTCCAGTGCCTGACCACTCTCTCCATGAAAAACTTTTTCCTAATGTCCAATCTAAACCTCCCCAGCCTCAGCTTGAGGCCATTCCCCCTTGTTCTGTCTCAAATTAACTGTGAGAAGAGCCCAGCAGCAGCCTCTCCANTGTCTACTTCACTCATAGGCTTGCTGTTATGCTTAAGAAAGAACCCAAAACAAAAGATAAGACAGTCGGGCTGGTCACGGGCTCTGGGATACAGAGGTGATACAGGTGTCATCTGCAAACTTACCGA
>WBNM01015066.1:0-54732 GCA_013399055.1 Ramphastos sulfuratus | reverse complement strand
TCCCTCAGATACTCCTCACAGGCGATGTGCTCTAGGCACTTCATGAGCCTCACTGCCCTTCTCTGAACACACTCCAGAACTTCCACCTCCCTCCTGTAGTGAGGGACCCAGAACTGAACACAGTACTCAAGGTGTAGCCTCACCAGTGCTGAGTACAGGGGTATGATCCCCTGCCTAAACTCATATTTAATTGACTATCAACCAGAACCCTCAGGTCCCTCTGAGTCACAGCTTTCCAGCCACACATCCCCAGATCTGTTGCTGTGACCCAGGTGGAAGACCCTGGTCTTGTCAAACTTCATACAATTAGCCTTGGCCCATCAGTCTAAACTGGTCCTGCTACAAAGCCTCCCTCTAGCAGATGGACACAGGCACCCAGTCCAACACTTTGAAGTAAAGAGATAATTCTCATTGTTAGCTTTTATATAATGACTGACCACAGCTGCAGAAACTCAAGCTCACTACTTCTGCATTTTTTGTTTCACTTGTAGTCACCAAAGGAAATCTAATCAAACTCCTTCTAAGATTTCACTATAAACAATAAAATAATTAAAAAAAAAAATCATACCTCCATTCTAGTTTGTTTATCTTGGGAAGTGATCTATCAAAAACTCTCAAAGAGTTTTCAGGGGAAAAAATGTAATAATATTTTTTTTAAAAGTATGCATTAAGGCAAAAATAATCCTTGGAAATTAAAGAATATTCTATTAAAAACTCTCTGTATATTTAAAATTTGGCTGGCTATGACCCTAAGTGGCATGATCTAATTTTCAAGTTAGATCCAGCTTTGTGGGTGTCACTCCTGCAGACAAAAGGTTACACCAGAGTAACTTTCCAACATAAATTATTGTGATTCTAGGCTTGGGAAATAGTAGAGAGGGGAAAATCAGGGGGAAAAAAATCAGAACTAAACTAGGAGAGAAAGCAATATCCTTGTTAAGCTTTCAACTAGAATATAAAATGAATTTGTAGCAATTTCTGAAACTAGGAAAGAAGATTATATACTGCATGAATCAAGAAACTGAGATTAGAAATTGATTTTTAATAACAATTTGAATTTCTTAGTGTTAAATTTAAAGATATTATTAACCTCTTCTCAGCAATATATGACTGATAAAAAATCAGCCAGCCAAGCTAAATAAAGATCTCTGGGTCATATGTCCTTGCCCTGGGCATGTTTTTACTTTTACTTACAGCTATAGCATTTCTGTGAAAATAGTTGATTTAAGGTTTTCACATATAGAAAGAAGTCGTCAAGTCCTGTGAAATGGAAATCACTCTGACATCATGAAATCAGAGAAAACTTCAGCAAGTTCAAGCATCCAAGCCACTGCTACTTTAAACTGGTTTACTGAATGTACTGTAGATACAATAAAAGCAGAAGAAAAAAAAAATCATAAAAAAGTTGAAATGTAAATTTCTTTTTAGAAAGTTGTTTTTTTTTAAAATTATTCTCCCTACAGCAAATACATATAATAATAATATATCCAAATGATGTAAAAATATTTTGAAGCCTGTAATAATGTCTAATACTATTGGATAAATTATTAATGTTATAAAATTGGAAAACTTCCATTGTTAAGTAATTAATTTTGGAATGCGACATCATTACTCAACCTGAAAAAGGTCTATTATAGTGGCTACAATGGGAGGTTTGTTATTTTAACTGTAGAGAAAATTGTTAAGTGTTATAAGATAAAGACTGGATACTGTTGTGTGTTGTGAAGAATATAATATTGTCTCATTTGTGCCTGTCTCTGGGAAGGTAGGGTACAAATCTAATAGTCCTTTGTTTGTCAGACTGTCTCATCCTGCTCACCTCCTCCCAGAAATCTGTCATCCAACAGAAAGATTCCTCTGCTTGCTGTTGCTGTTGCCCAGTACTGGCATAAAAGCAGAGCACATCCTACAGCCTGATGCCTGGGTGGCAGAATTCTCTGCTGGAGCTCTGCTTGTAAAGCTGCATCCGTTGTGGTAGGTGCAGAGCTTACTGAGGCCATGACCTTCTACTGGGAGCAAACCATCTCTCACTGCTTTGTCTGGCAGAACCTTCAGCACCCTTCCTGCATGCTTTCCTGGGCAAGCTGCTGCACAAAATGCTGGAGGACCACACCCTGGTTGCCCACCCTGGTTGCTGGCACTCCCCAGGTGTATTTTCATATGGGAGAGGAGTGGGGCTTGGCCACCATTACTTCTGGCCCTGCCCAGGTCCTATTGCCCATCCACCACTGTCACACATCCTGCAGGCTCCCGATTATCCCTCTTGGCTTCCCATGAGGCTCTCCTGCTGTGGGGAACTCCACTGTGCACCATGCCATAGCACTCCACTGCAGATCATACTGGCACAGATTGAATTTTTTAATGAAGATTCCTATTTTTTTACTAATTGCTTATAGCTTTATTTGAGAACCAGACATTGCAATGGGAAACAAATTTAGTAGAACTGGCAGAATCTTTTGGAATTAAAAAAAATCCTACAGCCAGAAACATGAAATTCTGTCTCATTTAATGACATATAGGGCAATTCAGAAATCTTAATATAGTTATTACAAATTACTAGCAAATCATTCCTTTAATGATGCACATGAAAGGAACAAATACATTGCTCACATCTCATCTGCTGCTGTTAGAGGATTTTTCAGCAGCAATGTATCTTAGGTACATGTCCTGCATGTAGGAGAAGAGAAGAAATTGCTGTTACACTTACAAAACACTTGCAAAATGTGATTTATCTGCCTCTCATACTTGTAATGCATATTACATTGATACACAGATAAATAGTTTCTGCTTTCTTTCTTTGAGGTGGATAAATTTCAGTGATTAACATGAAAGTTAGTGGGGGAAAATGTATAATCATAATAAATATGTCACATTTATTTGTTATTACGTTTTGAGACATGCATTAAATCAGGTTGTTAAATGGTGGTGTCACAGTAACAGAACTCATTCTAGGTCAAAGCAGCAACACATGCAATCCTACAGCCACTCTGACTACAGCATGTAAGGGTTTGTGTTCTGTACAGCTGTTTTATTTCCTTTCTGAAGGTGGTGCTGGTGCCCCTTTAAGTTTTCACATCTCATACTGTCATTCTCTCATTCTGCCAAATATATTTTGCAGGACAATGTATTTCCTCACTGTTGCTCTGGAGAACAATGCCAAGAATAGTAGTGGCCCAGTTTTAAACTTTGCATATCACAGAATTAACCAGGTTGGAAAAGACCTTTGAGGTCATCAAGTCCAACCTATGTAAGTGATGCCAGAGGGTTTTACAGATCTCACCCACTACATCTGCAGATATATCACCTTAATGATACCATCATCAACTTTCTAGCTCATCAAAATAATCACATGACCTAGGGTTACTAAAATTACTTCTTACCTTAAGACATAAAGAGCAAGAGAGCTCTGACAACAGTTCACAAGTATGGTGGGGGGAGTTTGGAACCCCGTGACCATGTTAGGTCAAGTACAGTCTGGTTTCCAGACAGCTGCCAGGTCACTCAGTAACATCAGTACAACTGAGATCTTCCTACACTTGATATTCAGATTATGTAGCAGCTGCAGACTCTGCTACATGACACAGCTCTGGCAGAGAAAGCACATTCAACGCCTCCAGTTACACAAGCCGAATATCCTGTCTTCAAGAACTTCACCTAAGTTTTCAATTTGCAGATTATTTATTTTTTATATACAATTTATGAACACCTTTTGCCATGAAAGTGTATTACTTTGTGTAACTACACTATCGATTTTTAAAATATTAAATATTTTAACATATGAGATTTCAAATTTCTGAAAACTAAGCAGTTAAAAAATGTATTAGAAAAATAGTGTCTTTGTCAGAGACTGAGATAAACAGTATGTCCCAACATCTCAGAAAAAAACTTGTTTTGAGCTAAATTTCTGAGAAATGCTAAGTGAACATCCTGTTTGTACTCACTGTCCCAAAAAACCCTCCTGCATGAGCTCAGACCCCCAAGAGCTTCCCAATATGCAACAACTGGACAAGAAACCAACCAGGGAATTCAGAGTGAGCTTGTGCATGAACCACATGCCTGACTGCTCAGCTTGCATGGACTGAAAGACCACCATTCTTGACCACCACACCTGGAAATGAGCTCCTGTCACCTATCACACATAGGAAGTGAAGGTTTCCTGTGTGACAGGTGATGCTCATTCTGACCCAACTGGAGTCTAGAAGCTCCTGGTTTATCGAAAGCAGCGATCAGTTCAGAGAAACTGACCAGACAAGGGGGGCTCAACCCTGGAAACCTCCTACCACACTGAGCATGCCCAACACCACTGGACAGTGGGCCTGGCTAAGCAAATCACTCCTGGAAAATGCTAAGCGATTCTCAGAAAACATCCATATTCAATGAGGCAGCCAGGTGAAAGAAGAGAAGCTCCAACCTGCAGACCAAACGTTCCCCATCCACTCTCTTCAAACAGACTTTTGTGATGCTGAATGACTCTGGAGTGACCTCTCTTCTCTGTGTGGGGGTATTTCTTTCTTTTCTTTCTGTTTTCTCCCCTCACCTCTCTTACTTTCTCCCTCTTCCCATCCCTATCCTCATGTGTGTAAGTCGTGTGAATACAATAAAGCTAGCCTATGCGTCTGACACCGTTTGTGCCTTAATTCTGTGCCAGAGAATCCAAACTTCCCACACCCGGAATTCCTTCGGACTGGCATAGTCTTCCAGCTACACCAATCTGAGTCTTTTACTCTGGCATTAACATTTAACTTCCACACACAAAAAGCTCTGTGCATCTCAAAGGTTTACTGCACATAACCTCCAGAAAAGCTACATTTACAAATCCCACAGTTTATAAAAAGCCTAATACAGACAAGAAAAAAAAAGCCTATTGCTAAAAGAAGGGCACATAAACTCTTGATTTATTTCTGTTTGATTTTTGTTTAAGAGGAAAACTAACATAATGAATCAACTGGATAACATTAAAGCTTAAGGATATATAATGGTCCCTGCAAACAGCTTAAATAAATGGGGTTTATTCAGTAAATCTCCAATACATGCCAAGGCTGCAGAGTGGCTTTGCAAGAGAAAGCAACTATACAATCTTAAGATTATAGTACATTCTCTAAAATCTAGTATAGCCTTAGGTTCTCTGCTACTTTTCCAAGTTCTCCCAGATCAGAATTGCTGTGAACACTGCCAATTGTTATATTTTTCTTAGAATTCAAATTCCTGGAATGATGTAATATCTGTGAAAGTTTTAGCACTGTCTGTTGATGACAGTTTGCATTGTGAAAATGTGAAACATAAAAGCTAAAATAGTAACAGAAGACACTGGTATAGTAGCCTAACAATTCTATCTGCAAGTACAACTTGATTCAGGCCTAACATACATAAAGGCAAATTAAATTTCCAGAGAATAAACTGCTGTAATTGTCAGTCAATGACATTTTTTTTCTCTCTGAAAACTTCTGAATTCTGCTCTCTTGATGTTTCATCTGGGGAAACCACATTACAAAGTTTTCTGACCTACGTGTAATGGAAATGGTACTGAAAACTCCTTTGCTGACATTGAATAGTTACTACTACTCCTTCCAAAGGAAAGTAAAAAGAGAAGAAAAAAGAAGGAAATATTAATTAGCTGGAAAGGGGCAAAACCAGTGACTGATATTTATATTATTCAACATAATGTTGTGAAAAAAAAAAATATTACCAAGAACTTTCAGACAACACAACAAAATACCAAGTAATTGTGGTGGGTTGAAAATACCCCCAAAATAAATCACCAGACTAACTCAGAAGGTTTTGAAAGCAAAACAAATCTAACTTTATGAGCAAGCTAAAGTCTAGAAGCATCAAATACAATGCATGTATACAAAATATATTTACACATATATATTTACAATTCAGAAACAACAACAAGATCCCCCTAGACAAGAGAAAAGTTAAATAGTTCTCCTCCCATCCTCTTTATAAGGGAGAAAAAGAGAAATCAAAAAAGGCCCTACTGCTGCTATCTTCTCAGCCATAACCAGAGTCTCAGCCAAGGTCAGCGAAGCCATGCACAGGCACTAGCCAGCAGCCACAGCAAAGAAGAGAAAAGCATTAGAGAACAGTTTGTGCAGCATACTTTGTCCTAATCCAGCAAGCAAACAGAATGATACAGACTTAAAAGTATTTTTCTTTTGTATCCAATCCCCTATTTGATTTACTTTTTATCCAAATATGTCCAGAAAGCCCCTATTTCTTGTTTATAATTTAAACTCAGGCTAGAGGGTTAGTTTTAAACCACCACAGTAATCTAGTAACAAAAAACCTACAGTAACTTCCTAGAAAGACAGAAACTTTGAAGGCTATAATTACTGTATTAGTGGCACTTGAAATTAAATTAAACAGAGCCAGGACTTAATTTTTCTTTTTCAATTCTAGTGCACAGAAGAAAATAACTGAATAGAAAATGATAAATAATAGCTTGCCAATAAGCTGATGTTAAATAAGTTTATCATTATTGCTAAGGCAAGGAACAGGCTTTTGTATCCTTGTTAGTATTACTGTCACCTTTTCAGTCCTTAAAAAAAAAAAAAAAAAGGTGCTAAACACATGGTCTCATGTTTGAAAGAAAGATAGAAAGGCTACAAGTCTTACTGTACTCAGCAGACCTGCTGAGCACTCTACAGTGACTAAATGCACATAGAGAAAAATAAAGATTTTATAAAGGCTGCAGAAGTGAAAACAGGCACCTTTCCTGGTCACTAATAGGAACTATTCAACTATTCTCTACTATAATATTTCTAAATCTTTGAACATTGTGGCAACTGAGTCAAGTAGAACAAAAGATATTGAAGATATAATTACTAATTAGTCAAGAAAGTGGAAAGCAGACATTTCTATTGACGTCAAGTTCTTAAAAAACTGAGTCAGTATTCCACTAACCAAATTTAGGAACAAAATGCAAGCTGAGTTCAAACTACAGTATCTTAAACTGTCCTAAGCTGCATCAAAAAAAAAAAAAAACAAACCATGGCTAGCAGGTGGAGAGAGATGATCCTGCTACTCTGCTCTGGGGAGACCTCACCTGCAGTACTGTGTCCAGCTCTGGGGCCCCTAACACAGGAGAGACATGGACCTGATGGAGTGTATCCAGAGGAAGGCCATAAAGATGATCAAAGGGCTGCAGCACCTTTCCTATGAAGACAGGCTGAAAGAACTGGGGTTGTTCAGCCTGGAGAAGAGAAGGCTCTGGAGAGACCTTACAGATATGTTTCAGATCTGAAGGGGACCTACAGGAAGGCTGGGGAAGGACTGCTTCAAAGGGCTTGTAGAGATAGGATGAGGGGCAATGGTTAGGGAGCATAGGAGGTTCCACATGAAAACAAGGAGAACTTTTTCCCTGTGAGGGTGACACTGCACTGGAACAGGCTGCCCAGAGAGGTTGTGGAGTCTCCTTCTCTGGAGACATTCAAAACCTGCCTTGATATGTTCCTCTGTGACCTACTCCAGGTGACCCTGCTCTGGTAGGGTGGGGGTGAACTAGATGATTTTCTGAGGTCACTTCCACCCCCTAACATTAAGAAAATTAGGAATCAGAGAGCCACATAAACTATTTACTTTCTATCTCCTGGTGTAGAAATGGAGGAAATTATATGATGCTGCTATCCTTAGCTGCCAGAATTTTATATTAATTTTCATTGATGTAAATAATAGTCTGAAAATAAAGTCAGAAATGCATCAGGTATCTTGTAGACAGGCAGCTCTGAAAGCTAAATCTGGGCAAGAAAGTTTGCAGGTCTTTAAGGACAATCTCTATGCACAAGAACAATTAATCCCTATGGTCTGGAGAATCAGCACAACTATCAGGATCCTGATTTGGGCGAGCAAGAAATTCATAAATTCCAACTGAATTAGAGAGGATAAAAACCTCTCTAGGAAGACAGTTAAGCACTGGACCAAGAGAATAAACTTGGTCAAGTTGCCCAGAGAAGCTGCAGAATCTCTGTCCTTTGGGATTGCTCAGATCCTGAGTAGGCAAAGCCTCGAGCAACCCGGTCTGAACTCAGCATTGATTGTTCTTCAAGCAGGAGAGTAGACCACAAAGACTCTCGGGGTCCCTATAGTCCAACTCAGTCTATAAAACTGCATCACAACTGATGCAGTTAATGCTGTTTGTTTGTTTTTTTTTTTTAAATTTTATACTCTTTATATAGTTTTATAGTTAACTATTGTTAACATTAACTATTTTTGTAGGAATGCCTTAAAAGAAATGTTCACACCACTATTATTATTAACTCAATTGATATTAGCTGACCTTACACAGTAAGGCTAATAGACCAAAATTTCCTATGACTGTTCTTTCAGTTATCTAAGTCTGCTTCTGAAACAATTGGAATTGTACTTAATATTTCACATTCCAATATTTTAATGAAAGATATACAGTCTAATTAAAAAGGTAACTTCAAGCCAATCAACTGTAAGACTTTTATGACTATGTCGTAGAAGCAGATCAGATTTTGCTTTCATAATTTTGTATCTGTCCCCCCATGAATTCCAATAAAATTCCAGAATTAATTTTCTAAGCTATAAGAATACTGTCTTCTCCCACACAAAATATTTATCTTATTCTCAACTCCCTGTAAAGCAAATATTTGCTCATTTTAAATTCCAAACTTTGCATGTCTTTAATACTTTCCATGGTAAAGTCTTCTTGAATCGTGGATGCCAAAATGCTTAAAAAATGTAAATAATGTATCAAGGACAAACAGTAAAATCCATATGAACCAAATAGCAACTTTTAATGTCCATATGAAAAATCAATATATGAGAAAGGTAAGTTATCTGAGAAACAATTCATGCTATACCTGGTGCTAGAATGGGCTCTGAATCAGGCCACTGACAACTAAAAATCCTATCTCCAAAAGCTGACTTCAGTAGTAGAAGAGAGGCAGAGTGAGAGAGAAAAACTCTAGAAGAATATCATAGAATTACAAAATTTCAGAATTGTTTCAGTTGGAAAAGACCTTTAAAATCCATGAGCAGAGAATCTGATTTTTAGGTTCTCTGCTGACCATGGAACAACCCTGCAGTATATTCTCTGGATCTTATATGACTACTCCATACATACTCCATTTCTCCATCTGCATTCAGTCTCTCATTGTAAAATCTGCTTTCACAGACTTCCCATCAGAAGTACTTAAGGAGTTGCTCTTAGCTCTGTGACACCAGGCTAACAGTGTTAATTTCCTCTCTGCATATCAATTTTTCATGTAATACACCTTCACTTAACTCCTTTTCCCTATCCACCTTCCCAATCTCTTCATCAAGTTAGTAAGAGCCTTTCTTCATCTTCTTTGTGCCACAGCCTCCTGGGCAATCAGACTGACTGATCTTCATTCATCTGAGGCAATCAATTTCCATTTTTTTCTTCCCCAAACTCCAGCCCTAGTTTACCTCAACAATATTTCAGCTGGCATCACAATCCCTCCACTCTGTTACTGCATTGTATGGTCTGCTTCTTATTTGTTCAGTAACAGAAACAAACAGGTCTTTTTTCTTTTATTTTTTTTTTTAAGACGATGTTTAGAGTCACCTTAGGTATAGAAAAGATTGCCCAGAGAGGTGGTTGAGGCCCCATCCCTGGAGATATTCAAGATGAGGCTTGATGGGAGTCTGGGCGACCTGATCTAGTTGAAGATGTCCCTGCTCACTGCAGGGAGTTGGAGTAGATGACCTTTGTAGGTCCCTTCCAACTGAAGTGGTTCTATGATTCTATGATACACATGAGCTGACAGTTTGCAGCAGTGGAGAACATCTCTTACAAGCAAACAGCTACTGAAATTAAAAAGGAAAAAAAATTAAAATGCTTTTCTAAATGACCTAGACAAATATCCAGTCCTTAGATTTCCATAACTATGATTTCCACAAAAATAAATGCTGTAGCTTTTCCGAGTAAGGAGCCTTTTTTATCCAGACTCTTAATAGTGCACTACAGAAATGCAATTTTCCTGGGAGTGGGGGGGTGGGGTAGTGGGGGGTGTTTGTTGTTGGGGTTTATTTTGGTTTTGGTTTTTTTCCCCCCGATTTTCATTCCTGTTAACCATTTTCTGGTCACATAAACAAGCTGCCTATTAGCTAAGTGAGACAAACCAGCATCTAATGATGCTTAACAAGTAGTAAGCACTGCTGAGCTGCCATCTAATTAGCTGAGCTCTTTACCCTCCCCTACGTTCATTTTGCACCCCATACAAAATACAGCTACATTCTCACTTCAAACCACGCCTGACCAAGACCTCATATTGCCTTTCTCTCTCTTAAGCCTATACCACAGATGTACAACAGTTGCAGTTTTCAGTTGGCAATCTGCCCCTTTTTTGTATGATCCCCAACACAACTTAAACTTCAATAGGGAAAGCCACCAAGAGCTTTGTAACTTTCAATGCTCACACAGAGCGAAGCATGCCATGCAGAGGACATGTACAGATCACTTCCCGATGACCATAAGAAATGAAGAGAATGTAGAAATACTAATTATTTAATCAAATAAATTGGAAAGTATGTAAGAAGTTTATTTTTCACTGCATACTAAATGCTTGGGAAAAAATCAGGTCTAATGTCAGGTATGTCCACTTCAGTGAATTTTACCTTCTCCAATTTCAGTAAAGCACCATGATGGCCACTAGAACAAGAAAGGCCAGGGAATTTGGCAGCAGCTAGACCATGCAATAAAGGCAGAGGCAGTTTAAGATCTGTTATACCAGATACTGCAGGAAGCTTGCCAATAAGCTTTATGCCAAAAAAAAAAAAAAAAGAAAGAAAAAAAAAAAAAGAGAAAACTGATTTTCTCACATCATTAGTTAGACAGCATTTTGGCCAACTGCAAGAGGAAACCTAAATGTTATGGGTGCTTTAACCATTTTCACCTTTTTTTTCCTTCCTTTCCTAACCAGGGAGCATTCTACCACTTTTACAGATAAATTTCAATAACTGGGGCCTGGATCACTTAGCTATGAGGTAAGGATTCAAAACAAACTGTCTCAGGGCTGCATTTAAGAGCTGAGCTAGCTCTGCTAAAGTTCAGGTTTTGCAGTTCAACATTTCATAAAGCTGAAAACCACAGGTCAGGTCACCTAATCACCTAGAGTTTCTGCTCTAAGTTTCTATCTTCTTCTAGTTCCAAGGTAGTTCAGCTATAAATTAGATTGATTCAAAGCAAAAAAGTGACTTTACAGAACCTGTGGTAAAGCTAAACCCGAATGTGAGTTGTTAGATTTAAAATTAATTTTTTAAATTCTAAAGGTTTTTTGCAACATATTTAAATACGTTTTAAAAAATCAAGACAGGTTTAACAGGTACTAAAGGCAAAACAATTGAAACAAACCAACCTACATNTTACCCAAGATTTGGCCATATTGGGTGAAGCCATAGGCTTGCTTTATCCTTTTTTGGGCAGATCACGGGCCCTGCACAAGGCAATCATGTGCCCCCTGGCAACCACAGGTGATGGACAGACCCCGGACCCCAGACTTAGTGGTGCCAGGTCCTTTGTCCCTTTTCCCGCAGTTGCTCTCTCCCCAAAAAAGCAGAAAAACATGTCTGCACAAGCCAGGTCATGTACAAGCCCAAGAGGCCTGTTTAGGCCTACCACGACAATCAATTCTTTGGCTTAAGCAGAACCAGAACTAAAACCAAAAAAGCAGCCCTGCTTTCCTATTCTGTTACACTGTGTATCACTGGAACTGCAGTGTGTGATGGAATGGAGAAGAGGCATCAAGGTGTAGCGTTCAATATTGTTTGAAAAGCTCTACCAAAGAAAACTCCAAAACAAGCAATAAACCCAAACAAAAGCAAACAGTTTCCAAGGCACTATGATCAATGCAACATTCCAAGAATTTTGGCAGACCAATAAGAAATAACAGAATAGCAAACTTTCTGCTTGGCTTTTCTGTGCTCCTTGGATTTGGCACGTAAGGACACCTTTGCCCTATTGTTTTTCAGCCTTAACTGACTCCAGGTACCATGCTGTGGTGCAATCCGTTTGAACAAAAAGTATATCAAGAAGAAATCCCGTGCTATGAAGCTGCACACAAACATTACTGCATCCAAGAGAGCTAGTTTTTTTTTTCCAACAGGGAAAGTAAGTTTTAAAATAATATAAATAATTGGAAATCCCATAGACTCATGTCACTCATGTCATTTCCATATCTTGTACACTCAAGTATCCCATGTAGTATTATTTCATTTATGGTTGTCCTGGTTGGAGTTAGAACAGAACTAATTCTATTCAGTGATTTTACTCTTCAGCTCAGTCTTTTCTAAGTGACTGCCCTTTCTGAAGTTTATAGTGCATTTTTAAAGACAGCGTCTGTTTCTAGAAGTGATAACATTTGATGTTTGTAGATACTACCAAGGACTGGTATATAGAAAGGCTCTTGCTTAAACTTGCTTCTATGAAGACCCAGATCACTACTAAACCTTGTGTATCATGTTGGGAGTGCAGGAAGTAAAAGGTCACACCTGCAGGGAGGAGTGGACAGGACAGGTGACTCTAAATGACCAACTAGGTATTTAATTCCATATACATCATATGCAGTATAAAGCTGAGGGATCACAATCTCTCTTCTTCAGTGGCCAGCATCCAAGGAGGACTCTCTCTGTTCTTCTGCCTTTGATCCCAATCTGTGTGTTCCTGAATCCAATTTCAGAATCCAGCTGCTGAATTCAATTCCCAGCTGCTACTAAGTGCAGTCTGGGACTTCCCCATTCCCTGACCATGGCATCAGTGGTGACAGTAACATAACTGCCATCAGGGGGATTGGGTTCAGTATTGGGTTTGTATATATTTAATTTTTTTGTTATTATTTTCATCAAAGCTATTTTAGCTTTATTTTCCAATCTATAAATCTCTCCCTTTTTCTCTTTGGGGAAGGGAGAGGGGTTCATGGAGAGCATCTGTCACTCTGTTAGTGGCCAGCCCAGCTTAACCCTTCACAACAATTGACGTGATCTCAGATAACAACTTCACTAATACTACAGGAATACAGAGGAGTAGGTATTTTAAGACTATGTGGCATTTCATGTTCTATTAACCTATTTTTAACTGCTTGTAACTACACAGCTAATTATGTTTTTATTCTCCTACTTTTGACATTCAAGATGGAGTACATTGTGTGTTTTTAAGTTTTGTTTCTTTGGGTTTTTTTTAATTTGTCTTAGAACGAAAGAAATATAAACATGACAAAAATTAAAGGGCAATTATTCTACCAAAGATTTCAGTGGCCTTGAGGAAGTATTTAGCATACTGTTTTGGTAGGCCTAAACAGGCCAAACTAGGCTTGTATATGTCCTGGTTTGCCCAGGCATGTTTTTCTGCTCTCTCTCTCTCTGTTTTGGGGAAAAGCAACCCCAGGAAAAAGGACAAAGAACCTGGAGCCACTGAGTCTGAGGACTCTTCTGGTCTGCCCATATTTGTTTTGAACCCTGCGGTAAACAAGGTACCCAGCTTGCCCTGTGCAAGGCTGTGCTCTGCCCAAATTTGGGTAAAGCAAGCCTATGGCTGCACCTAATATGGTCAAGCTTGGCTAACTGCCATTCTGATTGGCTATTCTGTGTCCAAAGGCCCATTAGTCTTGGGATGTATTGATATAATGAAGATGAGCAGAGAGCACAATGTGTGCTCTGCCATTGTATCTGCTCTCTGCTGTTGTATTTGTGCTGCCTTATATCCTGAACTGCCTGGAAACTGCCTGCCAAGAGTTTACCAGGAACAGGCTCTAAATCCCTCCACACGATCAGCCTGCATAGCCAGCATGACTTCGTGCCAAGACTGCACATGAGAAGACATCCTGCCTGCACCTGAAAGCCTCCTGCCAAGACAGGAAGTCCTGGAGATACACAGATCATCCAGAGGAGATCAGGACCAGGTCAGAGATTGTCTGCCTCCTTTCCTCAGCAGCCTGGGAAGAACCAGAAGTCTCAGCAGATGACAATTCCCTGAAAGTGTTTGGGTACTGTCTGAAGCTGTAGCCAGCCCCACGAGTCGGGAGATAATATTTTGTGAGTAAATACTTAAAGTCTCTTGTAATCATTTATTGCCTCCTGCCATAAGCAGAAAGGAGCTCCTTGAGTCCATGTAGTGAGCAAGCAGTGTATTGACCACAAGCGGTTCACTAACAGCAAAGCCTTCCCTGCCAGTTCAATCGAGTTCAATTAACGTTATATATTATTACTAGTTATTTCTAGATCCTGTTATTACCTGTATATAAAGTTTCCATGACCACTTGAAGAACTGATTATTATTAAAATTAGTGATTGGGGTGATGTGAGTTCTGAATATTGAATATTAATAAACAATATTCATTTTTAAAAATATCATCTTGCATTAATTAACTACCCCTCCACTACACATATGTGAAAGAAATGGCTGGTGAACAGCTCTGTCATTTCACTGATCAAAAGTAAGAAGATTAGACAGGAGGGAGTTACAGACTTCTGCACAGGAAATGTGGCTTTTTCACATATCTGTGGGAAAACTGCCCACATTTGCCAAAAAGAAGTTAAAAAAATTAACTTTTAGAGGCTTACTGTATTTTTAAGACACACAGTCAAGACAAACAGCTGAATTTCTCAAAAATTCATTAACACCTAACCTATCACCAATATAAAGAAACTAAACACTCAATGCCCAGATACTTAGCAAGGCTTTTCCTGTCATTTCTGAGTCCCTTCCAGCAGCTCTGTGTTTGACCAGAGCCAGGCAGGAACTGTAGGCAGAAAGTTTGCCTCCCAACATCTAGGCTGAACTGAGAAATGTGTTATCATCTCTACTCTGGCCAAGTAGAAAAAGACAGATAAGATGTGGTCGAGGAATATGGAAATTTGGGAAGAAAGAATCACCTGCTATTTAAGAGAGACCAGAGAGGCGTTAGTAGATGAACCATCAATGGAAGTTCTTTGGAAGATGGGATAAAGCTGATGGGTACAGACCATCAGGGATTGCTCCAATACCTGCAACATCTCACATAATTCTCTACTGATTGACTGCTGCAAGCCTGCCTTCCCTAATGCACAAATTCTCACTTTCTTCTTTCAAGTAAAGACACTCACGTTAAGACTTGTCATGATTTGTCTCTCTTCTTTTTCTTCTCTGATTTTTTTCCCACTCTGCATTGAAAGCCAAACATTTAGTACTGCATGCTGCCAGGGCAGTCATGCACATGATACAACTCTAAAGTGAATTTCTTTTTTTACCTCACATAATTTCCCCAATCAGTGAACAGAATGGATCTACTCTTGGCATCAACTTGGACACAAAATTGAGATTACATAGTTTTCCACAGTGCCCTTGTTTGAACTGTGGCTGAGAGTGGAAGCCATGTGGCAAATGTGAAATGAAACAATAATCCTGCAGCTAGTGCTGCCCTGAGGGACTGGGTTCTATATCTTCTCTTCCTGCACATTATATCATTTAAACCAGCCCCCTAAGGGTGATTATTATGTGCTCTCGGTCTTTTGGGTACTGAATTTCAAGGAGTGTTGAAAACTCATTGCTTCTGTTAGAATCGAAAAGGAACTCTGACTAGAATGGATAAAGTTCCATGCAATAAAACAATCTTCTGAGCTATCAGGCACAACTCATCACAACCATAGCACCCCAAACCAGCAGATAATTTTTATGGTTGCTTTTTAGTGCTTCAGTTGCTCATCTGAAATACTGTCTCCACAATAAAAACTGGCTACTGAAAAACATGGTGAATAATAACACTTGTGAACTACTGAGACCTAAAGTGATAAGAACCACAGAAAAGCCCAAAGGAAATTATTTTGTCACCAGAGCATTCTTTGATTAGGGTGCAGTAAATAAAGCCTATGGCCATACATAGAACAGCAAGAATGAAACATAACAATGAAGGCAGCAATCATCAAGTAAGCATTATCCCTCCTGTGTACTGAACGAAGTGTGACTCCTAGGGGGAAAAATCCCAGCATGTGATCCTCTAATTAAAAACTCTGCAATTGTGCCTAAGCATAGGGAGGCCAAAACTAAGATGATGCAAGCAGATTTAATTCTTGAATGTCATAACTTTTAAGCTCTTCATTTCTCTACATTAATAGAACATTTAATAAAGCTTTTCAGATGCAATCTAAAAACACACACGTGGCAACATCTCCATGAATAGATAAAAGGCAGAAATGAAAAACTTTTTAATCTTATGACACAGCTTGTGCAAATGTTAGACATAAGAAAGCATTTTTTTTCACTTTTAATTATGAACCAATACAACTGATAAGTGATATCACTACACTCAAATGTAAGAGACACGGGAAGATGCCTTTCCTTTTTATTTTGTGTTATGGATTTTCAGCACCATGACTGCTATTACTGTCTGTAGTAAACTACAAACTGATTTAACAAAAATGCACAGGAGTAAGGATATTAAGTTATAGGGACATCTATCCTGTTTCTCTCTTAAAACTGTTTAAAATATGAAAACATAATTATTTAGAGAAGATTGCTATTAATCTCCAGAATCAAGATTTTTTCGTCCTCAGCACCTTCAGAATTAGTATATTGATGAAAAAAATATTTTCATATAAATGGATTGAGAGACTTGATATATTAATAGGTTTATTTTGACAAAAAGGTTCCAAAGGTACTATAAATTACTGATTTTTAAAATTTCCTTATACCAAAAGTCTAATTAAGTTTAGGTTTTATAATTATTTACTTTCACATGACATTTTATTCTATTATAGATATGCAGTAACTTTTCATATAAAGTGAAATACAGTGTTATAGGATCACGGAATGGTTTGGGTTGGAAGGGACCTCCAAGGTCATCTACTCCAACCCCCTCTGCATTGAGCAGGGACAACTTCCATTAGATTAGGTTGCTCAGAACCTTGTCAAGCTGGATCTTGAATTTCTCCAGGGATGGGGCCTCAACTATGTCCCTGGGCAACCTGTTGCAGTGCTTCATTACCCTCATGGTAAACGACTTGTTCCTAACATCCAATCTAAATCTACTCTTCTCTAATTTAAACCCATTGCCCCTTGTCCTATCACTACAGGTCTTTGTAAACAATCTCTCTCCAGCCTTATTGTAGGCCCCCTTCAGGTACTGGAAGTCTTCTGTTAGATCTCCCCAGAGCCTTCTCTTCAGGCTGAACGATCCCAGCTCCTTTAGCCTGTCCTCATAGGAGAGGTGTTCCAGCCCCTTGAATTATCTTAAGTTTCAGATTAACAATAGAGTTCTGTAAATGCACATATTAGTCTACTCCCAGGTTCAGCAGATTTTTATGCAAAGAAAACCTCATATTAACAGAGACATTAAGGCCTTGCTCACTGCATCTTGTTTGCAAGAGGTTCATTAAATTATTTAAGAAATTACTCTGTAGCTTGTTCTGTAGAGTTTATGGGCTTTGCATCAGATGATTCTCATTAGTATAATGCTAGTGGGTTTATATATGAAAAATGTATGCTATATATTCCACTAAATTATCTGTAGTCATTATGGTCAGGTCCTGAAACTGATGTTTTTCCTGCATGATAATTGCTCCCTTAAGATCTTTTTCCAGTAGTATTTGCAATTAAAATGTCTATATTCCAATACATATTTATCCAAAGCAACATGCTATTCACATAAAGTTAGTTGAAGAAATTAGCATCTTAGAATAACACATAAGGTTTCTCCTCCTAAGCAACATATTTTATTGCATTATTAGATTCAGTCTAGCTTTTCTTAACTTAAGAGCATTTATTTGTTTGTGGAGGTGTTGTGGTGTTCAAAGCAACAAAACCCCAGCACGGTTATAAAGCACCATTGTCTTGTTTCCCAGCACAGAGACCACAGATTTTCAGCTGCTGCAACAAACTCTTCTGGCAGTCCTTTCAGAGCTGAGAGTCTGCAGAGGGACTTATACTTGGGTCAGTTCCTCATAAAGAACTAGATAAAACACTCAAGGATAAAAATCACAATACCATGGTAACAGAGAGTTCTCTACATGTTTCCCTCAAAATGGTACCTTACTGGTTAAAGACTGAAAACTCTCTTTAAAAGTAGCATCCTGGTAGCACCTTGCTTAAAGGGTACCTTAGTCTTCTTTCAAGTGTTGTGAGAATCGTAAGTCTGAGACTTTAAAGGAAACAGCTATGAAGTTCTTTCATTTCTGTAACTGCACAACAATGATCTATTACCTCTCCCAGAAAGAGTCATATAGCACTGGTCTTAACTGATTCCAATTCTTAGTCTTTTCCAAATATTAGAATATATTCAGAACTGCAAAATTCCATTTTACAAGCTTGAATAAGCATATTAAATGGCTAAGTTCTTCTTTAAATCATTTCATAAGCATTCTGTGCTACATTAGCAGACTACTAACAGATTTACCACAAATCAATTGTCCCTTCAAACAGTTTTTCTACATTTGCTATCAGCAAAGACATGATGAGACAGGAATCCAAACTGTGTATGCATAGCAGCTATGGCAGTCTCATCCATTTGCTTAATGCATAATGCTTATGACAATATCAGATTTCTCTGCTATTGAAATTGAACAATTTAAATGTGAGGCTGTAGCACCACAGAAGCAGCTCATAAGAAATGACAGTGCTGAAGAAAGCTATTTATATTAAAAATAGCTTTATCAGAAGCAATCCATAAAGCAGAGAAACAATGACCACATTCCCAAGCAAATGCAAGAAAAATTGCGAGTATTTTCAAAAATACTTTTCAAACTACAAGTCTCATCATGTTAGATTAAGAGAGAAATTCATAAGAATTACATAGGTGTATGTTGCCTTTTCCTGTTTAAGCTGGCCAACATTTCCCCAATATATCCTCCACTCAATTATGTTTGTGTGCAGTCTCTAGCTAAGCAAACTTTCAAAGAGCCTGTCCTCAGGGTGTTAATGACATTTGGGGAACTCTGTGAACGGCTCATCGTGGAGCTATGTGGAACAACAACAACATAAACCCCTGAAATCCTTTGTTTCTTACATTACATGAAAATTCAAAGCAAAGCTTTAACTATAAAAGACATTTTAATTAAATAAACATTAACAACTTGACTGTACTGTCTTGCCTTTTAAATGGAGCGCATTTTATTCCAGTGTGAAAATTATTTAGTAAGATCATAAAAATATTAGCAATCTAATTATTTTCAAATATCAGGGATACTATTAATAATCTAAGCAGCTGCAATGTCAGTCGATTTAATTAACAGTTAAAAGTACGAACAACAGGGAGCAAGACAACATGCTGGTTTTAAAGATGTGCAAAATGAAAGTATCCTCTCCTTATACCTGAAAAATTGATGACCCAAATTTGCTCTACTTCACTGCACAAAACGAAGGCATAAGCCTATTTCAAATCATGGGAAGAATAAAAAGAAATTTTCATTTATTTTCCCTTTCAAACCACTTTACAAGGCAGACACCCTCCTGAGCCAGCTGACAGATTGCCCTCCCTGAAGTTTCTCATGATGACTGAGAACAGCTAGATCAGGCCTAAGGTAACAAACTGTGCCACAAGCCCACTCCATGGGAAATAACACTGCTAAAACTCCTCCAGTCATGATCTGAATGTTATCCTTTACATCAATAACAACCAAGTATTTATAAAGTTTTTTTTCACTGTAAGAGCTGGTGGTTTACTGATCTTGTATTTCATGATCAATAAATGTGTCAACATAGACAGATTACATTGGGAATTACTCCCACCTCATCTCCTGACTGGTTTGATTAAAAGAAGCTGTATTACAGAAAAAATAAAGACCATCTGTAGATTGTTCAGGTACTGTTCTCTCCGGATGATATATCTGTACACAGGTTTTGCCTTGAAGGTATTTAAAAAATTAGCTCTGCCCTTTGCCCTTTCATCTCCACTTCTTTTTTTTTTTAAAATCCGTTCTCTTTCCACTCAGCCCATAAGACTTAAGAAGGACCATCTTAGTAATTTTATTTTCTGGAAACTGATTTACTTTGTAGAATTGAAAAATTAAAAAAAAAAAAAAAAGAAAAGAAAAAGGCAAATTTGGCATTTCTCTTCTGTATAATATTGCTAAAACTTTATTTCAAGAACCTGTGAAAAACTAGAATCAAAAGAGTTTTTGCTGAAGAGCTCAGGTTTTTTGCAGTAAGCAATCAGAAAGCACCATATTTGCTTTTGTTCTGTGCCTTAGCAAATCCCAAGCCAAGTTTTGTGGTTATAACTGGAGCACATTTTTCATGTGGTACAGAATGCTCAGTCCCCCAGCTAAGTCATTATTACTTACTGCTTTCATGTGTCCCAATCTTCTTGAAATGACAGCCAGTTTGGACAGTCTGCTCTGCCTTCCTTGTGTCTGATGGTAGTGGGGACAGATGAATGGGAGGCACACTCATCTGTTCGAGCTGCCTATCAACATGAGTTAAGTCTGTGGGGTCTAATGATTATCTAGTGCTGACAGGCTTTGAAGAGAAGTACACTCTATGCAAATGAGGAAAAATAGTTTGGGGTTTTTTTTTATTTATTTTAGAGTATTTCCAAAGTATCTTCTGCATGAAATGGGGCTTTCTCCTTGACAAGAACTTTCCATACTAAATAGCCGCTTTAAATAGTTTAGATTTACATTCAATGCAGCACAGGCCTATTGGCTATTCGAGTGTTAGGTATCCTCTTGTGAAAATCAAAATTGTGAAACCCAGGGCTGGCAACCTACAAAAGGAAAAAGGAATTTCACACTCTGGACCTTTATTTAACTGAGACCTTTGAATTGTATATCACCAATTGATACTAACTTTGTTATCTTGAAACTGAATTAGACCGACTGCAGTATATTGCTTCTTTAGCTCCTTCTGTGGTCAATGCAAGCAGTTACTTCTAATGGTGTTTAAGCTCAGACAAAAATGTTAAATAGAGGAGTCAATTGCAAGGTCATTACTTTTTTTTTTTCCAAAGTCCTGAAAACAAAGTACTTCATGCAATACACAATTATAGGTTAATGATACAGTCCTAAGGAGTGGCTGTAAGGTCTTGTTCAATTTAAAATACCCATTTAAACAATTTCAAAGTATCATTTAAAGGATTAAGTGTTAAAAAGAAGTGTTAGTCACAGTTTAAATGTTACAGCAAAGCTACCTATGATTAAAGGAAAAAAAAATAAAAAGAAACATTTTTATTGCAGATATTGCACAGAGAATGTGATCTAAGCCAGCATGAAAACAACATTCACTAAAACTAGAGAATACAAAAGCAGAGCAAGATAAATACTGTAATGCAGCATTAGCCTACTAATTCACCTTGGAATTTCTGCAATATGAAAGACTATTACCATAAGACAAAAAATAACACTTGGAAAAGTTTGCTGGCACCACCTTCTTTGCAACATTTATGTTGTAATACTATTTGAAATTAACCCTCAATAATATTGTTTCAAGAAACCACTTTGTTCCCTCCACTTTTTAATTCATTTCCATCACAAAGCCTCATGCTAAGTTCCCATTATGACAACAGGAAGATGGCAGGACATGTTTCACAGGGGTTCTGATTGGTCTGTGTATGCACACTGTTGGCTCATGTTGAGCTTTTCATCAACCCAGATCCCCAGGTCCTTTTCCTCAGTGCTGCTCTCAGCCATTCACCACTCAGCCTGGAGTTGTGCTTGGGATTGTGCCTACCCAGGTGCAGGACCTTACACTTGGCCTTGTTGAATTTCATGAGGTTGGCTTGGGCCCACCTCTCCAACCTGTCCAGGTCCCTCTGGATGGCAGCCCTGCCCTCTAGCAAGTCAACTGTGCCACACAGCTTGGTGTCATCTGCAAACTTGCTGAGGGTGCACTCAATTTCTCTGTCCATATTGCCGACAAAGATGTTAAACAGCACTGAACAGACCAGAAAGAGTGGCCACTGCACACTGTCTTCTGCATAGAAATGCCTCATTCCAAACAGATTCTCCCCATGGAAACCACTCCCAAGCATATCCTCTTCCACTCCAGGAGTCATGCTGAGATCTCATGGTACAGCAAGGCAGTAGGACTGAACTTAAGCAGGACACTATACTATAGAGAAATTGCTGAAAAAGAAATCTCTTCGATAAAAAAAAAAAACCCTGACCACTACCAGTCAGGATGGTGTGCCCAGCTGCACATCCTCATGGGCTTCAAGTACAGGGAGACATGCCTGCCATATCTTCCACAGAAGTTCTGTTGTGCTAGTTGCATCCCCAGGGAAAAATAAAATGGCTGTTTGCCACTACCTGGGTTACTGGAGGATACAGGTACTGTGGGGATACACTTTTACAACTCTGAGGGATTAGTTTGCCAGACAGATGGCTGCATTAAAGGCAAAATATTTGTACTTGTCACTGTAAAAAAAATACAGTAAAGTAGTTCTAAAATGTTCTATTACTGAGGATGCCATCCACATATTCCAGTCATTCATAACAAAGTAGGTATCATCAGATTTGTGAATAAAACCAGAAATTATTTTTAGTCAAAACTATAACATAGATAAACCCTTAAATCTGGAAATAATCTGATTTTTTCCTGTTAGCTATTTCACAATTTCTACAATTTCTCCATGGCCTCCTTTCTAAACTCTTTGGTCTCTATGAGAAACCAACACTACACTGCCATTCAGGTCCCCATTCTTGTAACACAGATAGATTGGAGAAAGTGGGGTTGGAAGTATGCTGGGGTGCAAAGTTTCTCCTTCCCTTATAGCCTCCCAACATTTTAGTTTTCTTCTTTTGTAATGTAAACATCAAGAAGGGCTCTGAAAACAAAGAAATCACTGTACAACTGCAATTCAGGAGCAAGATAATGAGGATAACATTAACCCTTCCCATCGTTCTATAAATAGTTCCAGAGGACCAGGAACTTTTCAAAATAACAAACTACAAATATACTCTTTAATAAATAAACAGAAAGTTTGACTCAAAGACTAGAAACCCCAGGGTCAGCCCATACATTTCACCACCACCCAGAAAAATTACACAGTCTAGAATTCTGAACACATATCAATATCTATTTTTGACTCTTCCTTGTCAGAAGAGCTGAAGAATAGTAGCAAGGACTTCAGTTTCTGAAGTAGAATAATGAAACTGGTCTTGCTGCAAAATATCATAGTACATAATTTACAAAAGCAGGTTAAAAAAAATAGACATTCCTCTCTTAATGGAGTTAAACTAGATTGACACACCATGCTTTTTGTTTTTGTCATGCAGGAAACTGGTAAGTCTTTGCAAAAGAAACTTCACACACACACACATTTTCCCTGCCACTGTTCTACGTATCTGCCCTTTCCCTTTCAAGCAGAGAACCAACCCAGCTGGTTTAAAGGTGGTTTATTTAATACACATTCTCCTCATTCAGGTCAATTCCCTAAAGCAAATATGTAAGCATTTGGTTCTGAAACAACAAATTTCAGAAGGTTTAAAAAAAACCCTGGCAATTGACACACACACATCACTTCTTACATGCACCAAAGAATTCTCCAGGGAAAGCTGAAGTGAAACCAGGCTCTAATTCTGTATTGGACACTTCAGCACTCTGATGCACACTGAGCAGACAAGACACTTCTGCCACAGGAAAGTTGCCAGCAGCACACTTCCCTGGCCAAACGCAAGAACAGGTCCAAGCCCAATGCTTCAGAATACAGATGCCACTTCAGGGCTGCACTTAGGGCAGATGGTCTGCTTCAATCACCTGTGGAAGGTACAGCTGTCCTAACACAGAAGCTTGCTTGACAAATGACTGACAAAAGGCTGAGGCTTGCTAGGGGCTGATAAAGACCAGCTTGGTGCCTCCCAGATGTTAACTGGCACCTCTAAATCCAGAAGTTCTTACCCTGCTTTTGTGTGGTTCTCTGAGCTTGGACCTCCAACTAATTAGAACTGACTACTGACCCTCAACTTAGGATATAAATGGTGTCCCACTATGGGGACATTTTGAGTTGGTCTCCATGTAACAAGCAGCCAGGCAGTTGGATCTTTCCTCTTTAGAATTCACAAAATCATAGAATTAACCAGGTTGGAAAAGACCTCTAAGATAACCAAGTCCAACCTTTCACCTAAGCCTTCTAATTAACTAAACCATGGCACCAAGTGCCTCATCCAGCCTCCTCTTAGACACCTCCAGGAATGGTGACTCCACCACCTCCCCAGGCAGGCCATTCCAATGCCAATCCCTCTTTCTGTGAAGAACTTCTTCCTAACATCCAGCCTAAACCTGCCCTGGGGCAGTTTGAGACTGTGGCCTCTTGTTCTGTCACTGGGTGCCTGGGAGAAAAGACCAACCCCTACCTAGATACACCCTCCTTTCAGGAAGTTGTAGAGAGCAGTAAGGTCTCCCCTGAGCCTCCTCTTCTCCAGGCTGAATTGGCTGACATCTAAGGATACTTCCACAGATTGAGTCCTCACTATCCCTTTGGTGAGTGTGTATTTTGGGTACCCTTGAGTGGGAGTTTTCTCCTTGATGAGTAAGTGTGCATACATTTTGGTTCATCTTTCCATAAATAATATTTCTTAAAGCTTAAGGTTAAAGCTTGATTGGTTCTGTATATTCCTGACTGACATCTGAACTTGTAATTTAATTGTGTCTGAAACAGTGCTGAATAACTGTGGTTACAATCAACATTTTTGGGTGGCTGTTGCTGTCTCATTTGTGGGTGCCTCTGCAACACCATCCTACAACCACAGCTGGCTTTCTAGATAGAATAATCTTCTTTTAACTGAATATATACAGGAAGGCATTTTTTTTTTCACTGAGCATGTTCAGCAAAGCATGCAGCATGTTGGAACAGAGACAAAACATAGCTTTACTGACTATTTTTCACACCACTTTCAAGGCTAGAAGGACATTACAAGGAGAAATTGATTGCCACAGATTAAAAAATAGGAGGGAAGTGCCAGGCCACATATTTGCAGCCTGGTTTTATTTACATTGACTGAATGTTGTCTATAAGTGTATATAAATAAATGGTACCTGTAATCCTCTCTGGTAAGGATTAATACTGATGGCATCAATATTTAGACAAAACGTGACTCTCTATACCCATAACAGCATCACACCTCCTCTCACTGTACGTCATGGAGAAATTGCCCTTCCACCAGAAGTGGTGTGAAACCCCACAGGTGCCCTGCAACCCACCACTGTCTTCTACTTTAAGTTATATAACAGCACTCGTAGAACCATAGAATCAATCACACTGGAAAAGATCCTGGAGATCATCAAGTTCAACCACTAACCCTACTCTGCTATGCTTATTTGTCGCTGCTGTCATCACTGCTTCGTTCTCTCACTGCCTGCATCCTCCACCACTTGTTGCTGCCAGGAATGTGACAAATGCAACGACACACTTTGGATGGAAGCAAGTGCTCTTTATTTCAGGCCAGTGCAAGTGTAAGACCCGTGCAGGACGGAGGACCAAAAGCAAAATACCAAAAGGGCCCTGTCACCCTCATGGTGACCCCTTTTATCTCATCATATAAATAATGCATTAGCATCATCTAAGTGAGTACAGCCCAGTCTTTAACATACATCATGTCTTGTTTTTCCCCTGAGCCAGATGCCCCATTATCTTTCCTCCCCTGTGGGAGGCACCCTGAAGCTGTGGGAATGAAGGTCAAATGCTTATACACTGCTCATTACTATTCTCTCTTACATTGGATTCCCACATTTATTTTCAGAGAATATGAAAGAAACAGTGAGGAACAAGAAGGAATAACTCCAGCTTAATGGAAACTAGAGAGATCAAGCTATATTATTCTTGCATTACATGTTGCCTTGGTAGATGTAGGCACTTTTCATCCAACAGGCAACAGCGTGGCATAACTGTGACCACAGGATCCTTTTCCTTTCTAATCTGGTTAGCAATGCTAGCCCACGGTCAGATACTTGAATCTCTGGGAGAAAAATAAACTAATATTGAAGTCACCAAGCATCTTTCAGACGACCGATTTCTTCAATGATTTCCATGCTACACCAACTCATTTTGATTCACCACTCTCGTGGAAGTAATTGCCCCTTCTGCTTTTCAGATTCACTCAAGTTCACTTTAAACTCCAGGCAAACTTAAATTGAAAACAAGTTTTGTTCCAAGAAAGCAAGAGTTAAGTTTGTCTGGGATCTTTTATAAAATGGGAACAGATTTACAAAAGTTGCATATAGTACTTAAACACACTTTTAGGAATATTTAAACACATTTTTAGATTAATGCCAAGGCTTCCTCTCAGCTTCTCCATTATTTCAACTATGTTCTTGGGGAGAAGCATATGTTTTTGTACTAAATGTTGCCTTTTTACACCAGCAATATTTACTCTGTATTTTTTTTTCTTTTTCTTTAAATTTTAGTAGATACTTCTGTGATTTCAAGAGCACTTAAGCATTTCTCTTTCATGTCAGTGCTTGAACACATTCAACCTGCAATTCTTCACATCTTTCTGGAGAGCATCTAAATTGTTTTCTTACAGTCTAAAGAGAAACTAACTTCAGAAACTACTACTATTTCGTAGGAATTTCAAAATGCCTAGTAAGTAAGTTTCATGCTGAAATGCGATTCTCAAAGTATGGAGTCATCTTAGGCAAGAGTCAGTATCAAAGTAACTGAGAAATCACACAGAAATGCTCAGGTTGGAAAATACCTTCAGGATCCCCAAGTCCAATGGATAACCCTACTCTACAAGGTTCACCCCTAAACCACATCCCCAAGCATCACATCCAAAGGACCCTTAAACACATACACACCTGGCGACTCAACTTGCACACACGAGAAAGAACATAAACCAAAAGATCTAGCTAACAAAATTCTAGTGAAAAGCCCCATGTGCAACATTGTAATACACACTGCAAAATTCCTACCCACCAAATACACACGTATTCTGGTGTTTACTACATGCAAAGAACTCTCATACAGCAAGGATATTTGCAGGACCAAAACCTGCAGTATAATCACAGAATATAGTCAGTTGGAAGTGACCTCAAAAATCATCCAGTCCATCTGCTGACCCAGCACTGAAGGGTTAGCACTAAACCATGTCCCCAAGCACCAGGTCCACAGGCTGCTTAAACACTTCCAGGGATGATGACTCCACCACTGCCCTGGGCAGACCATTCCAATGTTTGATAACAGCTTCAGTGAAGAAATACTTCCTAGTATTCAGCCTAAACCTCCTCTGGCACATTTTGAAACCATTTCCTCTAGTCCATTCACTCAACACAAAGGAGAGGAGGCTGACCCCCTCCTCCCTCTAATCCCCCTTCAGGAGGTTCTACTTAGTTATAGACTTAGTGGCTTTTTCTTTTTTCTCCTATGAAATTTGGTTTTTTCCTCTTTTCTGTAGGTGAAATATCTGAATTTTGGAAATCAATTGAAAAAATCAAATATGGATGCTATGATGGCATTTAATAGATTTATGAATATTTCAGTTAAAAGTAAGGTAACATCTGAGTATTTCTATTTTGGAATTTTATTTCATATTTTAAAAAGTGGAGAACAGGAGGCTGAGGAGAGACCTCATCACTCTCTACCTGAAGGAAGGATGGGGCAGCCTCTTTTTTGGTGTCAAGTAACAGCACTAGAGGAAATGGTTTCAAGCTGTGCCAGTGGAGGTTTAAGCCAGATCTTAGGAAATATTTTTTCACTGAAAGAGTTCTCAAACATTGGAATGGTCTGCCCAGGGCAGTGGTGGAGTCACCACTCTTGGGGGTGTTCAAGCAGCCTGTGGACCTGGTGCTTAGGGACATGGTTTAGTGTTGATCTTTAAGTTCTGGGTCGAAGGCTGGACTGGATAATCTTTGAGGTCTGTTCCAACGGGATGGTATTCTGTGGTTCTGTGAAATACTTACTTTTCATCAGATAAGAAATTCCAGATGTATTTCTGTTATATTAGAGCTCACATTATTAAGTCATATGAAATAGTCACCCACTGGAAGATTCGAGAGATGTTTTGAAATGTATCAAGCGTATTAAAATCGTTTGACACAGACATCAGTCTAAAAGCAAGTCATAACATCATGAAATGTTAAACCATGCTCCTTTCTTTTTCCAAAATGTGAACTGTGCTATGATTACATGCATTTACTGATTCTACAGAGATTAAAAAAAAAAAAAAAAAAAAATTCACCTTATTGTGGGAGAAAATAGTAACTACAGTGACTGTTTTGCAGTTTTCTTATTAGTTTGAGAGCTTTGCATATAGTTCATATATACTATCTAATGCATCAATGGCAGAGCAGCCTAAAGATGCAATACATCCTTTTTCTTCTGATATTTTTTTTGCAGCATGATATATGACTTTAAAACAGCATGAAATTGCATATGCACAAGTTGTTAAAATTGGAGTTACCTCCATAAATTGGGCCATTACCATTTAGGAGGTAAGATACGTAACAATAAACGTCAGGTTTTGCTTTAGATGAAGCATTCTATACCATTGTGAATTAAAATATTAACACATGATGAAACATTTGTATAAAGCAAGAAATGTAATTTCGTATTACTATGCATTCCTCTTGTTTATAATTAAAGGCACAAGATTATATTCTGCCATCAGTATATTTAATATAAGCAGTAAGATAACTACTCATAAAACAACGCGTTCCTCACTGCCAGTTAGCAGCAGGGGAGGGGATTCTTAGTTTTACTTCTTTGTATTTCCATAGTTATTCACAAGCTTTCAGACTAACCAATTCCCTCTCAATCAACATACATTTCTTGCATCTACTCCACCATACAGGAATCTTAGGAAGACAAGCATGCTAACTTCTTTCCTACTATAGGCAACATTGCACATCTAGTGCTAGGTGGTATAAATCAGCTATATCAAATAATCACAATCAAAATTAGAGGCCTGTGGTGTTTGTTCCTGTCTACACAACTACAGCATGAATTACAACTAACCAATGTCATGTCCCATTCCAGGAGGGCATATGGAGACAGCTGTACATGCTGCCTCACAACTAGCTTGATTGCACATGAAGCTTTGATTTCTGCCTCTGAGGCTATCTCAGAGGTCTCTGCATTGTGCCCCACTGACAAATTCATCAAAGTCCATAGCTGGACACAGCAGAGTTGTCTCTGCAGGTTTCCTTTGCAAGGTAGGAAGCAGACATATTGCTACAAAGGAAGATGCACACACACAGGTTCAACATAATTTGTCCAGCTGTACATCTGGGGAGATCTGTATTGCATATCAAGACTGGCCCACTTCTCCTAATCAGATGCTGCCCTCTAATATTCTCCTTCCAGAAAAAAAACCAAACAAACAAACAAATCCTAACAAAAGTACTTGATTATTGTAAACTTGCATCTTTCAGTGCTGACAGAAACTTTTACACCTTAAATACACACAGCCTAAATAGCACAAAAATAATATCAAAGACTGACAGGAACTTTAATTGCAAAAAAGATAATTCTCCTGAAGTAGAAGAGAACCAGCGAGATAAAAATACCTAACTGCTGTATGAGCCTAAGTGACCTAGATAATTTGAAGAGAATGTTGCAGCTAAATGAAAGGGGGTAAAAGCTATTAAATGTGTTTTTCTTCTCTGGTGACAAAGGAATAACACAGGGTATATATATTTTTTTTCCTATTAGGGCATTTTATTCATAGTGTTACAGAACTGGGAAACGTAGAAGATGCTTGTGACCTGTTTGACATTCTTTACATACCTTTCTTAGCAACCCACAAATTGAATACACCTTCAATCAACTAGAAAAACAGAAAGGAGAAAATAAAGCTTGTTTAACACCATTTTCCTTCCTTTGGCTAATGGGGAAATCCAATTGAACAGCTTAACATGGCATAGAAGGTCACTGAGCTTACAAATCTTCAATGCAGAGGGTTTTAAGTGTATTTCTCATTTCCTGAGAAATTTTTTTTTATATATATATATATATATTTATATGTAGCAAACAGGACATAATAGTCACAGAGTCTCACATTCAAATATATATTTTAAAATCACATTCAACACAGGATTTTTAAGTGTAAATTTTAAGACTGAATAATTAAAAAAAAAAATCTCGCCATCCCATATTCTCAAGGAAGACAGTTCGGTGCATTTTTATGAGGAAAGTACTTTTTGTTTTGATTCTGAGTTTTAAGCAAGTATTTAATATTTGGGGATATTTAGTCAAAGGTTACATAGTAGGTCACCAATGTAATAAGCATTCTGGTACTGACTTTTGAGTGACAGCATTAAGTGTATTTCCAGTATTCGCTGATATACAAAGAGAGGTAATTTTGAATTCTACCCCTAATTTCTACAGTATTTAGAGAAGGAAAAAATAGCCAATTTGTTTTGAATTGGCAACTTAAGGGAGGCTCAAGCACCAACTGAAGCTGTATCTTTCACTTTCTCTACCCTGAGTCTCAGCAATCTCACTTTTTAGATTTGTCATCATATTTGTTATCATTCTCATGTGATCGGAATCATAATACCAACTGCATTTATTTCATTGCATTTAACATTACTGCCACTTCCACTATTTCTTTACAACTTATCCTTCAGCTTTTTTGCTAGATTCCTCCAGGAATCCCAGAGCCTTCTCAGTTTCACAGTATCACAGTATAAGCAAGGTTGGAAGAGACCTCAAAGATCATCAAGTCCAACCCATTACCACAGACCTCAAGACTAGACCATGGCACCAAGTGCCACATCCAAACGTGCCTTGAACACCTCCAGGGACGGTGACTCCACCACCTCCCCGGGCAGCCCATTCCAGTGGGGAATGACTCTCTCGGTGAAGAACTTTCTCCTCACCTCCAGCCTAAACTTCCCCTGGCACAGCTTGAGACTGTGTCCTCTTGTTCTGGTGCTGGTTGCCTGAGAGAAGAAAGCAACCTCCTGCTGGCCACAACCACCCTTCAGGTAGTTGTAGACAGCAAGAAGGTCTCCCCTGAGCCTCCTCTTCACCAGGCTAAACAATCCCAGCTCCCTCAGCCTCTCCTCATAGGGCTTGTGCTCGAGGCCTCTCACCAGCCTCGTTGCCCTTCTCTGGACACGCTCAAGCACCTCAATGTCCCTCTTAAATTGAGCCTGAATCAAACCAGAGACTCACATTATAGAATCTTTCCGTAAGTTAATGCCAAAGGAGATGACAGCCTTTCCATATGTTTGGTTTGGATAGTGAAGAGCAGTGAGAGGGCATGAAGGAAGCTTTGGGGATGGACCAACTAAAGGGGGTAAATCACCATGGACCAGTTCCTAGGACAGGCAGTTTGTAGCTGGACATTATGTAGAGATAAAAGCATCTGTCTCACAGCCTCTTCATACGCTTCTGCCTCCTAACACACTGATTTCTCTCACCAATGTGTGCTCATTACTCTGCCACAGATGGAGTCCTAACCTATCCTCCAGCTTTTGGGTTACTATTTCTGTGCCTATAATGACCATTTTTATGTTATGCTAAATATAGTGTCATTAATATCTCAAACTATGGGAAGTTATTCTAATTTCNACATCCTGTGATCCTGTGATCTAGCCATTCAATATCATGAAATCCTCTGGCAAACCTTTGATTCTTTTTATCTGACCTGAATGATTCTGAACCATCAGTAGTTTTGCCACATCACTTTACTGCATAATTCTCCTGCCCCCAGAAAATTGCATGCAACTCTTTCCCTTACGTAAACTGATGTCAGTTTTACCTGTTTTTTCCTGACTTAGAGCAGATTTCTGAANAAAAAAAAGAAAGAAAAAAAAGTCTTGAATATTCTAATGCATAATTAGCATGAAATTATTATAGGAGAGTAAAATAAGAATTGCTATTTTGGGCAAACCAAGGGTTCTTCTAACTTCATCCAACTCTGATGGTGGTCTGCACTTCTTAAAAACAGCAGGAAAAAAAATCACATAACACTTCAGAATAATACTCACATTTCTAAGAAATTATAGTTAGAAATTTCCCAGCTCAAGGTTCTGTTTACTAACATTCAGACTACTCAAGATGGACTTAACATTTCATGCTGACATGATTAGAAATTTTTCAATGAAAAAATGAAAATGAACTTTTTTTTTCTGACTTCATCGAAGAAGATACAGGATTTACTGTAGGCAGCTGAGTGGTAACATCTCATTCAGGACACACAGCATACACAAAGGAAAGAGTAACATGAGCTTTAATTATTAAAGTGGTTTTGGTTTGGTTTGGTTTTCCTTTTTGTAAACAAATACATTTAATCACCTATTGTGTTCGGTTTTGGGCTACTGCATTCAGTTTTGGGCTCCCCAGTTTAAGAGAGACAGGGATCTGCTGAATCTGAGTCCAGCAGAGGGCTACAAGGATGATTAGGGGGATGGGGCACTGCCTGATGAGGAGAGGCTGAGGGACCTGGGGCTTTTTAGTCTGGAGAAGAGAAGACTGAGAGGGGATTTAATAAATGTTTATAAGTATCTGAGGGATGGGTGTCAGGAGTGGGGAGAGAGGCTCTGCTCACTTGCCCCCTGTGATAGGACAAGGAGCAATGGATATAAACTGCAGCACAGGAGGTTCCACCTCAACACAAGGGGGAGCTTCGTTACTATAAGGGTCACAGAACACTGGAACAGGCTTCCCAGAGAGGTTGTGGAGTCTCCTTCTCTGAAGCCTTTCAAGGCCTGTCTGGATGTGCTCCTCTGTGCCCTGAGCTAGATTGTATGGTCCTGCTCTGGCAGGGGGTTGGACTCAATGATCTTTTTTGGGTCCCTTCCAACCCCTGACATCCTGTGATCCTGTGATCTAGCCATTCAATATCATGAAATCCTCTGGCAAACCTTTGATTCTTTTTATCTGACCTGAATGATTCTGAACCATCAGTAGTTTTGCCACATCACTTTACTGCATAATTCTCCTGCCCCCAGAAAATTGCATGCAACTCTTTCCCTTACGTAAACTGATGTCAGTTTTACCTGTTTTTTCCTGACTTAGAGCAGATTTCTGAAATATGAATTTTGGTTGGGGGGTTGTTTTGTTTAGTTTTTTGTTTTTGGCGGTTTTTTTTTTTCCCATTTAATCTCTTCAAAACAAACAAATCAAAAGTAAAAATATTTACAGATACCCATTTTATTTCTGCTTCAGTCAGACTGACTCCTTTGAAGGATTAATGCAGTCATGAGGTACGGCTTCTTTGCAAAACTATAATGACTCTTCTTTTTGGATCCACTGCTGGCTACAGTTTTATATTTTTATTTCTTTTAGAAGAGATGACTTCTGGTGCCTGCTAATGAAATTAAGACATTGGCAGAATCATGCTGTGTAAAAGAAGGTATTATTGCAGGAGGCTTCATAGTCTCCCTTCAGAGTGCTGACACAGGTTGCCTGGAGAAGTGGAGTCTCCTTCTCTGAAGCCTTTCAAGGCCTGTCTGGATGTGCTCCTCTGTGCCCTGAGCTAGATTGTATGGTCCTGCTCTGGCAGGGGGTTGGACTCAATGATCTCTGAAGGTCCCTTCCAACCTCTAAAGTTCTGTGGTTCTGTGATACATAGTAAGTAAAAGCAGAAAAAAACCCCAACAACCTGTTTCATTATCAAGCTGTTGCATAAAACTTCCATTGAGTGTTTCTGTGGACAGCATGCACAGTCTTCCCTTATCACAGAATGGTCACTTCAACTGGTCAAAGACAGCCTATAGAAAGAAGCATCTATGTCTGAGAGGTACAAACTCAGCCAGAAGGAGGTTTAAGAATGCTGCAGAGCAACAGGGGAGTAGCAGGCCTGGGACTGGGCTTGTGTCAGACAAGTTTGATCCCTGACTTTCAGCCTCACTGACTAAAATGACATGACACTGACACAAGGATATATGCTGGATCTGCTTAAGAGATGTAGAAAGCTCAAGAGAAATAAATGCAGATGCTTGCATCTCCTCTTTCCCTTTCCCCATTGAACCTTAGACAGGCAATCATTCTTTTGTAGATGTGGGGAATGGTCAGTATGATTTGTTTGAGCTTCAGTATGTTTCCATAAGAGGGTATTAGATAAGTGTGGGCAGTACCTCAAAACTGTTTTTTTCCTCCTATTTCTACTTTTGAACTTTCAGTCTAAGCATAACAAATCCACTGAAGTCTTATCTGTCTGTATGAAGAGTTTTGCTTTGGAGATTCTGAAGACAGTTAGATGTAATGGTAATGAATTCTGAGCACGGAAATGATGATGTCTACTGCCAGCAACAATCATGCAAATTTGTAAATGTTTACAAGTTTGCAGGCTAGACATATGCACCACTGAGACCAATATTGTAGTGTTATCTTTAGTTTGTTCTGTGTCGTCCGTCCCCCCCGCCTCCCCGCAAGATACATACACAATAATAACTCCAAGGGAACAGCATGTATTCGATTTTCTTTAAATTACTCCTTTTTTTTTTTTTTACTTTACTGTAAGTGCAACAGAAAACAATGGAAGTTTGAATAAAAGCCTAGGAGCTACGAGTCCAAGAGTGAGAAAGGGAAAAGTGAAAGAACTCTACGAATACCACTTGACTACTTTTTGCCTAGGTAAAACATACTAGAAATGAAAGTCCAGTGCCCTCTATTGCTAACAGCAGCGATTGCATTGCTTGCTTGACATGTCTAACGCATCCGAGGGAAGCCCTTGTTATTCTGCAAGGGCTGACGGCTGCAAGAAGAGGCCATCAAAACAAAAATGTGAAGGCAAATGACATTAACATAATACAAATGCATGCTTTAGTCTGTCTTCCTAATTGGACTAATCCACTCTGAAGTTTCAAATTAAAGGTCTGAGGTACTGCATGATCTCGGAAGCAGTGAAAATTTAGAGTCTGCATTCACTTAGACATTTCAAACGGTGAAAGCATCTTATTGTGCAGATGCATATTGTCTAAGATCATATGCTTCTACATTTTTTTCTGGAAGGGAAGTCACTTCTAATAGAAAACATGTTAAGCCTTAACATTTGATTCAGGAAAATAACTTAACCTTTGAAAGTACAAACAAAAGATACTGAAAATATGACATCATCTTCACTGACTAGACTGCAGCAGCAATGGCTCTAATACTTTCTGACTGATAGAGATTTTCCCCTAAGCACTGCTCTACATATGGGCAGTGTAGCTGTGGCACCAGTCCTGGAGCTCCCATGGGCATCTAAGCCCAGGAAGAGGATCAGGCTTGGAGATAAACTTCTCGTGGAGGCAGACCACACAGTCCCCAAGGAGAAGCTGGTGTTGAACTGTAACCAGTTTTGAATTTATGCCCACCAAGGCAAAGCACAGCAAACATGTCACTGTGCAGTAAAGAGAGGAGACAGAAGTGAGCCTTGCAAGCAAAAAGTCTTCTGAGATGGCAAGTAACCACAGCTCCACCAAAAGACACACAGATCATTATGTGGAATGAGAAGTTTCACTTTGATGAAAAGTGGAAATGAATCTGCTCCCCATAAGCTGTCTTATTCAACTGCAGTCACATAGACATTTCAGGGAAAAAATCCACAGCAGGCCAAGTTGTACATTTTCCTGGCAACAGGAGAATCTTATGGAGGAAAAAACATTAGAGAATGTCTCCCCTTTACTCACATGTAATAGTTTCTTTGCTTTTTTTTTTTTTTCTTTTTGTTAATCTCAAATGTCTATCTTTGTGTAACCAGATGTATTTTTGTCTTTTCTAGATTGTCATTACAATGTTTCTTTTCTGTATGGAGAGTTCTTAAGACATCTCCAGCTGCATGACTGACTAAGTGGGTCCAGAGAGAGGTACTTCTGCCCCTCCACTCTGTCCTGCTGAGGCTGCATCTGGAATATTGTGTCCAGTTCTGGGCCCCTCAGTTCAAGAAGGACAGAGAACTTCTTGATACAGTCCCATGCAGAGCCACAAAGATGATGGAGCAGAACATCTCCCTTATGAGGAAAGGCTGAGGGAGGTGGGGTCTCTACCTTGGAGAAGAGCCAGCCTCTTGTCAGCAATGTTCAATGGTAGGACAAGGGGCAATGAGTGTAAGCTGAAGCATGAGGCGCCACATGAACATAAGGGAATTTTTTTCACTGTGAGGATGACAGAGAACTGAAACAGGCTGCCCAGAGAGGTTGTGGAGTCTCCTTCTCTGGAGACATTCAAAACCCACCTGGATGCACTCCTATGCAACTTACTCTAGGTGATGTTGCTCTGGAAGGGGCGTTAGACTTGATGATCTTTCACGGCCCTTTCCAATGCCTAGGATTCTGTGATTCTCTGTGACTTTCATGATAACTTGAACAAAGAAATAAAGAAAAGTTGCCTTCTTGAACAGTACTTTGTTTTTGTCATGCTGCATTGTGACACTACTTAGTTTCTAGTATTTACTTTTAGAATAAGAACATTAACCCTCTATTTAAATCCCTGCCAGCATCCAGGCCTCTGCACTGGGCAGAATTAAATACTGATAAATATTAAATTGATAAGAGAGACATATCTAAGTGTTTTGCCAACAGGAAGCTGAAAAATCACTTTGGAAGCAAAACATAAAAAGCCATCAGGTTAATAAATTTGAAAGCTTCAATGCAGAGTAGCTGTTACGTGCAAATTCAAAGCAAGAGGATATTTGTGCCTTTAAACCATGCCTATTTCTGTTTATAATCTTTCTGTTCATTATAACTTTCTTAGCCATGCAAAAACTCAATAAAAATATATAAATAGATAGTAGAAGTTCTAGAATTAAATTCTGCGTACAATAAATGGAAATATTGCCATTGGCACTAGCTTTAAAAAGTACAGTAATTTTTATGTAGTTATTTATTCTTCATTCCAAGGGAAATTTATTTGAATTTTAAAAAAACTAAAATATTCACACAGCACATAACCCTTTTAACTGCATTTAAAATAAATAATAAAAAAACCCCAAACTAAAAACACAAACCCAACACCCCAAACTATGCAGAATATGGAGAGTAAGTACTTTACTATATATCAATGCAAACAATTGTGAGCATGTGTTTTGCCTGATACTTGCTTATCTGTTCCAGAGATACCTAAAACCCCAAAATTACTTAATACTTAAAAATGCAAATTTGCTTTCTATACAAGTTTTAAATGTGATTTGTCTTCAAAAGCAGATGAAAAGCTTTTGCTTTAGTAATACAGAATAGACAAGATGGGCTTTTGGTGTGCTCCTGCAAGGCATATTATGGAGAGCTTATTGGCATGTGAAAGTCTGGCATTTCAGAACAATGTGCATCCCAAGGAAGGTCTTGATCACTCTGAGCCAGAAAACAAAGTCAAGCAGTATTAATCTTCAGTGAGAGTTCTGGTTATTTGCCACATTGTAGCAGAGAAAAGTCATTTGGCTCCCACATAAGTAAACTGCTCTTTCTCATTCCTTTCATTGTAGCACTTACAAAGTCTGGCAACAGAGACACAGAACGGATTAATTAGGTGTTTAGGATGGATGAACACAATCATGGTGACTTGCCAACATCAAATAACATCAACTATTTTGTACTTTTTTTTTTTTTTCCAGATTTATCACAAATGATGCAGTTTTAAAACCTGTGTGGTTTCCTGAAAGTTTTCATTCAGGAAAAAAAAAAAAAAAAAAAAAAATCTGAGGCTGTTCCAAAGGTATTAGTTAATGGATTGAGTTGACATCTGCCATATTCACTTTTTCTATGCAGCCAGCACAGATTTGATCAGATTTTACTACAGACACAACTCCAAAATTTTACTATCAATTGATCTTTTGTTTGTCTTTGAATCACTGTTTGTACAGGATAATCTGATCCTCCTCAACATTTATCTCCAAATTAGCACTCCTTGGATAAATAGGGCACAACTTTACTTTGGAGGAGATTCAGCAGAACCCTACTGACCCAAGTAAGGAAACAGATACGAGCAAAATCAGAGGCTTTTGAAGAAAGTTGTTGTGTGGATGTGCCACATCAGCAGTAAAATTACAACACGTGCTACTTTGTGACTTGGCAGAAGCAACATTGGCTATTAGTGAGTATTGGTTACTGAGTTGTGCTATTTCTCAAAGCTTTGAGCAGGGTCAACATTTAACCATCACTTACTCTGACCACAATTACTCTACTTCAGATAATTTCTCAGGAACATTTTTACTTATTAATTTAAAAGAATAAGTTGCCTTTTTCTTTTTTTTTTTTTTTTTTTTTTTCCTTGTAATTGAGTGCAAGTAAGTTTAGTTTGCATTTGACAAAAAAAGGATATTAAAAAATAGTTCCTCCCTCTTTTAATAATTCTGCCTTAACACAAAAGAGTTTGAGTATCAAATTATGTAGGAAGATCTGCTTTTTGGTGGTTTTTCACTGAAAACAATGATAAAGACTGGATGAATTACAGACTGAGAACCTACCTATACTGCAGTGACAGGTACTGGTTCAAGATACTCTAAAGATACAGGCCTAGATGCAAATGATTTTGACCAGGAATGGCTGCAGAATAATCAGTGGCAACACAGACCTTGGCTTGTTTTCTCTGTTCCTCCAAGGGCTTTTCTGCAGGCAATGAAGTCTGTGTAAATGGCTACAACACCACAGCTATCTGAATGAACTTTTCTCACTTTACCAACAATGATATTTAAGATTCTCCTGCAAATTCAGTGTTGATGTACTCTGTAGAACTGAATGCCAAAACTGAAATCCTACAACACCAGCACACTCTACTGATTACTTTCATGTGAAACAGCAAGGGATCATTTCTAGTCTCACAGACATGCGTAGGCAACTACTGTTCTGCTTTGGAAAATACAACATGCCAAATGACATCAATGAATCTTGAGCACACTGACATGAACCTCAAAGTACAGGATCTAATTCTAATTTCTCTACCAGTAACTCACTTATCTAAGTAGCAATCCTATAGGATCCTTGTCAAGACAGCAGTTTGGACAAGGCTTATGACTGAACACTTTCATCCACGGTTTTGTGATCTGTTGCCAACCTACCTCCCTCTAGGCTTCCATTATTAATTGTAGTGCAGAAATATGGCTAAAGAAATGCTACATCTCAAGGAGTGTGATGTAGATTATTCACAGGGGTTAACCCGCAGGTTTCCAGCCCCCTGAGCTGAAGGACTGGGACAGTGACTAGAAAAGAGCCCCCATAATCCAAGGGGAAATGTTTAGCAACCTGCTGAGCTACTTAGATGCACACAAGTCTATGGGGCTGCACGGGCTCCACACAAGGGTACTGAGAGAGCTGGTGGAACACCTCACCAAGCCACCTTTAATTGTTTTAACAGCACTCCTGGCTGACTGGGGAGGTCCCAGGTGACTGGAATTTAGCAAATGTGATGCCCACCTGGCAAGAAGGGCTCGAAGAAGGATTCAGGGAACTACAGGCACACCAGTCTGACCTTGATATCAGCAGAGCCTATGGAGTAGATAGTCCTGAGCATAATCACACAGCACACACAAGACAACAAAAAATTCAGGCAGAGTCAGCATGGGTTCATGAAGAGCAGATCCTGCTTGACTNTTGAGGTCTCTTCCAACCTTGCTTATACTGTGATACTGTGATACTGTAATCTAATCTTCTATGACAAGGGGACCCACTTCAGAGGATGACATACAGGCTGTGGATGTTTTCTATCTAGACTTTAGTAAAGCCTTTGACACTGTTTCCCATAGCATTCTCCTAGTGAAACTGGCTGCTTGTGGCATGGACCTACAGACTCTTCACTGGGTAAAACACTGGCTGGCTGGCTAAGCCCAAATAATGGTGATGAACAGAGTTAAATCCAGTTGGTGGCTGGTCACAAGTGGTGTTTCCCAGGGCTGAGTACTGGAGTCAGTTCTGTTTTAGATCTTTATCAATGCTCTGGATGAGGCAATTGAGTGCATCCTCAGGAAGTCTGCAGACAGCACCAACTTAGGTGGGAGTGTGGATCTACTTGAGGGTATGAAGGCTCTACAGAGGGATCTGGACAGGCTGGGTTACCAAACCAAAGCCTATCCTATGCTGTTCAAGAAGGCCAAGTGTTGGGTCCTACACATGAGTCATAACAACCTCGTGCAACAATACAGCGTTTGGGGCAGAGTAGCTGGAAAACTGCCTGGCAGGAAAGGACCCAGGGGGTGTTGGCTGAGTGAATATGAGGCAGCAGTGTTCCCAGATGGCCAAGGAAGTGGCAAAAGCATCTTAGCTTGCATCAGAAATAGTGGAGCCAGCAGCACTAGGGAAGTGATCTTGTCCCTGTATTTGGCACTGCTGAGCATGCACCTCTAATGCTGTGTTCAGCTCACTATAAGAGATTGAGTTGCTGAGTGTGTCCAGAGAAGGGCAACAAATCTAATGAAGAGTCTGGACAACAAGTATTACGAGAAGTGGCTAAGAGAACTGGGGCTGTTTAGTTGAGAGAAGAGGAGGCTGAGGTGAGACCTTATAGCTCTCTACAAATGTCTGAAAGGAGATTGTAATGAGATGGGTGTCCGTGTCTTCTCCCAAGACACAAGTGATAGGACAGAAGGAAATGGCCTCAAGTTGCACCAGAGGACATTTTGATTGGATATTAGGAAAAAAAGATCTTCATTGAAAAGGCTGTAGAGTGTTGGAACAGGCTGCCCAGGGAAGTGGTTGAATTGCCATCCCCAAAGGCTTTTAAATACATATAGTTGTGTAGTGTGTTGTGTAGTGACATGGTTTAGTGGCGGATTCGGCAATATTGTGTTAATGACAGCACTCAAGCACCTTCGAGGTCCTTTCCAACCAAAATGATTCTATGATGTCTATAGAAGGCAAATCTTAAGGTAAATTTGATAAATAAAACTATCATTTTCTCTACAAAGCTTTATCAGATTACTCCCCTCAGAGTCTGCAACAATTTCAATTCACTTTCAATTGCCTTTTGTTTTATTTTGAAGTCATTTTGAGTGATAGCACAGAACACTGAGCAAGTCTGTGAGCAAAAGCAGTGCTACAAATTTTATTATGAGATGCCAGACTTGCAGTAGTACAGACTGTCTTTACCTCCAATATTTGACATGCTTCCTCAAAAGGTCAGTAAATATTTCATTTGTATCGGTCTTTTTTTGTTATCTGATATGCAGAAGACATTTAATCTACAATCCCAAGAGACCGAGAAAGTGAATGAGAGTCTTGAATAGCTTCAGCTTGTCCATGAACTCAAGAAGAGGGAAAGAACTGTGATCATCACCTCTCCCATCATTTAAGCCACATACAAAGACTGGATAAGTAAGAAATATCTTTACAGCTATGCAGCTTGACTAAACTTGCGAGCAACACCCCCTTCTGTCTTCCTTTCATCCCTGCCTATACCAGTTGCCTGAACATCCTACTGCTATACAAAATTTTAATTTTACTAATTTAATTTTACTAATTACAAGTGCAAAGTTTAATTATATTGACTGCTACTCCAACAGCCACGTATATCTTAAATGAGGATGCTAACCCTACCTCCTTTGGCACAGGCTGCATCTTTACTGCAAAAATGGGAATATAATTCCATAGTCAACTTACAAACAACTACTTCTTAATATTTCTACCTGCCATTTTTCACAACTTAAATTCTCAGTTAAAAGGATTACTTAAAAAATTAATTGGATTTCCCATAGAGCTATTAGTGAAATATATGCTATCCTTATGTTTATTTTAATATTCTGCCTTCTTCAATAACATCAGGAGGAAAAACGAAACATGAGGTAGAGAGAAGAAAAAATAAAAACAACAATCCAACACAAATCTGCCATTTTCTGACTCTTGCTTCTGCATAGCTGGAGAATAGCAATTGTTTCATTGTACTGTCATACATAACATTTTCTTTGACTACGCAGTCAAGTTTTCTACCTTTTCATAGCAAAAATGTGGACACCCTTTTTAAACATCTGAATTTACAAGCCATTTTATGAACACAGCGGGGTTGATACTGCAGATTAAAATGTTGAAAACTTGTTCACAAATTCCCATTCTTTTATGAAATCTATTCACAGGTTAAGATGTTGACCTCAGGTTAGCCATAAAGTTACAAGCTAATGCTCAAGTTGCCAAAACGTACAACTCTTATCTGCTTGCCTTCCCTGTACTCACAACAGACACTTTGATTGTTAACATTAAAATTGTCAGTACTTCCAGATACTCCATAATGAGGGAACAAAATTAATTGCCACTATTTCATTAGTCATAGGAATATGTTGTTTCCTTTTTTTGGGGTGGGAGGTATTTGGATGCTGGAATTTCCAAGGGTTTCAATTTAAAATTAATTGCCATTTACAAGCTCTTTCATAAATACAAGTAAGGAACATTACCATCTTTAGTAATGCTTTCTCTTTTGAAATCTATTACACAATAAATAAGCAAAAATGTTTAACCAGTGAGGTGACATAAGCTCAGTGTTAACTGTTGTGGCAATTTCGAAATTCTGGCAGAAAAATGTTTCCACTTGAGGACTTGTGACACAGCTGCATTCTCCCAAAACAGATAGCAAAGATCCTGCATTTCATTTAAAAACAAAGGGTTTCAGTTACTATAAGTTCTAAAAGTTGAGGTCTGAGCAACATCTGTCACACCTAGGACTGGATATATCTCTTGTGAGAGCTCTAATTATACTTCTATTATTAAAAAATAGGTTACAATATATTTCTTTCCTATCATTACGCGCACATTGAAGAACACTATTTTATAAATAAACTTCTTCAGAGGATAAAAAAAAATTCTTTTGGAATAAAATTATATTAAAGAAATATACTCCACTTTTTTTTTTCCTTTTGAATTGCTTTATGTTTCTTCTTATTGCACAACATTTAGATGGCAAATCAAGAATATATCACTGAAGAAAGTCACGCACAATGTCTATGAACACAACAGGGAAAAATGTTTTTTAATTTACTAAATGTTTTATCTCAAAGACATTAAAAAAAAAACTGTTGGCCTTTCTTACTGAAATAATGATGAGTTGTTTATAGAGGAGTCATAAACTGTAATCTTTAAAGCACGGATTGCATACACAGTCCATTTTCTGTCTAGTAAAAGTAGCAGAAATTAAAGAAAAACCTGCTCTTTTGAGGAGCTATAAGAGAAACCTGCAAATGCATTTTGCCCAGCTTTACCCCATACAGCATCCCACTTAACCTGCCAAATAAAAGACTGAAGAGAGACAGTGGCCTCACCCACAGCAATTGTAATCTTGCTGACAGTCCTGCTAGCTTTCCCTAGATACCTTTCACAGACTTTTTGGTAGCACTCCAGAGGTTTCTAGGTTCAGCATATCACAGACAGAAAATTACCAAAATTACTGTGGTTGAGAGTTTGTTATGGATTTTACATTGGGGTCTTGACTCCTTAGCTAAGCAGTAGCAGAGTTCATTGCTGAACTTGAGGCATCCAAGTCCAAAGTATCTACACATAACCCAACTAAAATCTCACTGCATGTGTTTAGGAGTTTTTCCTCAGCATCCAAATGAAGTAGAGGGAGACTCCAGTATGTTTATGAATGTATATTCACATACAACTAAAACTATTATTTATAGATCTGAATTAAAAGGTAGCTAAAATATTATTAAAGTACACTTCACTGAACTAGAATTGAAAGAAAAACATCTAGATCAATCAGATGACTGAGTCAAATCTACCATTAAGAGTATCTGCTGATAGGTTGTATTTTCTAAAGCCTTTGTGAGTCTTGCTCTTCTACAGACTTAGTAACTGCAAGCTTTGCTATTCCATAAAACAACCATTTATGAGAAAGTAACACTCTAGGAATATGACATTTGCTTTAGATACAAAACCAAAAGTTACTCTTAGCTTTCTGCAACTGCTTCTGTGATCATAACAAGACCTAACTGGTAATACATTTTCAATTAGCTTGTACTAGATGACTGCTAAAATCTCACTGTTGCCAAGAAAAACAAAATAATTACGTTTTACACCTTCTGTTATGCATTTCCATTCTCATAGCCATATTTTTTTTTCTTTTTTCTTTTTTTTTAATAGGACCATGTTGCTGACTCACTTTATGATTCAATGTACTTTATGGAGCTTTTCTTTGTCCTGTTATTGCTGTCTCAGTTACTCCCTCCTCTGTATGCATAAATTTCACTTCTGTCCTAAACACAGTACTTTACATTTGCCTTGTAATTCATCAATCTATTTGGGACTGTTTGTTCAAGATTGTATTTTATCCTGATCCAGTCCTCCAACTGTGGGACATTGAGCACAAAAGAGTGCTGCCTACATCACTTGAATAACGACTAGAAAATGCTTCACAGAAGAGTCTTGTAGGAATCCCTGCTGGACTGAACCACTCTTAAGCCTGTTTTTCAATACTATGGTGTTTGTCAGGTTATTTTACTCCTTTTTTTTTTAATGAGAAGAATCAAATGGGACACAATCAAAAGTCAGACTAAACAGAAGATATAGCTACTATTTTATTGCTGTCTATTGCCAGGTAAAATGACAGATTATAGAATTATTACTGGCAAATGCAATCTAGGGATTATCCTCCAGGAATTTTGAAAATATTTAATCAAATTTATAGTTTGAACTCAATTCTTCCTGTGTATTAAAGATAATTATACACTGCCAGGGCAGCCTCCTTTAAATAAGTTATGTGTTTGGTTTTCCTCTTCAGTACATTTGAGATCTTTACCATTCTCAAAGATAACTTCTTCAAAACATCTTAGAACTGACTTTCATAATTTGCTGACTGGATAACACCTCTTTAACTTTTCTCCACTTCAATTCATCTGGTTTTGTGAAGCTTGTGATTGCAATTAGAAACAAGACAATCCCAACAGAGGAAATTCCTCCACATACTAGGAATAGAAAAAAAAGAAGTCCAACAAACAATAATTCATGTCCATCATGAAAGCAAACTGAAACAGAGAACATTTTGAGAAAATAGTGACTTCTTACACTTTGAACCCTACTGAAAACAAGGGAATAAAACTTGGATTTTTTTTTTCCTAATACATCAGTCAGCTCCATTCAGCAATATCTAAAACTTGTAACTGTTATCTTTAAAATTAAGCCTCAGAGGAGAAATATAAGTTTAAAAAAACCAACAAAACCAACCAAACAAAATAATAAAAAACAACCAAAAACCCCAACAATTAAAAAAACCCAAACCACCCAATCACCTCAACACATTTAGTTTATAAATAAATAAAACTACTTCATTACCTTAGCAAACTGTGCATTTATCCATTTTGTGAATGTTTTCTTTTGAACATCTTCCCGTTCATCTGCCAGAGAAAATAAAACACTTCATTAGAATTATTCCACAACATAGTAAAATATTATTGGTTAAAGCTCCAGTCTTGGTTTGTAGTAAAGCTACTACTGAAAATTCAAACACTTTCCGGGCATTTATTTGAATATATTCTGTCCTTGCCAATCACATCAATCTATTTCTGAAAGTCTACAGATTCCCTTCATAGTCGTGGTTTCTATCCCTAGCTCATCCCACGTATCCTGCTGGTTCTTTTCTACTAGAACATGTTGCAGTACCAACCCATATTCTCCAAAGGTTTTTGCATGAGGGAACTCTTCAACAGCACTTTTAGAGAAGTGCTTGAAATAAATTTATATGCACATCAATTTCTTGAGGAAGTTAAGCCTTCTGGACCACAGTGATAGGTTTCCATTGGCAGGCCCTGCCATATCTTGTACCTTTTCTGCCTTACAGCTACTTAGCTGTTACAATTTCTTATTCATAGAATCATAGAATGGTAAGGTTGGAAGGGACCTCAAGGATCATCTAGTTCCAACACCCTGCCATAGGTAGGGACACTTCCCACTAGTACAGGTCACTCAAGGCCTTGTCCAACCTGGCCTTGAACACCTCCAGAGAGGGAGCAGTCACAATCCCCCTGGGCAACCTGTGCCAGTGCCTCACCACCCTCACTGTAAAGAACTTCCTAACATCTAGTCTAAATCTCCCCTCTGCCAGTAATTATTATTTTTCCTTCAACAGGGGAAAAAAAAAGGCAAACAAAAAACTCCAGCCATACGTGAAATTTCTTCTCCATTTTTTTCAATGCAAAACAGCATTATGTGAGATGAGATCATAGAATGGTTTGGGTTGGAAGGGACCTTCAAAGGCTGTTTAGTCCAAACCCCCTGCAGTGAGCAGGGAGATCCCTTACTAGATCAGAATGCTCACAGCCTTGTCAATTATCTTAAGCCTTGATTTCTATATATAAGTTATAAGCATAATAATGATGTAGAATGGAACTGGACACAGAAGGGTACACTTCTGATGGATTTTGTGTACATGGGAAGAGAAGGATGCACTCAAATCAGAGCCAGATAAGCAGTTGCTTGAAGCAATCTATTAGCTATCATCGCTAAACTAGTGTAGAAGGGCAGATCTCTCTGCATGACAAAGCCAAACCGAACTAGAATTAAAGGGTATGTGGAAAAAGCTGCAGAATGCTTATACTAAAATAAAGCTCACTCAATGCTGCTCCTGGTTTTTAGCAAAATTAACTACACTTCTTAAATAAAAAGGCATATTAAATTCCCATCTGAAATGTTCAGCAATTAATAATGTTAATGGATTTAGCTGAATTTGAAAGGCAGGTATGCATGAGCTACATGAGCTACAGCATTAATAATGTGATTTGCTTTTCCTCCCTCAGCCCCTCCAAGACGACAAGACATGGCAAATCTTCTTGACACAGACATATCTTTCATTCTTAAAACTGTGGTGCCAGGGGAGATTTAGACTAGATATTAGGGAAAAACTTCTTTACTGAAAGAGTGGTCAGGTATTGGAATAGGTTGCCCAGGGAGGTGATGGAGTCACCATCCCCAGAGATGTTCGAAAAACATGTAGACATGACACTCTGGGACATGGCTTAGTAGCCATGGGGATGATAGGTTGGTGATTGTAGAGGTCTTCTCCAACCTTAATGATTCTGTGATTCTATGGTAAAACCACAACTCAACAGCACTTTCAAAGTGCCTTTTCACAAGAATGTTTTCCATTCTTGACAACACAACACAGTCGTGGGAAAAATAATATTAAATGTTATAAAGCTACTATTTCATTATATAAAACATCTGCATACAGGAAGGAGTGTCTTCTAATTGCTTTCAGATGATCATGAGTGAAAAGACTGACAGTGCAACTGGCAACTGGAAACATGCCATAGAAGTGTTACGTACATTCTGCCACTAATATATTAGTATTTGCTGCAATAAATACTGCTACTGCTGTCTATCCCAAATAATACTGATTCCTTCATCCTTGGGCTGAAATTGATATTCAAATAGTTGGAGATACATCAAAAATCAACAGCATGCTTGCATGTTTAGGCACTGGAATGGACTGCCCATGGAGGTGGTGGAGTCACCATCCCTAGAGGTCTTTAAGAAAAGATTGGATGTGACACTTGGTGGCATGGTTTAGCTGATGTTAGGTTATAAGCTGGGCTTCATGATCTCAGAGGTCTTTTCCAGCCTCGGTGATTCTGTGATTACGTGATGTTGAGGAAAGGCATGCTTTTAGTCACAAATGATGCTAAAGCTATTAAAGTTTGTATTTTTTCTCACAAACATCACTTCCTTCTTTGTTAAATGTTAGTAAACTGCTCATTAAATTAGTTTTTACTTATTCTAGCCATGTGCAATACACAGAAGATGGGAGAGGGAAGATGCATTTTGCTGGTACAATACACGTATTCAATCTGATGTGGCACTACAAACTTCTTCAGCAGTTTCATGTAAAATATTACATATGAATAGCTATTTCAGTCTAACCATCTCTGATAAAAATGGCAAATGCAACCTCAAAAGAGGAATATGTGGAATTTATCAGGGAAAGGGAAAAAGGCAAAAATGCCTGTTTCAAACTGTTCAAACTTCTACTTTTCCAGTTCAGGCTACTGTAAGAGCGCATTCAGTAACACTGTGTAGGGTATTCTTTGTGGGTTTTGTTTGCTTGAAGTTTTTTTTCTTCCCCTCATTGTGCTGGTTTGGGAGTTACCCACTTCCCAGTCTAGACTCAGCCAGCTGGAAGTTAAGGAATGAAGCTGTATTTACAGCTTAGCACAATATACAAGCAGATATTTACAATATATTACAAAATACATACAGATATATACAGAAATATACAAGTTAAAGGTAATCCAGAAACACAATACCCCTCCCAGAAATAGGACTCCCCAGGAGGGGCTCTCAGCCACCCTTCCACCTTCTTTCCACCCCTCTACCTTATCCCAGGGTCTGCCTTACGTGCAAGGTGAGTTTGGAGGATCAGCAAGGGAGTTAGAAGCAGAATGATTAGTTGAGTTAACAGCAGATGGCCAGAAGACACACCAACTCCAACAGAGAGAGAGACTCTCTGTCTTATCTATGTTTGTGTCCTTGTTTTTATGGATCTCAGCAAGCCTATGAGTGAAGTAGACACCACCATTGTTTTCTTTTCACAGCCTATACTCTATTTTTTTCCATTAAAATATTCCAATTAGCCTCAAACCAGCGCACCTATAAAGGCACATGCCAGAAATTTAGCTGCTAGTCAGCAATTAATTCACACCCCTTGAACTAATGAAAACCAAGGTCTTCAGAGGAAAACAAGTTAAACAACTTAAATGTTTGAAACCTATTCAAAGTTCTGACACCAAACCAGCTTTCCAAACACAAATCTATTCTACTGCTGTTATCTTTATACAGAGATTATTTCAAGCACTTTCATCTCTAGACACTTGCTCTGACAAGTTTATACCAAGTGATTTATTAGTGACAGCCTCATAACCTTAAAAAGAATCAATCTTTTGGTTATGCAGGTCATGATTTCCCCACAGTAAGGATTTTTTTTTTTCCAAAGAAGATGTTCTCCTAACCCAGATTTATGGATTGAATACTAGATGTGGAAGCTGAATGACATTTGTCTGGGTTCTGTAGGAACATGCCAAGAATGCTCATCTGCCACTTTCGTAAAGCTGTGTTTATAACAGATCCTTCGTCAGTGAGCAGATGAATGCCCTTGCAGGAGCTTTTACTGTGAGTCAATAGGAATAATCAAAATGGCCAAGCAGGTTATTCCTCTGGCTGTTCAAGACTAACATAGCATGTTTGCTCCTTTCCTTTAGGGCTGGAAGAACTGCAGAATAGCACACTGTCTTTCTTCAAGTTAGACCCAAACGTGAAACAGCGCAGGATCCTAGGCTCTCTTGTTGCAATAATAATGAGACCACTTCCCACAGCAAAAATATGCTTTTCTTAAAATGCTGGACATTATGTGAAGTAGGCTCAACCTCCTCTCAGTAGGTTATAAACTCACAAAACAAACAACCTTAGGTCTGCAGAAAGGCTTTCAGAAGGAAGATACACAAATGTGTGAGATTTATTGGATTTTCACACTCTGGAGCCTCTCATACCACCAAACAGAGCTTGTTCTAAGTAGCCCCACATTCACAAACAAATCTGACAGTTCTGAGAGATCTGTGGTAAGATAAGCATCCAGTGTTGCAATTATAAATACGAACCTCTCAGATTAGTCAACTGCACATTTGATTTTAAAAGTATTAGCCCAGACAGGATTTCATTTTAAAAGGAAAAAAAAAAAAAAAAAAGTCTAGAACAGGAAGTGCAGCATGAATGGAGCAAATAATCTGACAAAGGACAGTTTTAAAGCTTAATCACATGGCAAGGCCACTAGACACAAGTGGTACACTGAAGAATGCTTAGAAACACATGATCAAAATTCAACAGAAGAGAGATGCTATTATTAATGGCAAGTGGTTATCAGAAAACCATCCTAGATACTTAACAAAGAAGCTCACCTTTACAGCCTACTTAAGTCAAATTCCCTTTTATTTTCTACTACCACACTTATCACTGCATTTATTTTTTTTTCCCAAAGCACTCTGTTCCAAATACCAAAAAATATATTCAATAAAAAAATCTGTTAAAATATCTTTTATGCTCTAGGAACCATTCTGAAAGCACACAGCAGTGTCAGCAAGTCATTTAAAAAGTAATACTTTTGAACGATGTGACCTGGCAAATACCACATGGATTTTAAATGAAACAAGACACAGAAATATACATCATTACCTCATTCTACTTGTTTGATATAAGCCACTCTGATGTTGAAAATCTCACTTTTTTTTGGTGCATCCTTCCCTGTTTTCCAGAGGATCTTCAACCCCTCTTACTCTTGATATACTTCAGTAAGTAATGTTTCCATAGACTCACAGAATGGTTGATGTTGGAAGAGACTGAGTAAGGAGGGTCACTTAGAGCTGGCTGTTCTTGACCAAGCTGTGTCTGATTTTTAGTATCTTTGAGGATGGAGACTCCACAGCCTCTTCTATAGACTGAAACATTAAAACTACATCTTTCCAATCTTCAGTTTGCCTTCCACAAATGCAGGTAGAGGTTTCTGATGAAAGTGGCTTAGGGAACTCTCCTTGAGAGTAAATATAGCTCATTTTTGAAAATTGTAAGATATTAAACAGTGTAGCAGCACTTCTGGGGTATTGAAAATGAGACATATCTTTACATTATAATCTTCAAATTGAAGCAAACAAATAAATCATTGTCTTTAAGGTGTTAGTAATGAGTTTAAACTGGCAGAAGGGAGATTTAGACTGGATGTTACGAAGAAGTTCTTTATAGTGAGAGTGGTGAGACACTGTCACAGGTTGCCCAGGGAGGTTGTGGCTGCTCCCTTTCTTGAGGTGTTCAAGGCCAGGTTAGATGAGGTCTTGAGCAACCTGTTCTAGTGGGAAGTGTCCCTGCCTATGAAAAGGGGGTTGAAACTAGATAATCTTTGAGGTCCCTTTCAACCTAAACCGTTCTATGATTCTATATGTAGATATTTGAATCACTGCAGAGATGGACATTGATAGGAGGCTTGCTTGTGTGATAAAGATTTTATGCAGTTTTTAGCCAGCAGTTCCATCACAGGTTGAAAAACAAATAGAAAAGGAGACTTGTTTTTTTCTATTACCTGTTGTTGCCTTGAGCTAGGTTCAAAGATAACTGAATAGGTTTTGTTTACTGGGAATTACGAGAACAAAATAAATAAATTTAATCCTATATTCTATCTGGAAACTTTGAAACAATGGTGTCAAGGCAGGTATCAATTCCTTCATTCATGACAGCTCCAGGTTCAGCAGAACACTGCGCTTTAGAGAACAGACCCATCAAAACTGCTGTTTGATTTCCTAGCAGCCAAACAATGCAGATTCAGAAAAGGCCAGGGTTTGCTTCAGGGAGTGGGAGTGAACACCAGCAATGGTGGGAGCACTAGGAACAAAAGAGGCCACAGATTGTCACATTATTGATACTCTGGCTCCATCAACTCGCTATTCTTAGAGATTTTCAGCACATTGTTACAGTACTCTGGCAGCAACTATAACTGCTGAGAAATGTTCCCTTCTCATTCTTGCTTATCTGAGGGGGGAAGAAGAAATCAATGCAATACAATGACTGAATGATATTTGAGTGGACTAGCTTTGATTTTTTAGTCATTGAGGTCATCCAAGCCATTCACAAGCTGACAGGAAACACAATAGACTGCTTTGAGAGACAGCTAATGATTTTAAGTCTCTTGCTCATGTAAGGCAATGCAACATGCAATTCTTTGTCCATCTTCCATAAATATACTGATGAGCAGTGTGTTGACTTTATCTGAATTTAAAACTTCCTGTTCTTCATGCTGTGCCTTGATCCTGTACTGTGTAACCTAAGTCAAATCACCATAATCATACTGTCTCAGGCTTCTCAAAACACTGATGAACCTATTCAAAAGCTCAGGAGAGTTATCATCCAGAAAACTCATTAATATTAAAAAAAAAAAAAAAAAGAAAAGAAAAAAAAAGTGCAAGTCAGTCCTGTGAGAAAAAAGTACATCAACTTATTCTGAGGATAGTTGGTAAGATTCAAGGCGAATTTAGGAAAGGAACAGGGGTATTTCTACACCAAAAATTTAATCCCATCTCTGCTTCTGGCCATGCTCTCCTTCAAACACAGGAGATCAGAGAGAAGGATTCCATTTTTTGTTCAGGGAAGAGAAGAAAAGAATGGCTGGGAGACTCAACTTACAGGTCTGACTGAAACCATGGGCCTAGTTTGAACCCCAGGCTGAGAAAGCCTTTTACTTCGATATGTTGGAATTGTTTTCCCATTATAAATGTTTAAGGGAAACCGTTTCCTGACTTTTCTCTTTTTATTATTATTATTTTTACTTATTTTAAGGCATTGCAAGTGTTTAGACAAAGTCTTCTTTTGACATAACTTTGTCTAATTAGTTATTTAGGGAAAAAAATACAAAGTGCTTTTGAGGACAGGTACAGATGCCATGCAGAAGAAAAAGAACAAGAGAGACACAGCAACACAAAGTATAGAGAAAACAATGGAGGGCCAACCTGAGACAGAAGGAAAGAGAAGAAAACAGTAACATTCTGTCTGGAAAGAAAAAGGGGTGTGGCACTGGTTGTGGTATCTGATATCTAAAAGATCACATGTAATGACACAGTAAATTTGAAAAGATTTACCCAGGCATGTGCAGCAAACCAGAACAGCATGATCTGCTTCCCCAGGGCATTAACTACTTCCAAAAGAAAACCACAAAAATGATTTGACTAACATTCAAAAGTACCAAGATAATACAAATAAGCTACATATGAGCCCTAAAACAATAACATGCATCTGTGAAACGTGCATATAAATCTAGGGTTGAAAAAGTTCATGTAATTTGCTGCATGCTGGTTAACAACACCTAACCTCCCACCAAGTCTCAAGCACTTTTCCCTAAATAAATTGGAGCAGATACAACTCCAGAGACAAAAGTAAGAGCAGAATTCCAATTGAATTAAAAAAGAATAAAAATAGTATAAATAAAATAAATAANTAAAATAAAATATATATATATAAACTTCTAGAATATTTTATGATTTAACCATATTATCAACTTTTGGGCAGTCACACAACCACGAAATTATGTTGCCATACCTTGAAAAAATACATACATACATACATACATATCTATCTATCTATCTCTCTGTGTGTGTGTATATATATATATATATATACACACACACATATATTTTTTTTCTTTTTAAGGGGGAAAAAAAAGTCTCCAAAATACATTTGCAGTGTAAGTCTGCTTAGTGCCATAAACTATATAAAAATAATTTTAAAAAATAATAGAAAATATAGAGAACACTACTGATATTACCAAGATGTGAAGGAAAGGTAGGAAGAATTGGGAGCTACAACTTCATATTGTCAAATGGGTGTATGGGTGTATGTGGGGAAAATATCTTCCCATTTATTGATGGCTTATTTTTATTTCTCCTCGTTCACACATTAGGGAAGCTCAAGTTAAATGCTGCTGATCCCTCATATGTTACATAAAGTCAACAAGTAAGCCTTTTACTATGTAGTTTTACTACTACTATTACTACTATTATCATTATACATAAAACCTATTGTAACTCCACAGGCCAAAGTTGCAATTCTCACCACAGCTGAGGAAAGATACTTTGAAATCCTTTCACCTCTCAAAGATAACTAAGATAACTAAGGTCAATTAGCAGAGATTGCACTCTGCTCAGGGTAAGGAAGCAGCATCTGCTGCTCAGCCCCATTTCTAGTTGTTGCTATGACTTGAACAAAAGAGTAGGAAAAAAAAAAGATTAAGTTGCTTGAAGGAGTAATACAGTCAAGATGTATTTAATCTATTTTACTCCATTTTCAGATATTCTTACTTCTAACCAATATTTTGTCCCATTCCAGAGAAAATGGTAATTGTTAGCAGAAGAAAGAGGGAATCAGTTTCAAGTTGTTTTTTTTAATCTCATATATATTTTCATGTGCTGCTCCTTTGTGCTGGTTTGAGGCTAATTGGAATATTTTAATGAGAGAAATTAGATCATTGGTTGTGAGAAGAAAATAATGATGAAGCCTGTACCATCATTGGCTTGCTGAGAGGGATAAAAAGCCAAAACGTCAACTATTTGTCCCACTCTGGTCTGTGAGGCTGGATCTATTCACTTCCTCTTCACTCTACTCTCACATCTTTTCTTCTAATCTTGGGTAACAGAAAAGAACTTAGCTTTGCTGCTTGTTTGTTTTTCTGACTGGGAATGTAGAGGGAGAAAGAGAGGGTAGCTTTGAGCCTTTCCGGGCAGCTTTATTTGTCCAGGAGGGAGTCTGGATTTCTGTATTATTTCTAATTTGTACATAGATGTAAATAATTGTAAATATATTGTGTATATATTCTTGTAAATTTTGCTTTGCTGTAAATATAGCTTCATCTTACTTCCAACGTGTCTGAGCTAGTCCGGTAAATCTCAGTAGGGGTGGGGAAAGTTCCTCATCCACCACATCCTTGCAGCAAAAGGCCTGCAGCATTCAGACTGATAGGCCCAGGCAGATAGCATGGCAGCAGCAGTCCCTTTGCCAGCCCTAACCTCCACCCAGCTCTTTGAAAGTCCTCATCAGTTAAAGACTAATAGAATTGGTCAGTGTACACAGCACATTTAGTGACAAGCACTGCTACTCCTCTGTACCAATAATCTGGGAATTGCTGGAACTAACTCAAAGTAAAAGCAAAAAGCTCTCACTTTGCTGCTACCAAACAGTGCTGGTTTGAGGCTAATTGGAATATTCTAATGAGAGAAATTAGTTCATTGGTTGTGAAAACAATTATAAAGTCTATATCATTCATTGGTTTGCTAAAGGAGATAAAAAGGCAAAATATAAACAATTTGCTGCTTTGCTTCAGAACACTTGCTCCCTACACTTCTCCTTTGCTCTGCTCTAGTATCTTCCACCAACAGATAACAAGTAAGCTCTGCTGGTTGTTTTTCTGTGTGGGGGAGAGAGAGAGAGAGGGTGGCTTCCAGCCCTTTCTGGGCTTCTTTTGTCTCTCCAGGAGGGAAGTTTGGATT
>WBNM01015065.1:74572-87660 GCA_013399055.1 Ramphastos sulfuratus | reverse complement strand
GACCCCAGCCTGTAGCTCTGCATGGGGTTGTTGTGGCCAAAGTGCAGCACCCGGCACTTGGATTTGTTGAATGCCATCCCATTGGACTCTGCCCATCTGTCCAATATCTGACAGTGAGTTGGTTTATCGTGCCTGTTCCATGATTGTAAGGTACCAAATGATCTAGGAGAGCTTAAGAGATTCTGCTGCTTCTTTCTTGTCTTAGAAGAAGTTTGTATGCAGCCTCAGAAAAGATGTCAGAGGTCAGGTGCTGCAGTACATGTTCTTATTTATACCCTTAGTAATAATAATACTAGATCTGGAACAATTACCTGTTGGCCACTGGATCCCTTCACCTGGCCATTCAGTTCACTGCTGGAATACGCTTGGCTTTTTGTGTCTGTTGTTGTGGTGGTGTTCCTATGACTGTAGCATCTTGATTCCTGGTTTTGGCAACTCTCAGCTCTTTCCTTTTTACTTGTGGTTTGAGCACTTCCCAGGCATCTTGGCTGAAGCACCGATGTGAGCCTTCACACATGAACCATCTTTGCTTCATACAAGCTCAGAAATGGGCTGCTTTATACAAGGTTTGTGTTCTCCTTTGGTGTCAGGGGCTTGATGCTGCTAAGTTGATAAAATGGAAAGCTGTGATGAAACTTTTGATACCAGTGTCTGTTAGCTGCTATTGCTGGAAGCAATGAAGTGTGTCTTTGTCAGCGAGATGCAAGATTAAGCCCATTCCTAGATGCAGACTCACTTTCCATTCTCCTTAGCTGTGCATTTGCAGCTCTGTGTTCAGGCACAGTGCTTTAAAGAAGCCAAAATGGATCCAGTCTCTTGATCACCAGGTCTGGATTAATTGTTATGGTACAGTCTGTCAACAGGTAGCTGAAATATACTTTTTCTAAGCATGATTTAGATGCTTTAAGCCAGAGCTACAACCAGGCCATTCATGACCAGTGTGGGTAGGAGGCATGAAGGCTCAAGTGACATGCCTGAGGCTGCTCTTTAGCAAACTATGGGGACATAACTATTATGTCCTTCTATGTGTGGAACAGAGCTTTGAACATGATATGGGGGCCCAAAGTATAGCCTGGTGGTCTCATGGAGTGTCTGTAGTGGTCCACCATGCATGTTTTTAACAGTGCTTGCCCTTAGCAAGCCTGCCCTCCTCTCTTTGGAGGAACAAGGAGAGTCTTTCCTAGGGTAGGAGTCTCTGTGTGTAGAGGGAGTGTGGCAGCCAGCAAGCTTTTGGGGCTGAGACATCCCTGCAGGCACGGTACATGTCATAGACTGTGCTGCCAGCTCTCCTTCATCTGTTACTGCAGAAAATGTCCTGAGGGCTGGGAAGGGAAATGTCATCTCCCATGCTCATAAAGTCTGGAGAGAAAAGGAAAAGAGGGTTGGAAGTCTTCCTGTCTCACTTAGCAGCACCTGTATGTGGGCTGGGTTGTACTTGGACGGAGGAGTGCTTCTGGAGTGCAGAGCTGTGCAGGTGCAGTGGTGGGAAGGGTGAAGGGGAGGATGCTTTACATTTCCCAGTTGGCTTTTTGAACTGCCCAGGAGGCAGCTCATCAAACCTCTGGGCTGCTAGGTCTACAAGATAATCCCTGAGTAGTGCCTGGATTCTGCACTGGAACAATGAGATAACAGAAAATGTAGTGGATCATGGAAAACATAACTGGAAAATACTGGTTAGATCATCTAATTCATCAGCCTTTCAAAGCAAGATTGTTCTCAAATGTATCTTCTGGTGCATCGTCCAGTTTTATTTTAAAGGAGCCTATTAAAATGTTTCAGCTGAATGTTGTGCCTTAGTTCGTTGTGAATGTGTGCAGCAGGATCTCTGTGACACTGCTGCATAATTTAGATTTCTTGCCATGCTATTAATAAATCTAGACAAAGACCAGATGCAAGCAAGCTGTAACTGAACTCAAGAATCTGTGAAAGCTGGGCTAACCTCTTTAACAGCATAACATATGGCTGGTACATTAGCACAGCCACTTTTTTTTTTCTTTTTGGTTAAAGTTAAGCAATTTATTGGAAGCATGAGGACCAAAAAAACCCTAAGAACAGAAATAAAGCATGACCTTTGATATGAAGTCTTCCCCTTTGACTATTCCACCATTTAGTATAAACTGGTGGGAATATATGTCCAACCTGCTGTTAGAATTTTATAGCCCACACTTCTGTTTCTCTTAGCATCTCCTTTTCCATTCTTTTCTACATCTGATTCACAGAAGAATTCTAGGGTAAGTGTGTATAAACCTTAGGTGGCTATATCCTTGAGGTGTTAAGAAGCACAAGGCCTTTACAAATGGCTACCATCTGATTAAAGAAACATTATGTCACAGTGCAATTATTTGTATTTTTGGGAAAAAATGAAAAAGCAGTTTGAGAAGCTTCTAGAGGTGGTCTGTAACCTTTTGTGTTTCATAATGGAAAGCTGATCCAACTGGGGCTTTCTTAGTGGAAACTGATAATGTGCTATAACGATAGCAAGGCAGGCAATGGATTTTTCTTCCTGGCAATACAGAAGAAAGCAATTAATGATTATTTGATTTGCATGAATGAACAAACATAATGCAAACATGTGAAATGTTGTTAACCCTTTGCAAGAGGCTCTGTCACTGTGTCTGGAGAGCAGCCAATAGCCAGCAGTCTCTATTGCTTCCTAACTCATTTGACGTCTCCTGGAGAGTGTTTGTGACGAGTCTCTGGAGGCAAGTCAGAGAAGAATAATTTTCTAATTTCTTCAGACTTTCCCTGATGTGTTTTCAGTACACTTATATGTCTGTTCCATAGCTAGCTCCATTCCTGTGGCTTCACCCCAGCTCTGCCAAAGCAAAGCGCTCAGAAGCCATCTTTGTCAGTGCCATGGACAGAGGAATCAGTGCACCCTCAGCAAGTGTGCAGATGGCAGCAAGCTGTGTGGCACAGTCGACTTGNTTTGCAGTGTGGGTGGTGAGACACTGGCACAGGTTGCCCAGGGAGGTTGTAGCTGCTCCCTCCCTGGAGGTGTTCAAGGCCAGGTTGGATGAGGCCTTGAGTGACCTGTACTAGTGGGAGGTGTCCCTGCCTATGGCAGGGGGTTGGAACTAGATGATCCTTGAGGTCCCTTCCAACCTTACCATTCTACGATTCTATGATCTCGACCAGGTAATTAGAGATTTTCCCTGCTGTGAGTGCAGAGAATCCCCAGGGAGAAGGACAAGGTGTGGGTAGTGCTAAAAGCCTGCACTGGCTTCAGGTGTGGTTGAAGCCCAGCCAAAACAAGGCAGGGCCAGGCAATTGCTGTGGTACAGCAGCCTCAGAGGGCTGTTGGGCAGCCAGCTTGATGTGGGCTTTTCCTCTACTTGTATTGGTATGACAGCTTAGAAGAGGGAAGAGGCAGGGCTGTGACAAGGGCTAAAACTCCTTCAGATGAGCTTTAGAGTTTGTTTTTTTCCTCATCACAACTGTATCTTAAGGCTGCTGTATTCAGATATGGTGCAGCTTGTGAACTTCAGACCATCCTTCCTTGAAAAATGAAAGTGAAAGATTAGCGTGGATTTAAAACAAGCATCAAAACCATAATTGTGGATGTTGGCTTCCTCTTGGGGGAAAAAAAAATTGAGACAGTAGAAAGTTTCCAATTAATCAGCATAGTTCTGTGGGTTTTTGATGTAAAACTGCATGTTTTGACTAAATTATGTTGACATCTTGGATTTGTTTTGAGCGTTCTGGTTGAAAGCCTCTTGAAATCCTTGTTAGCAGTATTGTGGAATATTTATGTTGCTCTTATTCAGAGGCTGAAATATTTAACAGCCTATTTTCTGTTTGGTTTAATAAGTAATAGTCCCCATGATATCATTTGTACTCAAACATACAATCCTAGGCTATACCCACGAATCTGTGGGGTTTGTGATATGCGAGGAATACACTGACAATGGATTTGAGACCTTAGCATAGCACTGAGATATTTTAATGCAAACTAAATGACTGAAATAAAATATTGAGGGTATTTTCATTTCAAGTAGATATTTCCAAAGGAAACAGGGTAATGTTGTGTCTTTCATCTTTTCTGTTCTACTTTATTTTGCTGTTTTTATTTTTGTATATGTAGCAGATGCTGGTAATAAGCTGCGGTTCATTTGCCACTTTCAATTTCATATATACTTGAAAAGGACTTCACTTTGTTAGTTGACAAATAGTATCTAAATACCACATGAGTAATTTTATTTTGAAAGGTACATTGTGTTGTTTTAGTATCAAGCAGGAGATAAAAAACAAGCTACAGAATAAGTTGGTTACGTTGAAGATGGCTCTCCAGATGGGACAGTAACAGTGTGTGAAAATGGGATTTCCTACCCCACCTTCCTATTCATTCCCTGGCAATCAAAGGACTGTCACCAAAAAAACAACTTTGTCATGTTTCAGAGTCATGAGGAGGATTGGGGGACCCACACATCTGCCCTATGAAGAGAGACTGAGAGCCCTGGGGTTGTTTAGCCTGGAGAAGAGAAGGCTGAGAGGGGATCTGATCAATGTGTACAAATATCTGAGGGGTGGGTGTCAGGTGGCTGGGGCCAAGCTCTTTTTGGTGGTCAACAGCAATAAGCCAAGGAGCAACAGCTACAAAACAGAGAAGGCTTCACCTCAACTTGAGGAGAAACTTCTTTCCAGTGAGAGTGACAGAGCCCTGGAACAGGCTGCCCAGAGAGGTTTGAAGACTTTCAAATCTCACCTGGATGCATTCCTGTGTGAACTACCCTGGGTGATCCTGCCTTGGCAGGGGTGTTGGACTGGATGATCTCTGGAGGTCCTTTCCAACCTCTATGGTTATGTGATTCTGTGATTTTTTTTATTATGCTACATGATTGCTAAAATCCAGATCTACTTTTCCTTTGTTTTGTCTAAAAGATTTCTACATGCCTGCAGTCTTAAGCTGCACAAATTATATTAGTCAGACTTTCCAAACACAGCTCCTGATCTTTTCCCACAGGGATTGAAACAACTTCTCCATTTCTTTATCTTGCTCTCTGAAGCAATTTTGTGGTGTTGAATTGGCAGGGAGGTGGTTGTTTTGTTTTCTGGTAGATGCTTACTTTGCCAACCTTCTTATCCTACTGATGTCAGTAAAGAAGAAAGACAGAGAAGTGTGGATTGTTGTTTCTTTGGTTTGGTTTTTTTTAATGTTGTTTTGTTTGTTGTTTTTGGTTGGGTTTTTTTTTGGTTTGTGTTTTTTTTTTTTTCTTGTTGTTTGTGTTTTGTTGGTTTTTTTTCTGAAACACATCATTAGGGCATGTCATATGGCTTTGGGCTTCAGATCTTACTCTGGCTGTTCCCTTAGTGAAGAGTCCAGCTAAATTCTCCTGTTCTTTTATGCATGTTCTACTTTGTGAAGATTTGTTCTTGCCTCTGATACTCTATGCAAAAGGAAACAATTTAGAATAGGAGGAGATTACATTCCAGTTTAGCATGTGCCTGATTGTTGGAGATATTAACTGCTTCGAAGGGTCCAGCACAGAGCCACAAAGATGATGAAAAGAGTGGAACATCTCTCTTGTGAGGAAAGGCTGAGGGAGCTGAGGCTCTTTAGCTTGGAGAAGAGAAGACTGACGAGTGACCTCATTAATGTTTATAAACAAATGAAAAATGAATATCAGGAGGATGGAGCCAGGCTTTTCTCAGTCATGTCCAGTGGAGAAGGGGCAGTGGGTGCAAGTTGGAGCATAGAAGGTTCCGTGTGAACATAAGGAAAACTTCACTGGAATGGGCTGTCCAGGGAGGTTGTGGAATCTCCTTCCATCGTTTGAAACCTGCTTGGATGCATTCCTGTGTGACCTGCTCTAGGTGATCCTGCTGTGGCAGAGGGGTTGGAACTAGAGGATCCTTGAGGTCCCTTCCAACCTTACCATTCTGTGATCTTTTGAGGTCCTTTCCAACTCCTAAACTTCTGTGATCGTGTGAAGGGTGTGAGTTCAGTTGCCTTAGCAAGGTGGCTGTTGAACCCTCCAGTCACTCCTCTGCTCTACAAAGAACGATGCTACTGGTGTTCTTTGTGCTAAGAAACAACATTCCCTGCCTCCAGTCTGAAAAAAACCCACACAAATAAAGGCCCATGAGCCACGTGTAGCCTTGTAAGGCCTTAAGCTTGAGTTTAAAGTCATGAATCTTGAGCAGTGAATGGGATCCTGCTAACTCAGGATTAACTAAAGGCTGGGAGAGCTTGGGACAGCAACTCCACTGGAGGCCAGCTGACTAGAGCTTAGAAGTTGTGATAGTAAATGATCTATCACAACCCTTTGTAGACTGAGGTAGAGTTTTACTTAGATGTATAGATTTTTATGGTGGACATGCTCCAGCTATCTCTGTGTTTTACAAACCAAGAGTGTAAATAATAGCAGCTGTGAAGCAAGGANGGCAGGGGGTTGGAAGTAGGTGATCCTTGAGGTCTCCTTCCAACCTTACCTTTCTATGATTCTATGACTTGTCCCAGCTTCCTGCAAAACGTGTTTGATAAATTATTTCTAGGGGCCTGTTTTAAGGAGCTTGTGATGAATTAATCAAGCTGCTTTCTAGACTCTCAGAGCCATCTCTCCAATTAATCTTGTCTATGGCATTTGAAAGAAATCAATATTTTCATTTGGGCTTTCTATGCTTTGCTTAATGAATTAATGTATTGTCTTAAGCAGAGTGAACATGGCATAAAACTGCAAAGAGATTATTTGGCATCTTAACAAAAGTAATAGGAGAAAACTATCAAACTTAATTACTGTGATGATTAAGAACACTCAGAGCCAGTTGGCTCTTAGTATGTAGTGTGCTTACTGTAGCAGGAGAAGAGATAACAGGCTCAGTCAGAGGAAGAAAAGTACAATATTAATCAGAAGACTATTTGCTTAGCAGTCTAGTTTTGTGCTACTATTTCACCAGCCACTCAACAAATAACTTCTCCACACAGAGGAATTACAGACAACAGAAGAACAACAGTCTCTGCATGTCATAATCTGGCTTGTTAACTGGTAGGTAACATCCTTCTGGCATGTTTGCCTAGCATGTCACCTGCAAGGTAATTTAAAGGTGGACATATCTGATACTTTGGAAAAATTATTTTTTCCCCTCTCAATTGGATTTAAAAAGGGTAGAGCATAGCACTGAAACACCTGGAAATCCAACATCTGATCAGAGCTTTTCTGTGAGCATGTAAAATCAGTTTTCTTTGGCTGCAACAGCAGAAAGTTAAGCATATTAAAGAGTAGTTTTCAAGTGTTTTCCCTTCTCTTCTGATGTCATCTTTCAGTCTGGTAATTCAGCCTTAGCCAGTGAGGCAACATTATTCACAAAAGGAATTTTTTTGGAGAAGGCTTTCTTGTGATATTTCCTTCCTGCTGACAAAACCTGAGGACAACTGATGGCTGAGATGTGCCAGCTACTGGGACAAGGGCCACACCAGGAATTCCTGGCTCCTGGAAGTGCTTCCTGGGTGTCTTTCAATTTATGAGAACCCATCTGAATGTGTGTATCTTAGGAGGAAGTTCTTTGCAGTGAGGGTGGTGAGACACTGGCACAGGTTGCCCAGGGAGGTTGTGGCTGCTCCCTCCCTGGAGGTGTTCAAGGCCAGGTTGGATGAGGCCTTGAGTGACCTGTACTAGTGGGAGGTGTCCCTGCCTATGGCAGGGGGTTGGAACTAGGTGATCCTTGAGGTCCCTTTCCAACCTTACCATTCTATGATTCTATGATCTGAGCTCTGTGAACAGGAAATTAAAACTCCTCTGTACTGTAGCTTTTCCCACTTTCTGTTGTCTCTCCTTTATGAACATTGAACATTTCAATGCCACATCATCTACTTTTTCAAGCTGAAGTCCACTCAGAATCTTTCTAGATCTCTGCATTTGCTTTGTTGCCCATATGCCTGGTTTGGTCCAAACTCATTTTTTTTAGTGCACAGCTGAAACAAGGGAAGTTAATGCATGTGTGTGTAGCAGCAGAGATTTATGGTTGTTGTCTGGGTTCATACTGCCCTTAGGAAATCCTGTCAATTACTGGAATTCATCTTTATCACAGGGAGAATTCCCCTCTCTCCCTCACTATTCTTCTATCTACAAACAGCCTCTTCTCTTTAACCTTGCATTTTGTAACAGGGGATTTAATCTCCTTTTCTTCACCACCTTGTCCATCACTTGCTCCTCCAGACCTGCAAACCATGTCTTCTGCTCCAGTGACATAACTCTTGGTACTTTGCCACGTGTTTAGCTTAAGTTGGACTGTTGAAGTGATGACATGAGTAGTTGTGATACTTATCCAGGGAGGCTACAGTCTGTTCCAAGATGCTGTGCTTCAGTTTGGTCTGGCTACCTGACATTTCATGATGCATTACAATGCCTCGAGCAGGAATTTGGAAAAGGGATCCTGGACATCCTTGAATGTGGAGGGAGCAACTGAGTGACAGATCAATGGCAGTAATAACACCTTCCTTGCCAGAATACTTAAAAAAAGAGTGGGTGGTTGGTATGAGTGGCACTGAGGTTTTAAGTTTGTTTTTCATCTACATGTTGTACTTTTATGGATTGCTGGTTAGCACATTTTGAATGCAGAACAGCTCTCAGTTTTATGAACTGGTAGGACATAAGGACAGCAGGCACATGTGAGTGTTAAATTATAGATTCTGTTTTTCTTTTTTGTGCTATGCACTTCCAGTTAGTTAGAAAAACACATTTTAATTTAATTTCCTGTAAAATTTCCTAATTAAAACAACAACAACAAAAAACCCAAAAAAACAAACAAAAAAAAACCCCAACAACAAAAAAAACCCCAAACCAAAACCCCAAAACAAATCAAAAAACCAACCCAAAAAAACCCAACAAACCCAAACCCAAAAAAGGAAAGGCCTTTTTGGGATCCTACAAGTGCCTGGATAACTTGCTCAGCCAGATTTTTCCCAAATATGCCTGGTGCTCAAATATTCTAACATTAACATGGTTTATGCACATCATTACAGTAGAACATACATTAGAAAATGTAAGGATCTTTCTCATCTTGGCTGTCTGGATGGCAGATGAGTTTTCTGTGTTTTCATCTGTTTTCAGTAGCATACCCATCCTTTGATATTACTCTTGTTTGATATGTGTTTTAACTTGCTATAAATAACTCCCCAGATCCCTCTGATTTATTCTTGCTACAAGAAGAGTAATACCAAGAGAAGGAACCTGTCCCTTTCTGTCCATTCCCTTGACCTCTGTGTCATGGTCTGTGACAATGACTGAAATATTTCCAAGCAGAGCACCCAGACCCAGTATCAGTAATATGTGATGTGCTTTCCCAGGAGCACAGAATGGTAGGGATTGGAATGGACCACCAGAGATCATTGAGTCTAAACTCCCTTGCCAAAGCAGGATCACCTAGGGCAGGCTGCACAGGCACACATCCAGGTGGCTTTTGAAAGTCTCCAGCGAAGGAGACTCCACAACCTCTCTGGGCAGCCTGTTGCAGGGCTCTGAGTTGCTTTGTTCTTTTTTTTTCTTATTGATGGGAGTTTACAGCAGTGTTTGGTTAGGGCAGCACAGCACATCTAGAAAGGGTTTAGTGACCTGTAATGTTGTGGAGTGCTGCTTTGAAGGGAAGCAGCAAAGATTTCAAACCCAGGATGTAATGCTAGCTGCTTTCTGCACTATGTTGCCTATTCCACAGAGAAATTTATCTCATGTATGACAGTTGTGCTGTTCTTCAGTCAAAGGTGATGATATCAGGAGTCTGATGTAGTATCTAAAATCTGTAAAACCTTTATCATTTACTTGGGTTTCATTTGTTAATTCATTAATTTTATTGTGGCAACCCCCTCCTAGAGTCCTCTTCCACTTAAAGCATGCTGTCAGTCATAAACAAGTGCTTTCCTGACAGTGGTTTCTTTCAGTGGAAGAATCACAACTGTAGTAAAAAATGGTTTAAAGACAGAACTTTGGAGCTGCTAATGACTGGAAACCACTACTCTTCTCAGGATGCTTTCTAGATGCTTTTAGAATGTGGTACTTCCAAGTTTGCAGGTTGTTTTGTTTGTGTTCCTGATTGCTGCTCTTGCTGTGAGTTTCATTAGTGAAGGTAAATATTCTGTCTGCCTTGGATCCTAAGTAATGTTAATGTAAGAAGCAGTTTTGCTTCCTGACAAGCCTGAAGCCACAGGCAGTTGCCTCCACTTAAAAGACAACACTGTACTCCAGAATATTTGCCCTGTTTTCATACCTGGATACAGAAGCCATTTATGCTTTCATAGAATGGTAAGGTTGGAAGGGACCTCAAAGATCATCTAGCTCCAACCCCCTGACGTAGGCAGGGACACCTCCCACTAGTACAGGTCACTCAAGGCCTTGTCCAACCTGGCCTTGAACACCTCCAGAGAGGGAGCAGCCACAACCTCCCTGGACAACCTGTTCCAGTGCCTTTCAGATACGTGGAAAATGAGAATAGAGTGAATTAGTTTTGCTGAGATTTGGTCAGAGCGGTGAGAAGTTGTGGTCCCCCCTGGCAGTGTGAAGCATTTGAGGGGGGCTGTGAATGCTGCTACCCAGTGTTCTGCATCCAAGCTGTTGGCTTACTTGGAGTAGGCCATGGTGCTTCAGGTGCTGTTGATGTTGGTTCTGATCTGCAAAGAGTAAACTTAAGAAGGATTTAAACTCTTGAACCATCATAGAAGATGCTCAAGGGTAAATTGAGCTTTTCAGGACATTACCTCTGTCTGCTTTCTTTCTGATCTAATTGAAAGCGCTGGTGAAGTAGAACAAAGGTAATTTGTCATCAGCATTCAACTAATTTCACTTCTGTGGCTCTTGTACAAAATTCAAACTTTCTCACATTCCTTCATGTTTTGGAAACACCTGTGAAATTCTTCCAGTGAACAATTTCTTATTTGGCAGTTTCTGTAAATGTGTATGTGGACTTCTCTACCAGGAGGTTTGCAAGCTACACTTTTGTTAGCCCCATTTGAAGCCTTTTACTTGTTTGAATTTATTGTTGGGGTAGTCTTTGTTTTCCTTTTTTTTTTTTCTTTCTTTGTTTCTTTTAATATAGCATAGTATGCCATGGCATTGACAGGCTATTAAGGGCCACTGCTCTGTTCCTCATCATACCAGCTAACTGCTCAGAGCAGATCTTAATGAGAGAGTGCTTAAAATACCAATGATTTTTCTGTGTGAAGATTGCCAATATTTTAATAGCCCTGGATTTGAGCTGCAGCAGTAGGGAGCACTGGAAAATGGCTCATTGTTCACTGCAGCCCCAGACCTGGTTTTATTTCTTGACTGGAAAAGCTGTGCTGCAGAATGGAGTGGTGTCCATTGCGACTGCATCTGCAGTTTGCTAGTCAAAGATGTTTAAAATTAAATTTGCTTTGAGTGGATTTGCAATAGCAGCAAATAAATATGACTCGTTAGTTCTGGAAAGTAAAGGTGAAAAATGAAATGAATGAATGAAATAATGAAAGCCTATTTCACCCTCAGAAGACTGTTTTTGCATGATACTTTGTCCACTGTGCAGTCACAGAATCAGTTTGATTCTTTTATAATTCAGATTGCATCATGGGAATTATAGGCCAGCTGTAAATTCTTTGGAATCACATTTTAGTGGCCACCAGAAGTTACTGAAGATTTCTTTTAGTGCTCTGTTTGGGGTGAAGATGTGTGTGATGGTTTGGGAGTTCCCTGCCCCCCCACACTTTGTGAAATCCCCCAGACTAGAACTCAGTCAGCTGGAAGTTAAGGACTGAAGCTCTATTTACAGCTTAGCACAATGTACAAGCAGAGATATACACAATAGACAGGAATAGTTACAGAAATAGACAAGTTAGAGGTAATACAGAAACACAACTCCCCTCCCAGAAATCAGAGTCCCCAGGAGGGGCTCCCAACCACCCTTCCACCTTCTCCCCACCCCTCTGCCTTACCCCAGGGTTTGGCTTACATGCAAGGTGCGTTGGGAGGGTTGGCAAGGGGGGTTAGAAGTAGAGTGGTTAGTGAGGTTACTCAGCAGAGAGAAGACAAGAACAGCTAGAGAGACCAAGACTCCCTGTGTGCCTTAGCTGTGTTTATGTTCTTATCCATCTCATCAAGCCTATGAGTGAAGCAGACATCACCATTGTTTTCTTTTCACAGCCTATAATATAATTTTCTCCATTAAAATATTCCAGTTAGCCTCAAACCAGCACAATGTGGAAATCTATTTCCCTTTGATCAAGCTTTGGGAGATCTTTGGTAGTAACAACTGTAGAATTATTCATCTCCACTGAAGTCTGCAGCCATGGTCTTGTCTTTATGCATATGACTGCCTCAAAGCTATACTTGGTCTGCATCTAAGAATGTGAACCTATTTCTACTTAAAATAATGGAAGAACTGTAAGTAGAAGAACAGGGCACAATACATTTAGATTCTACTCTTACTTACACTTAGTACTGTGATGTGTTCATATAGATCAGACCAAATTAGTACACATTAGTAGATTTGGATTCTTACTGAGCTTTTTCATTGAAAAATATTGGCTCAAGCAGCTGACACTGAACAAGAACTGAGCACGGAGGACCACAAAGTAAATGGAAGGCTGGAAAATCAGAATGTGATTTTCAGTTTCTCATTTGAACTTGCACCACATTATTCCAGAACTGGGTTTTGTAACTAGTGTTACTCTGGAGACTGAAGGTATGTAATAGACAGGAGAGCAGCCTTTGCTTGTAAAGGTGCTGTGATGACAGATATGGAGCATTTCAAGAGGGGAGAAAAAATGCATAGGGTGGGGAAAATGTTACCTTTTTTTTGTTGTTGTTTTGTTTTTCCAAGTTCTTGAAAACATTAGGGTTTTCTTTTTCTTTTGTAAATATTCTGTCAGCAATTGGAATTTTTATACATTGTGCTAATCCTACCTTTATATAAAAGTCATAAATCTTATAAATTAGTGTGTCAGGCAGTTACCAGAACTCTTCAGTCTGTTTCTTTTTATGGAGTGATCTGACACATTTTGCAAACAGCAGACCTAGGTGCTCTGCATGAGTCCCAAACTGGATTTTTAGCGACCAGCTCACAGGAATGGACTCTGGCACCACTTCCAATCAGGCGAGAAAATGTGGTTTAACTTAAAGGCAATA
>WBNM01015065.1:15364-74547 GCA_013399055.1 Ramphastos sulfuratus | reverse complement strand
TAGAGTTGGAGGGGGGGGGGGGGAAGAAGTTATGAATTATTGACCTTTTGCCATTGGATTTTAAAGTTTAAAATAATGGCACTGTGGCCTATGAATATTTTTATTGGTGCTTCCATTAGCTCCCCAGTAATCTTGGCATTTCCATTACATTACATTTTCTGGAGCATACAAGACTCTCTTTTTTTTTCATCTCATTCCTCAAGCACACAGACACATTTTAACAGCTAACCAGCAGAATTAGTTTTGTTGCTTACATGGCTCATGAAATTTGAAGGAGATGTTTCTGAACTTTTAGCTGACCTCTAAACATTCTATGTGCAGCTATTCACAAACACAAATCACAACTGCTTTGCTTGTTCTGTGAAGAAAATACACCAGTGTCAACTGTCAGCAACTAAAATCTGTGACAGAGGGGAAACAACTGTAAGGCAGTAAAAGAAAGGCCCAGTCATGGCCTGTCCTAGAAGCAGCAGCATTTATGGGTGGTTCAGAATAACCCACACCCATTACAGAATAGACTTTTATAAAGGTGTTTTCATTACAGCAAATAACCTGAGTATTTTTAATACAGACTTTTGCATGTTGCATGCTTCTGATAACTTTTGCTGACACCTAGCAAGTTCTGAAGACTTGGAATTCTCTTGAGGTTTTCTAGAGCAGACTAAAGGGAGGGAAAAAAAATGCTAAATGCTTCCAGTGCTCCAGCCCTGAAGGAACATTCTGCAACCAGATGATACATATAAACTTGCTTCCCATAAGGCAGCAGTCTAGTGCTGAAGGGAAGAAAAAAAAAACCCCAAGCTGAGTTTTTAATATCAGATGTTTTTTTAACTCAAACATCTGTTTTCAGATATTCTTAATTCAGAAAATGTCATGTTAAAGAAAGTGCAAAGTACTTTAAAATCATTAGGAATGAATAAGGCAATTTGGAGGAATGACAAACCACTAGTGTTTTATACACAAGGAATGCTCCTGCAAGAGCTGTGAAAGAGCAGTAGCACTGGGGGAGTTGTTACTGCTGGTACCTGCACCATCACTGGTAGGGTTCCTACCCAGCTGAGATCTTGCAGTAAAAAGTTGCCACCTCTGTGTCAACAGAACACCCTAAGCCCATTTCACTGATGTCTGCTCCAGTGTGGAACTTCGTTGCTGAGAGTCAGGAGACAGAATTGTTCTATTACACCCATTTGTGTTGTGTCCTGAGAGCTGCTTCTGTATTTATTAGTTCCTTCTTTTAGGAAGATTATCTTCATCTTCACTGAAATAAAATCAACAAGTAAGAACATGGCACAGGTGTGAGGTCTGTCCTCCCACAGTGAGGGTGACAGAGCCCTGAAACAGACTGCCCAGAGAGATTGTGGAGTCTCCTTCTCTGGAGGCTTTCAAACCCCTCCTGGATATATTCCTGTGCAAACTAGCCTGGATGACCCTGCCTTGGCAGGGGGGTTGGCCTCAATGGTCTCTGGAGGTCCCTTTCGAACCTCTAAAGTTTGCTGATTCTGCTCTGTCATTCTGTTTCATACCACTGATGCTTTGATCTGTGATAATAACTAGCTTAAGAGTTGCTGGGAATTTGTCAGCTTGCCCACATCACTAGCACAATGCTTTACTGCAAAAAGCTTTTCTGACCTAAATGGTAGTGGTGCTACTAAAATAAATGCAGGTGAGTCTCGTCTCTTCAGTGCAGGACACGGAGTGAGGAATTTGTGTCTGGCAGTAGCAAAACACATTGTCATTCAAAGATTGATGGGAAGGTTTGATTTTTTTTTTTTTAATGCCAATCAGGCAAAACTGTGTGCTTTTGTATAAATAAAAACACATAGAAGGCCAGTGTAAAACTGATTTATTTTTTCTTGTAATGTTTTAAAAAGAAATTATTTTACTCTTACTGCAGTATCCTCTCTGTTGTACATCATGATGAGCTACTTCATCTTCTGCCAGCCCAATCAACATTGGTTTCTGCCAGCAGCTCCCTTCACTGAACTTTCCCCAGTCTGTACCAGCAGAGAATTTACTTCTAGGTGGCCACAGAGTTAGTTTCTCAAACAACTGAGTAGAAGCAGAGCCATGGTGTGTGTGTGTGCACTAGATGGGATCCAGCAGCACAGAGGTTCTCAGACTGTGGTCTCCAGAAGGCTGCCTCTATGTTGCTGGCTCTTTCTGTTTGTTTGTAGTTGCTAAATTGCATTAAAGACTGCTAAAAATAGACTAAACATTTCCCCATTTACTTTCCAAGCCAGCAATTGCTCTAATTGCCACTTGTCAAGGGGAATTTAAGTATGCATGTGCAAGTGCATGAGCATTTGTGACTCATGGAGGTAGCCGTGGTGAAACAAGATCTCCAAGAGAAGATTTTCTTTGCTTATCTCCTGCTGGATTAAGAGTCTTAAGGAATACTGTCCAGGAATGGGAGGAGTTCTCCCTCCAGTTCCTGTTTATGCTTCTTAGGAATGAGAGCAGATCATGAGTGTCTGATCTGTCAGTCAACATTAAGACAGTAGCTTGAATAAAGAGGCAGTCCAGGCTATGAAAACATTTGGTTCCCTTATTACAGCAGAAAAGTTCTGTGAATTTTAATTAGCAGACTTTGTTGCCAAGCCTGATCATTGTTTGAAGTGAAGTCCTGTGGAGAAAAGGGAAGGTAACTCTGCTCTTTGCTTAGTAGCTTCAGGCTGTCTGCAGGCTCGATGGAAGGAATGTTGAGGGTTTTCTCTGCAACCATAAATGCAGGATATTTTAGAAGTGCAAACTCAGAATATCAATTTAATACGATTGTTTGATCTCATTATCCCTCCCAAAAATCTGTTCTGGGTTGACGAAAAGCTCAACATGAGCCTGCAGTGTGCACGTGCAACCCAGACAGCAACCGAGTGCTGGGCTGCAGCAAGAGCANTTTTTTTTTTTTCTTTTTTTTGATCATGCAGTGAAGCAATGAAGATGATGCTGACCTCAAATGAAAGAAGGCACATCATATACCTCACACTGTCAAGTAACCAGTTTACCAGTTATTCTAGATTGCTACTCTGTTTTTTTTTAATGACTTTTGTGCTCTTCCATCTGGAACTTTTATTGGGAAGATTTTAGCTCACCCTTTTATTTTTCTTCTCTGGCTTCCAATCAAGTGCTCAGTCCTGTACTGGGAGGGGAGAGAGAATGGGGATTGCTGGCAGGATGAAGGAATTGGTGTCTTTCATTAGAACTAGGTTGGCATCTTTTCTTTTCTCTCAAGGAAGTTTTAGGGTTTTCCCTTACAAAGAAAACAAAGCCCAAAAGGCAACCAAAGAAACCTAATTATAGTTGCATAAACATGATCATTTTGGTGGGGGGGCTGGAGCACAACCCTGCAAGGAGAGGCTGAGGGAGCTGGGGGTGTGCAGCCTGGAGAAGAGAAGGCTCAGGGCAGACCTCATTGCTCTCTACAGCTACCTGAAATGAGGTTGTGGCCATCTTGGGTTAGTCTTTTCTCCCAGGTACCCAGGGACAGAACAAGGGGACACAGCCTCAAGCTGTGCCAGGGCAGGTTCAGGCTGGATGTTAGGAAGAAGTTCTTCATAGCAAGAGTGATTGGCATTGGAATGGGCTGCCCAAGGAGGTGGTGGAGTCACTGTCCCTGGAGGGGTTTAACAGGAGCCTGGATGAGGCACTTGGTGCCATGGGTTAGTTAATGAGATGTTCTGTGATGTAGTTAATTAGAAGGTGTTAGGTGATAGGTTGGACTCAATGATCCTAGAGGTCTTTTCCAAGCTGGTTAATTCTGTGTGTGATTTTAGGAACAACAACAACAACAAAAACCAAAATCTCCTCCCAGGCTGTGTCCTCACAATAAATCCCACTGCAAATCTTTGAGCATATTTCGATGAGCAAACACAGAGGCTGGCTGTGAAAATACTCAATAAATTGATAAGGTTTTTTTGTTGTTGGTGGTTTTTTTTTGTTTGGGGTTGTTTTTTTTTTTTTTCAATGTGGGGAGTTGTTATTTTTTATTTTTATGCTGTAGAGAAGTTTCCATGTAAAGAATTTCAGAGAACCTCCATTTCTCCCTGCAGTAAGATCCAAAAGAGATGTGAGCAGAGATCAGTGGGAGGCACTTGCAAAGTTTCAGGTGCAGGTTTACTCGGGGAGAACCGAGGTGATGCAATAGTTTACCAAGCTCATTAGCACAGCCTGAGTGTGGGAAGAGATTGCTGAGCATGAAGAAAGAGCAGTTGTCTCCTTGGTGTACTGTTTGTGGCTTGCAACTATGAAATTGTAGCTGTGTGAGACAGGAGGGAGGATGAAGCAAAGCGGGAGGGGAGCTGTTTGAGCCAGACACCCGCGGGAATTGAGATGAAGCTGTCAGGAGCAGAAGTGAGGGAAACCTTAAAGGCAGGGAGGCTGCTCTAATTCAGGAGGAATGGTGCTGTGGAGCCAGTTAATGGATCTAAGTGAAGTAGTCAGGGGAGAAGGTGAAGTTGATCTCAGGCTAGATTAATCCCTGATGTAATCTTGTTGGCATTGTTGTGCTGGCTTCCCTCCTTTCCAGGCTTCAGCGGAATTCCTTCAAAGATATATTTGGCCCTTCCAGTTCTTGTTTTACCAGATTCCACTGAATCATCATGTTTTACCAGATGCTGCTCGGAGCCTCTGCCCTGGATTACATCACTGGTGTCAGGGCAGCTCGTCAGGTTACTGGGAGAGTAGGTTTCTTATGAAGAAAGTGTCATACTTGTGCAATGTTTTGCTTAGAGGAGTTAAGGCTGTAGCTGTTAAATTTGCAACTATTTTCCATGCCAAATAACCCAATAGATCAATAGCAAAACTCCATTCAGGTGTGTGTGGGAAGATGGCAAACTATTTCCTTCATCAATCTGTGATTTTTATGGTTCTGTACAAGAAAGATGGGGAAGGACTTTTTACAAAGGCTACAAGAAAGGTGTTGGAAGGAAGTTTGTTCTTTACAGTGGAGGTAGTTCTTTGCAGTGAGGGTGGTGAGGCTCTGGCACAGGTTGCCCAGGGACGTTGTGGCTGCTCCCTCCCTGGAGGTGTTCAAGGCCAGGTTGCATGAGGCCTTGAGTGATCTGTGCGAGTGGGAGGTGACCCTGCCTATGGCAGGGGGGTGGAACTAGATGATCCTTGAGGTCTCCTTCCAACCTTACCATTCTATGACTCTATGAAACTCTTGACCACCAAGTGCTATGAAAAAGTGTGTGGTGTTACTGGGTGCTGCTACATAGCCAGCCCTTACTGTGTTGACATCTATTTAATCTAATTGTGGTAGTAATGTTTAAGTATAACAAACTACACCAGTAGGGATAGCCTCAGTAAAGGGAAAGAGCAGATGAATCACTGGGAGAGGTACATATTGCTGGGACCTAGCTGCCTGTCAACTGGGGAATGTGTATTTGTTTCTGTAGGAAATCACAAATCCTTTGTCAACAAAACTGACAGCTCATCCTTGACTTTTTAATCCACTGAATGGCTTTATTCATTTTAAATTTGCCTTATATTACAGTGTGTGAGTTCGGAGTCAGACCTGAGCGTTCTCAGCAGATGGAAAACATTTCAGCAGAGAGATGGAAAGCATTAGTTTGTAAATGCATTTATTAACAGTGCAAACCGGAACAATTGAGCACATCAGGCCTCAGTGTGACTGCACCATGGCCTCTGGACTTGTTGGCGATGGTTTAATTGCAGATAAAAATGAAGTACAGCAAGTTTGGTGAAAAGAAACTGTGCCATAAGGGCACCTTTTTTTGCTCACACACTGCTTATCTTGAAGAATGGGGTTATTTGCTACCTGGATTTTAAAAACTGCTTTCTTTCTCGCTCGCGCTGCCCTTGGCGCTCTCTCTCGCGCTGCCCTGCTTGCGCTGCCCTGCTCGTCTGTCCCTCCCTTTGCTTCTTTCTCTCTTTCTGTCTTATTTATGAGCTGTCACAACGTTACAGTATTTGGCCAGTGCTCATAGAGCTCATAGTCAAATCTTGTTCAGTTTCATGTTTAATCATACTGATGCTAATAGATCTATTTAACCTCATAAATCTGATTTCTAGTACCACTGTGATTATGCCTGAGATGGAAACAGATTCCCATTTTTTTAAATGGGAATCTTGTTGGGAACAACCTTCCTCCTTGACATTTGCACAGTGAAGCTCATCTATCATAAGATTTTTTTTTTTTTATTGAGGAGTTCTCAAAGAATCTAAATCTTTTTGATGAAGAGTATGTTGAGAAGTGGGGTGTTTGCTCCTGAGCAGCAGGTGTTGTGTCAGGATGGACACCTTTGGAAGAGAGCAGGCAAGCTAAGCACAGATCCACCTCCTCCTTTTGCAGTATGGTCAACACTTTGTATAATTAAAGAGGACAACTCAAATTGTCCCAAATTTACATGTTTCTGACAATGAAAAGGAGTCCATAAACACAAGCCACGTGTACAGGAACTAATCACCTGCTGAGGAGGCCCACGTGTCATTGTGAGTAGCATCAGATGCTTGCTTAGCTGCTTTAAACCATTTGCGTACTGACTGCCCAGAGATCTTCTCTTACACATTTTAGAAAATCTAATGAGGATGTTAATTAAAGGAGGCTAATTGAAGGCCTCTGGGTGACACAGATCACTATACTTTCTTAGTATTGCTTGAACAATGGTGGCAGCAATCACCTTTCTATTAGCTGACATCCTTCACTGGCCCAGCTGCCTGATGGCTGATGTTAGTGTTCCCTCAGCTTTCCAGCTCTGTGTTATGTGATTGCTTCAGATACTCCAGGTTAAAAGAAAACTTTCTAGTTAAAAGACCAAGCAGACAAAGGAGTGAAGCAGGGTGGGGTGGCTGGATGAGGGTAATTCTGAACAAATGTGTGTCCGAAGATTCTGCTTGGCCACAGCAGAACCTTTTTTTGACTTAGCACTGTGAATTTGAGATTTTTCAGTACCTTAGAGATGAAGGAAACCAATTGGTAGAGCCTGCATGCAGTTTTTATTTAGAGAAGGCTTAATGACTGATAAATAATTTCCAAATGTATTTGTACATTGATGCTTCTGTTGCATTAAAAGAAAATGTTTTTGATTGATATTATTTCAGAGTATTAACATTAGAGAGATTTGAAGCCAGGTAACAGACACCATAGGTTTTAGCTCTGTGTTTAGTGCAAACAAGCACACATATGTACACACAGGCATAATACAGCCCCAGTTTGCTAATGGTGATCTGGGGTGGGCTCTGTCCACTTGGTGTCAATACATACTGATGTTACATCACTCTAAACATGACATATTATATGCTGAGAGTTAATCCAAATAAAAGGTGAGCTAAAAAAGGAAGTGTGGCTTAATTATCACAGTATAAGCAAGGTTGGAAGAGACCTCAAAGATCATCAAGTCCAACCCATTACCACAGAGCTCGAGACTAGACCATGGCACCAAGTGCCACATCCAAACGTGCCTTGAACACCTCCAGGGACGGTGACTCCACCACCTCCCTGGGCAGCCCATTCCAGTGGTGAGTGACTCTCTCGGTGAAGAAGTTTCTCCTCACCTCGAGCCTAAACTTCCCCTGGCACAGCTTGAGAAGCAAAGCAACCTGAGGAAAGCCTCTTGAGGACAGTGTAAACAGGAGCAGTTTCCATTTATGTAGATACCTTAAAACAGTTTGTGAAACTAACTAAAATCAATCTATGCCATGGACAGGGAGGAGCCTGTTGGTGTTTGTGGAGAAGCATTCTGGCCGTAAGGCAAACTCAGCAAACATTTTTTTTTTTCTTATCACCCTCTTTTATCTTACTTCCAGACTTGGTTAGGGTCAGGTCTTTAACAAAAACAGCAAACTGGGACCAAGAAGTCAGTGCTGCAGGTGTACAAGCACTGCAATGTTGAGAGATGCTTTGTTTCACTACCTGAGATGAGAATGAACAACTGAGGTTTGTCTTGAGTAGAAGAGCCTTCTCTTTCTAGATTTATCTTTCAACTTCAATCCTTTTTTTGTGTGTGTGAACATCCCTGGTATGGAGCTGTGTGCTTCCTAATGTAGTCTTAGCCCTCACAAAAGCTAAATAGCAGATTTCTCTCTCTGTTCTTATACTTTATCTTCTCCATGTCTCTCTTGCTCATACCTTATCCCAGGAAGACATACCTGTATTAAAATTAATTTCTGAGCACTTGCTAACATAGGGAACAATTTCCACTTTTCAGTTGTTTCACTCAGTAAAAGCTGAGAAATGGCAGTGGCTGAAGGTTCAGACCACATAGAGTGGCTTCAAATGAATGCTTAAGTGTTTATGCATTACAGCAAATGCCATCTGAAATCAGGAGTGTGAAATGGTTCAGCCTTACCTAGTGATAGGGCATTTCCCTCAAGCTACTTTTATCTCACTAGAAGCCTGTTAGTGTGTATATATAGTATGTGCTTCGGTGGCACAGGTTGCCCAGGGAGGTTGTGGCTGCTCCCTCCCTGGAGGTGTTCAAGGCCAGGTTGGACGAGGCCTTGAGTAACCTATACTAGTGGGAGGTGTCCCTGGCAGGGTGTTGGAACTAGATGATCCTTGAGGTCCCTTCCAACCTTACTATTCTATGATATATGTATGTATTTGTTTTCCTTCTACTGTCAATAGTAAAAATACTGAAAGAAATGCATGTTAAACCAGAAAAAAAATTCCACATACAGCACAGGAGTAGAAGAATAACATCGATGACTCAGACTATTCCATCTCACAATTTTGATCCTTATTATAAGGTAGAAAAAAATTAAGAAGTCTCTGGTGTAGTTTATATCCAAAGGTTACTTCTGAGAGCCTGGATAAGCATTGCTAGAGTCTATATTTCAACTTTCAAGTGTTTAACAAAGGATTATGGGATTGTCCTATAACCATGAGCTAAAGTATGGGAATTTAAGTTTTCCTTTCTTGCAGGATAGTTCCTCTTAAAATTATACTCTGAACAATAGCTTATTTTCTTGTGCCAGTACTCGATTCCAAATTCTGTGGCTTGGCAGCAGGCAGGTCTCAGATTTCAACCACATGTATTTCCAAAAATCAAAAGATCCTTATTTGGCACTGGGCTCACATAGCTGAAAAAGCTGTGTCTGTGCGTCAGATTTGAAAATAATTGAAACCAGGGCTGCAAAACCTGAACTTTTCTTCCAGGATGTTTTGACTTTGGTTGATTCCAACAGCATTGAATGGGAGAGAATGGAAACCGTGTGCAGCGTGTGGCACTGACAGTGTGCGGAGAAACTGAACTTCACTGTGGGTGTGTTCATGATACAGCAGTGGCCCTTTTGACAATGTCCATATTTGTCTTTCATTATGTGTTTCACAGTATCACCAAGGTTGGAAGAGACCTCAGAGATCATCAAGTCCAACCCATTACCACAGACCTCAAGACTAGACCATGGCACCAAGTGCCATGTCCAAACCTGCCTTGAACACCTCCAGGGACGGTGACTCTACCACCTCCCTGGGCAGCCCATTCCAGTGGGGAATGACTCTCTCAGTAAAGAACTTTCTCCTCGCCTCCAGCCTAAACTTCCCCTGGCACAGCTTGAGATTGTGTCCTCTTGTTCTGGTGCTGGTTGCCTGAGAGAAGAAAGCAACCTCCTCCTGGCCACAACCACCCTTCAGGTAGTTGTAGACAGCAATAAGGTCTCCCCTGAGCCTCCTCTTCACCAGGCTAAACAATCCCAGCTCCCTCAGCCTCTCCTCATAGGGCTTGTGCTCGAGGCCTCTCACCAGCCTCGTTGCCCTTCTCTGGACACGCTCAAGCACCTCAATGTCCTTCTTAAATTGAGGGGCCCAGAACTGGACACAGTACTCAAGGTGTGGCCTAACCAGTGCAGAGTACAGGGGGAGAATGACCTCCCTGCTCCTGCTGGCCACACTATTCCTGATGCAGGCCAGGATGCCATTGGCCTTCTTGGCCACCTGGGCACACTGCTGGCTCATGTTTAGGCGGGTGTCAATCAGCACCCCCAGATCCCTTTCTGTTTGGCTGCTCTCCAGCCACTCCGACCCCAGCCTGTAGCTCTGCATGGGGTTGTTGTGGCCAAAGTGCAGCCCCCAGCACTTGGATTTGTTGAAAGCCATCCCCTTGGACTCTGCCCATCTGTCCAGGCGCTCGAGGTCCTGCTGCAGAGCCCTTCTGCCCTCCAACCCACCAACATCTGCCCCCAGCTTGGTGTCATCTGCAAACTTGCTGATGACTGTCTCGATGCCCTCGTCCAGATCATCAATGAAGATGTTAAAGAGGATGGGGCCCAGTACTGATCCCTGGGGGACAGCGCTAGTGAGCGGCCTCCAGCTGGATGTGGCACCATTCACCACCACTCTCTGGGCTCGGCCCTCCAGCCAGTTCCTAACCCAGCACAGAGTGTTGCCATCCAAGCCACGAGCTGACAGCTTAGCCAGCAGTTTGCTGTGGGGGACAGTGTCAAAGGCCTTGCTGAAGTCCAGGTAGACCACATCCACAGGCCTCCCCACATCCACCAGGCGGGTCACCTGATCATAGAAGGAGATCAGGTTGGAGAGGTAGGATCTGCCCTTCCTAAATCCATGTTGGTTGGACCTGAGCCCTTGGCCATCCCTCAGGTGTGCAGTTATTGCCCCTAAGATAATCTGCTCCATCATTTTCCCGCACTGAGGTCAGGCTGACAGGCCTGTAGTTCCCAGGTAGTTCAAACACATGCACACAAGTGCATGCTCTCATGGCAGAGCTCAAAGTAAAGTTCACTTGGTGAACAGAAGGATCACTTTGCCTGCAAAAGTATTGTGGATGTTGATTTGTGCAATAAGACTGTAACATGTAGTTTATGTAGAACTTGAAGTGGTGGGGGAATGAGAATAGCGTCACATGTTAGTGCGGCCAGCAGGAGCAGGGCAGTCCTTCTGCCCCTATACTCAGCACTGGTTAGGCCACACCTTGAGTGCTGTGTCCAGTTCTGGGCCCCTCCATTTAAGAAAGATGAGGTGCTTGAACATGTCCAGAGAAGGGTACCAAGGCTGGTGAGGGGGCTGGGGCACAGCCCCATGAGGAGATGTTGAGGTCCTTGAACGTGTCCAGAGAAGGGCACCAAGGCTGGTGAGGGGGCTGGAGCACAGCCCTGTGAGGAGATGCTTGAATGTGTCCAGAGAAGGGCACCAAGGCTGGTGAGGGGGCTAGAGTGCAGCCCCATAAGAAGATGTTGAGGTTCTTGAATGTGTCCAAAGAAGGGCAGCAAGGCTGGTGAGGGGGCTGGGGCACAGGCCTATGAGGAGAGGCTGAGGGAGCTGGGGGTGTGCAGCCTGCAGAAGAGGAGGCTCAGGGCAGACCTCATTGCTCTCTACAGCTACCTGAGGGGAGGTTGTGGCCAGGTGGGGTTGGGCTCTTCTCCCAGGCAACCTGTGACAGAACAAGAGGACACAGGGCAGATTTAGGCTGGATGTTAGGAAGAAGTTCTTCTCAGCAAGAGTGATTGGCATTGGAATGGGCTGCCAAGGAAGGTGGTGGAGTCACCTTCCCTAGAGGTGTTTAAAAGGAGACTGGATAAGGTACTTACTGCCATGGTTTAGTTAATTAGAAAGTGTTGGGTTGGACTGAATGATCTTGAAGATCTTTTCCAGCCTGTTTAATTCTGTGATTCTGTGACTCTTAACTGTGTGAGAACAAAGCCTAACAAGTAACAAATCTCCAAGCTTAGTTGAAGTCTGACAACAAGCACAGCTTTGAAGTTCTCTTTGTCCCTGTCCAGCCTGTTTTAGGGGCAGCTTTATGAATCCTACCTTGACTCCAGCTGTAGTATATACATATGTGAGCAAGCTAGACAAAAACTGCACAATGTCCTTTTTTCTAACACCCATCTTCTGAACTTCTTCTGACTTCCTGCCACTAGCACAAGGATCTTGATCCTATCGCTACTCACTTCTACTTCCTAATTTGTCAATTAACTACTCCAGCAGTGAAGAGGAACCCACAAAGACTCTGTACAATGAAAATTACTTACTGCTATCAGTTGAAAATTAGCCCACCCACGGATGTGTAGAGGATGATAAAAATTAATTCTTCACTCGTTGACAAGTCTGGCAGCACTAGATGGGAAGTTGTCAAAAAGCATTAGAAAAACAATCTTAGGAAAGGCAAACTTGCTGTCTGTTCCTACCCTGCTTGGTAAATGCTTTAGAGTTTACTAACTGCCTTTTGAAGTTCTCATTTCACTGATCTTTTTTAATTGGCTCTGAAGTTGTGTATAAAACTCACTGACAGTACCAACTCAGTGCATTTCTGTGTTATCTTTGCTTTGCAGCACCCTTATCTGCGTAAGCAAAAAAAATGTGGAGTGACTTTGTGAGCCAGGTAGAACTTCTCCTGCATAAAAATACTCCAGAGAGCATTACTTTATCTCCTTGTACGTTGTTTCAGCAGTCTTTCTGACGTTTGCTCTGCTGTAACTATGGAGGCAAAAAAAAAATGGGGAGAAGGGTAAGAGGAGATGATTTTGTAAATAGAAAGAGCTGGGTGCGTGGATGTGGCAACAATGCTGAGCTTCCCTGAAGACACAGATGTCCTTTGGGACCAATTAGTTCTTCCACTGGATATTATAATTCAGTAGAGATCAGGGAGCTTGATTAGCAAAATGAAAAGAGAATGACAATTTCTGTTTGCCTGTTTATCTCAGCTCTCTGAGCCATGAAAACTCCTTATTTTAGGCTGTAGTTTTGTCCCATTATCCTTGCCATTTTCTTTCCTCTTGAGATATCTCAAAACATTTAAAACCAATCTATGGTGCAGCTGTGGATGCAGTGAATTAGCATGCCAACAGAATATTGATATGGCCATGCCCTTTGAAATGTTTATGTTTACATTTTTCACTTGTTCTGGCTGAGTCTCCAGTGATTTAATGTAGTCTTCCTTACACCTGTGTTGAGAGCATTGTAAAGATCTCACAATGCTGAGGCATGTTACAGCATCATCTACACTGTTGCAGTATTGCCAGCAAATTCTTGATTTTGGACATGCATTGTTCTTTTAAAGTAAAAATTAGCAGTAGATTAAGCAGAAGAGTCCTTGTGGTCTTTTGGAAAGCTTGGCTGTATTATTCAGTATTAGAGCTTGAGCTTATTGGGAATGTTTCTGACAAGTGACTTTAATGTCAAAACCTGCCAGTCTGTCAGAACTTAACTTCTGGGGGAAGTGTACCAGTTTCAACAAAACTGACAGCTGGAAAAGTTTCTCAGCTCCAAGGTCAAGTTCCTAGTCAAATCCAGAATCTGACACTGCAGTCCGGATTTGTAGACACAGAGTTGAGCTCCTGATCATTTCTGTAAGTATGTCAAAGTGGAAGTGCAGCTGGAGAAGAAATTACTGTAAGAGCCCATAGGCAGGGAACTGTCTTCTAACTTGAGAGGCTTGAGCATGTGTCCATACCCCTCGGCTGGGGCTCTGAGGTCCTGTGTCCTGCCTGCTCTGGTTAGAGAATCCTACTTCTGTATAAGGCCCGGAAGAGCTTGGCTTGGTGACTAGAAAACTCTTTCAAGACTCTGAAAGTGGTTCANACTGTTCCGTGTCCTTCCTGTGCTGGGGGCTCCAGAACTGTACACAGTACTCCAGATGACAAGTTCTTGTTCACACTGTTTAAAAGAATCTGCGGATGCTGAAACTGGAGTGCAGTCTTCATTTAAAATACATCTCCTCTTTCCACACAACAAATTGCATCTATATTTTCTTACCTCATAGACTGTGTTTGGCTGTGTGAAGCAGTCAGATTTATTCCTATTCCATTTGTCTTTCAGTTCAACTTTGTGGTTTAAGTGCTGGAACAACTTGAGCACTGATATACAAATGATATATATTTTAGGTTTTTATTAAATTTCATTTTGAAGAGGAATAGCTCTTAATAAAACTAGAGCTATAGCCTAAGGTATAAACCAAGAACTTTGAGGGGGGGGGAAATACTGCTGTAATGTACCTCTGCACTGTTAACTGATCTGCTAGAGCAGGCTTGTAAATATCACACCAGGTTAATAAAAGTTTGCGCCAGTTTTATTCAGTTGTACTTTTACTACCTTAAAAGTACAACTAAATAAAGATCTTAGGTAGAGCTTTTAAGCTGTCTGATGTGACACATGCCAGAGAGCATGAGAGAACTGTGCCACTATCAGGCTGGCAGATGAGCAAGACATCAGCCATTTTAGCTGCCCCCTACCCAGCAGCTGCTCAGGTGGGTTCAGGTGAAGCTTGTCTGGAGCTCTCAGCATGAGCCTTTTCAGCTGCTCCCTGCACAGCTCTGCTGCTTGCAGCTGCTCAATTAGATTCAGGTGAAGCTTGTCTGTAGCTCTTAGCATTAGCTCTTTGTTCAGCCATTTTAGCTGCCCCCCTGCTCAGCTCTATTGCTTGCAGCTGGTCAGGTAGATTCAGGTGAAGCTTGTCTGTAGCTCTTAGTTCAGCCATTTTAGCTGCCCCCTACTGAGTTCTTTTGCTTGTAGCTACTCGCTCAGGTTTGAGTGAGGCTTCTCTGCAGTTCTTAGCATGAGCTTTTACCTCATCTGAAGCTCTCAGGAGAACTTGGTGAGTCTGAAGTTTTTGTTCTTCAACCTTCCATTTTAACAGAGTTTGGTGTTCATTCACTGTTTGGTAGTTGTTGTTTTTTTGAAGTCTGAATCTTAGATAAATTTTCTGGTTAGACCAAGCTGAGAAGTTGTTTGTTTTAGTGCAGGAGGCTTGGGATGGGATACAGGTGCAGAATGGGCAATGCTGGATTGCTTCTAACTGATAACCACTTGATTTCAGAAACTGGTAACCTGATCACAGTCAATTTGAGATGTTAGAACACAAAGGTACAACAACAAATGTTTTTCTGGTCAGTTATCTGGTGTGGTGGTTCTGTTCACTATTGTCTTGCTAGCTGTAATGCCAATCTTCCGCTGAATGTGTCAGAGAATATGTTCTGAAGTCTTACATACTGTATAGTAAGGTCTTACAAAGTGTTGTTTAACCTGTACTGATATCTAGCGTGGTCTCTACTAGGACTTTGGAAAGGAGTAACCTAGAATGATGGAAGATGTGATGGCTTAAGCATTCATTTCAACCCTAGGTAAAATGTTTGTTGAAAATGTTGTCTGTTGAAGAAAGCTGTGTTTGTGCACCTTGCTTTTGGGCTGTGAGGGGGAAAGCAGAACTCATCAGGAGAGAAAGATGCACCTTTTGCTTTTGTAAGATTGCCTTTGTATCTCTAGAGCAGACCTAACATTTATCAGTCTACAGGCAGTGTGGGTGGGAAGCTGCCTGGCTGAAAGGGACCTGAGAGTTGTAATGGACAAGCAACTCAATATGAGCCAGCAGTGTGCCCAGGTGGCAAAGAAAGCCTGTGGCATCCTGGCTGGGATTGGAAATGCTGTGGTCAGCAGGAGCAGGGAGGGGATTGTCCCCTTGGACTCTGCTCTGGTGAGACCACACCTTGAGTATTGTGTTCAGTTTTGGGCATCTCATTACAAGAGGGTTGTGGAGGTGCTGGAGCCAGTGCAGAGGAGGGCAAGGGAGCTGGGGAAGGGCCTGGAGAATAAATCTGATGAGGAGCAGCTGACAGAGCTGGGGATGGTTAGTGCGAGGAAAAGGAGGCTGAGGGGAGACCTCATTGCTGTCTACAGCTGAAAGGAGGTTATGGAGAGGTTGGTGCTAGTGTTTTATCACAGGTGAATAATGATAGAATAAAAGGGAATGGCCTCAAGCTGCCGCGGGGCAGGTTCAGACTAGATATTAGAAAATATTTTCTTCCAGCAAGAGTGGTCAGGCATTGGAATGAGCTGCCCAGGGAGGTGGTGGAGTCACCAACCCTGGATGTGTTTAAGGGTTTGGATATGGTGCTTGGAGATTAGAGCTTGTAGAGTAGAGATATCAGTTGGACTTGGTGATCCTGAAGGGCTTTGCCAACCTGCATGTTCCTGTGTGAACTACTCATCCTCTTCTGCAGTAGTTCATGAAGCAAAACTTTGTGAAATCTCTGTTACTTTTATGATGTTGGAAAATATTCTTTCTCTGTGCTTGCCCATGAGTTTAGTCCCTGGATGTATCCATAGACTTGAGGAGAGGTCCACATATAAAATTTTACTGTTTACGTGCAAGTTGTGACACCTATGAAATGATAATCTGGTCCTGCAACTTTCTGAGACTCTTGAAATCTCAAGTCAGTCAGGTCCAGAGTGTGAAACATAAGAGTTTTAATTTCTTGGCAACCAGTAAGGGAACATTTCTAAACTCTTGCCTTTGTAGACATCTCAGGTCTGTTGCTTAGAAAGGAGTCATGTTTTGTTATTTTGAGCAACACAGCACAGATTAGAGGCAAAAATAGAAACTGTTGAGTACCTGCCAGTGCTTCTTGAAGTGGCTTCCTTTCAAGAAAATATTTAGTTGGATATAAAAACAGAGCCTGATGAAGTAGCAGTTTGGGGAAAAAAAAATACTGGAAAATAAATGGAGATACTTGAGATAAGTATCAGTCTCAACAAGTGTGGATACCTTCAATTTGACTGAAGGTTGGGAGTATTAGAACCTCAAAGAGGAAAAAAGCTTAATTTCAGTGGAAATAAATGAGTTGAGGAAAAAAAGATTAATCATTAATGTACCGTGAGCTGGGTCTGATCAAAAACACACTGATGGGAATACTGGCAAAAGACAGAAAGATTTATTGTGTCTATCAGGCATTGATATGTGTTCTGAAGTGGTTGTGTTTCCATGGGCTGAGAAATCCTGGAATAAATTGTTTGTGTAGGAACAGAGTGAACACGCAGCTGGTATGCACATCAGGGCATCTTTGTAGAGAAAGGCAAGTGTTTAGCAGGCAAGGGTGGGTTATTGGCTGGGATACCTGATGGGTTTAGAATCATAGAATCAGTCAGGGTTGGAAGGGACCACAAGGATCACCTAGTTCCAACCCTCCTGCCATGGCCAGGGACACCTCACACTAGATCAGGCTGGCCACAGCCTCATCCAGCCTGGCCTTAAACATCTCCAGGGATGGGGCCTCAACCACCTCCCTGGGCAGCCCCTTCCAGGCTCTCGCCGCTCTCATGCTAAAGAACTTCCTCCTCATGGCCGGTCTGAATCTCCCCACCTCCAGCTTTGCTCCATTCCCCCCAGTCCTATCACTACCTGAAATCCTTAAAAAGTCCCTCCCCAGTTCTTGTAGCCCACTTCAGATCCTGGAAGGCCACAAGAAGGTCACCTGGGAGCCTTATTTTTTTCAGGCTGAACAGCCACAACTCTTTCAGTGTGTCCTCATAGCAGAGCAGCTGCAGCCCTCTGGGCATCCTCGTGGCCCTTCTCTGGACACACTCCAGCATCTCCACATCCCTCCTGTAATAGTGGCTCCAGAACTGGATGCAGTACTCCAGGTGAGGTCTCACCAGAGTGCAGTAGAGGGGGAGAATCACCTCCCTTGACCTGCTGGCCACACTTCTCCTGCTGCAGCTCAGGCTGTGGTTGGCTTTCTGGGCTGCAAGTGCACACTGCTGGCTCATGTCGAGCGTCTTGTCCACCAGCATCCCCAAGTCCCTCTCCTTAGGGCTGCTCTCCAGCCAGTCACTGCCCAGCCTTTCTTTTACTAGCATGGGCTGGATTTCAAAGAGTAACTGTAAGTGCCAGACAAGACATTGTTGTGGTGTTGTAGCTGGCAGCCAACAAAGAGGAGGCTGCATCTCATCTGCGAATGACCTTTCAAGAGCATCATAGGTATGTGCAGAGCTGGTGTGAATTGATCTCTGAAGGTGCTGTTCTTTTATTGCTTTCTTCAGGGGCTACCCACACAGTTGGTTCAGTCTAGATGTCAGATATGTGGAGATGAACTCCATCACAAAATGTAGTCAGAGCAAAATGTAAGGATTACAGAATCACAAGCATTCAGGTTGGAAGACTCTCAGGATCACAGAGTCCAACCAATAACCCTGGCTTTGCTTTTTCTCCTGCTCAGCTACATTGTGTTGTGTATAACCTTATGTTACTTTTCCTATTTTAGAACTGAAAAAGGACTCAATTGTTAGGAAAACTGGTTTTCTCAGAGATTTGACAGACACAATTTGTTTAAATGTTAATAGCTGAGTGGTTTGAGAGGTCAGCTAAGCTAATTGAATTGCAGCCATTGAATTAATGAGTTGATAGTTGTAATAAAAAGGAGAGGGCTTAAAGAACAAAGGATCAACTTGTAGCAAATAGGGTTCTTGATCTTTGAATAATCTGAAGGTACCATTTAATCTGTTTTCTAAAGTCATTTGGTCAATAGACCATAAACCAAACCTGTGTTAGGGGTCTTACTAGCTGGTAAAATCAATGAAGTCCTTGGCAGTAAGGAGATAAGGCAAGCAAACTGGTTGGCAGCATAGTAGGAGAAGCTAGGAGGGGAAAATTAAAAATCAGCTCTTCCTAAAAGGGAAATGACAACTCTTGTTGTCAAAGGAATGTTACTGCTGAATAGTCTGGATGTACAAAAGAGTACAAAACTCAAGTCATAGTGGACTTGCCATGACTTGTTGGGTCTGTCTCTTCTCCCAGGCACCTGGTGACAGAACAAGAGGGCAGAATCTCAAGCTGTGCCAGGGCAGGTTTAGGCTGGGTGTTAGGAAGAAGTTCTTCAGAGAGAGTGATTGGCATTGGAATGGGCTGCCTGGGCAGATATAGTGGAGTCACTATCCCTGGATGTGTTTAAAAGGAGACTGGATGAGGCACTTAGTGCCATAGTTCAGTGAATTGGAAGGTGCTTGGTGATAAGTTGGACTGGATGATCTCAAAGGTCTTTTCCAACCTGGTTAATGCTCTGATTCAGAGTATTATTCACTGCTTATAGCCTTTTGATTTTTGTGATAAAGAACTCTTGACTTGAGTGGCCTTTGCAACTGTAGAAGATAGAAATAATGTTTTGATCCAGCTTTTGATAATTTGTTAATAATTTAATACAGGGCTAAATATGGGACAAAATTCAATGAGGGTCACTGCATTTGCATATGGAACACTTTTGTGTTATTTCTGTGTTATTTTCAAGATACTCAGTGTTTTTAAAAGCCAGTGTTTTATTGCTCCCTTTAAATAGGTTTTTTTTTCCTTTGCCTTACTGTCAGGAGAGCAACACAAGATCACCATTTAAAAAAAAAAAAGCAAAGAACATGAACTCTACAAAGGATTTATAGGAAACATATAGGAAATCAGCTTTGATGTTGCTAATAAAAGAGCATGTGGAAAATCTAGCAACAGCATTGCAAAAATATTACATTACATTAAAAAGCAAAGGGGGCCAGATGCTGCTGGGACACTTTGAGCTTTGTCTAATGTGTGAGGCAGGTGCTTTCTGTAGTGGCTGCATGTGCATTGGTTCTGGATTCATGTAATTTGGGACAGGACTGGTGCTTGCTGTGTATGTGCCAAAGAGACTCAAACAGGGTGTGATGCAGGACAGGGCACATAACCTTGTGTCAGCGCCTGTGGGATGGATCTTACGGCCACTTGGTGTCTGTGGAGGAGTCTAGGATAAAAAAATCATAGTAGAACAGCTGGAGCAAAATCAAGGTGTTTCTTAATTTTGTTTTGCTAATCATTAAAGTGTTTCAGGTTTACTTTTGTTGAAGCTACCTGACCAACTTCATGATAGCTTCCTACCCCGGCCAGGACGTGACCATTCCCTCCTATCTTTAACAGATTGACCTCATATGTTCATGGTGAAAAGGCTTGGACTGTGTGCTCCTCTCCTGAGGCTACCTACCTCTGACAAATTAGTTGCAAGGTTTTGCTGCAGTAACTGTGAGGAGAGAATATCAGATGAGTTCTTAAAATTTTTTAAGTCTTCTAGACTTCTGGCTTGAAGTCTTGTAAATAATTTTGGGGTGTTTTCCCTGATTTTTCCAGTCAAAAATAGACATCCATTATATTAAGTTTCTAACCTTGTATGAAAATGAACAGTGAAAGATCAGATTTATAGAATCATAGAATGGTAAGGTTGGAAGGGACCTCAAGGATCATCTAGTTTCAACCCCCTGCCATAGGCAGGGACACCTCCCACTAGAACAGGTCACTCAAGGCCTCATTCAACCTGGCCTTGAACATCTCCAGGGAGGGAACAGCCACAACCTCCCTGGGCAACCTGTGCCAGTGTCTCACCACCCTCACTGTAAAGAACTTCCTCCTAACATCCAGTCCAAATCTCCCCTCTGCCAGTTTAAACCCATTGCCCCTAGTCCTGTCATTGCAAGATCTTATAAATAGTCCCTCCCCAGCCTTCCTGTAGGCCCCCTTCAGATACTGGAAGGCTACTCTAAGGTCTCCTGGAAGCCTTCTCTTCTCCAGGCTGAAGAGTGCCAACTCGCTCAGTCTGTCCTCATAGGAGAGCTGCTGCAGCCCTTTCAGTTACTTTAAAACAAGCAAAGATAGTAAATGAAAAGAGGCAAAACTTACTTAACTATATAACTTTTTAAATGTATGAGCATCTGAAAAAATAACTTCTGCTGTGTTTTAGCTGACACAATTAGATGTTGGAGCACTTGTAAAAACAGCTATAAGGATAAAGGAGTGGCACTTAGTGCAGCTAATAGACGGCAATGGCTGTGGTGCAAAGATGCCAGAGAATGTAATAGAAAATATCTGTTGGGATCTAAATTTAGTATTATCAGAATCTGGGGGAAATTATGCCTGAGAAGTCATTAGGGCAAGAACAAAGCCTAGAACTGCAGAGAGAATAGCTGATGCCAAGCTAAAGGCATCTTTATTTACAGATGATTCAGATCTGAGGAGTAGTGCAGAAAATTGCTCTCTTAAAATGGAAACCATCATCAGATTAAACTTCACATGGAAGTGAGAAAAGAGGAAACAAGAGGCCCAGTCCAGTACTCTAGAAGCAGTCTCATGTTGATTGGTTTCTCCTGATGATGTTTATACATGTACACATATGTATGTATTAGGGGACAGATGGACTATGTGTGTGGTGGTGGTGCTGATGGGAGGGAAGCTTGGGCAAGTCACTTGGGGACAGACATTAGGACAGGTGAAGGATGGGCAGCCATAGATGTGCATCATAATCTTTGTGATTTAAACAGTGAAGAACCTGTGTTTGAGCTCAAGGTTTTCATGGTGTAAACACATCTTTATCACAGTATCACCAAGGTTGGAAGAGACCTCAAAGATCATCAAGTCCAACCCATTACCACAGACCTCAAGACTAGACCATGGCACCAAGTGCCACGTCCAAACATGCCTTGAACACCTCCAGGGACGGTGANTTATAAATAGTCCCTCCCCAGCCCCTTCAGATACTGGAAGGCTACTCTAAGGTCTCCTCAAAGCCTTCTCTTCTCCAGGCTGAAGAGTGCCAACTCGCTCAGTCTGTCCTCATAGGAGAGCTGCTGCAGCCCTTTCAGTTACTTTAAAACAAGCAAAGATAGTAAATGAAAGGAAGCAAAACTTACTTAACTATATAACTGTTTAAATGTATGAGCATCTGAAAAAACAACTTTTTGCTGTGTTTTAGCTGACACAATTAGATGTTGGAGCACTCTTGTAAAAACAGCTATGAGGATAAAGGAGTGGCACTTAGTGCAGCTAATAGAAGGCAATGGCTGTGGTGCAAAGATGCCAGAGAATGTAATAGAAAATATCTGTTGGGATCTAAATTTAGTATTATCAGAATCTGGGGGAAATTATGCCTGAGAAGTCATTAGGGAAGAACAAAGCCTAGCACTGCAGAGAGAATAGCTGATGCCAAGCTAAAGGCATCTTTTATTTACAGATGATTCAGATCTGAGGAGTAGTGCAGAAAATTGCTCTCTTAAAATGGAAACCATCATCAGATTAAACTTCACATGGAAGTGAGAAAAGAGGAAACAAGAGGCCCAGTCCAGTACTCTAGAAGCAGTCTCATGTTGATTGGTTTCTCCTGATGATGTTTATACATGTACACATATGTATGTATTAGGGGACAGATGGACTATGTGTGTGGTGGTGGTGCTGATGGGAGGGAAGCTTGGGCAAGTCACTTGGGGACAGACATTAGGACAGGTGAAGGATGGGCAGCCATAGATGTGCATCATAATCTTTGTGATTTAAACAGTGAAGAACCTGTGTTTGAGCTCAAGGTTTTCATGGTGNCGCCACACTATGATCTTTAAAAGTGTGTGTGGCTGGAATAGAGCTCTGAACAGCCACAGTTTTGGAGAAGTTCAGAATCCATCTCTACATGCAGTAAGGGCTTTATCCAAACCCTAGATTCAGAAGGTTTCAAGATGCTATACTCCAGTTCTCCTTTTGGGGCTCACAGGTGATAACAAAGTTATCTGTTGCTTTATGCATTTTGCCTGTTGTGGTTAGCTGAGTAGTTCAGTTTGGTTTTAGTGTATGTATTGGTGAAACTGTTTTGAAATCAAATAAAATTCTCAGTACTTCAGAAGGTTTTCAGATGGTTTTTTTTTTTCAGAAATACTGTCAATGATAAACTTTGTAGCATGCAATCAGTGCTTTTTTTTCAATGCAATTTACATTTAATCAGGTTAAAATAAGATTCAGTGATGATTTTTTTTTTTATCATAAATATTCCACATAACTAGTTTGAGAACATGTTTTATAACTGTGTACCTTGTGTGACTAGTCATAGAATGGTTTGGTTTGGGAGGGACCTCCAAAGGTCATGTAGTCCATCTTCAACTAGATCAGGTTGCACAGAGCCTTGTAGAGCCTCACCTTGAATATCTCCAGGGATGAGGACTCAACTACCTCCCTGAACAACCTGTTCCAGTGTTCCACTCTCATTGTGGTAGACATCTAATGTGTCTTTAGATATTTGATAACTGTGCAGTCATGTTTTGACTCAGATGAGGCTTTGACAGGCTTCAGTGTGTGGGCTTGAGCCATGCAGAAATGGAAATCCCAGACAACATGACCATGCCTGTACTTCCTGTGGAGTATATTTGACTGGTTGCACACTTGTTTGATGTCAGTATTTCAGGGAACTAACACTTGAAAGAAAAAAAAGTATAGAAAAGTTACAGAAAGCAAAGAAACCACTGAATAGAAAAGCTCAAAGCTGGCCTTTAGAAATGGATGGAAAAATCACACATCTCTGTTTTGTGAAGTGAAACCGTCTTTGGAAAAAGAAAATCGACACTGAGCTCAGCTTTTTTGTATTTACTTATTTAACTCTCATGGCTGTTTCCATGTTTGTACCCAATATGTAGTCGAGTAGATTTTGTAGTCAAAACAAAAGATATTGCCCCCATTACCCTGCAGGTTTCTCTGAGTTAGTTATGTTCAGTTGCTTTCTTTCCATTTAATATTCTCTGATTATAGTTCCCAATGAAAAGCAGTCACTGGGGAGCTGGAACGTGGCTGTTATCATCTGGCTGTTACTGATGGTGAATGAAAGCATGAAGTGTCTTGAAATTTGTAAGCCAAGGTAATTGTGCAGGAACCTTGATAATGAATTCCTGTTTTGACTAGTAAATGATAAAGGATTAAGTTCACCCTCTTTGTATCTAAATCATTCTTCAAAGAGGGGTGATTGTTTTGTTTCATCTAANTTCAAACCCATTGCCCCTAATCCTGTCATTCCAAGACCTTGTCAATAGTCCCTCCCCAGCCTTCCTGTAGGCCCCCTTCAGATACTGGAAGGCTGCTCTAAGGTCTCCTGGAAACCTTCTCTTCTCCAGGCTGCAAAGCCCCAAGTCTCTCAGTCTGTCCTCATAGCAGAGCTGCTGCAGCCCTCTCAGCATCTTCGTGGATCATCTTGAGAGGGCTGAGAGGAAATGCTGCAATACTCAATGTTGCTGCTTGTGCTGGCCCTATTTTGNAAAAAAAAGTATAGAAAAGTTACAGAAAGCAAAGAAACCACTGAATAGAAAAGCTCAAAGCTGGCCTTTAGAAATGGATGGAAAAATCACACATCTCTGTTTTGTGAAGTGAAACCGTCTTTGGAAAAAGAAAATCGACACTGAGCTCAGCTTTTTTGTATTTACTTATTTAACTCTAATGGCTGTTTCCATGTTTGTACCCAATATGTAGTCGAGTAGATTTTGTAGTCAAAACAAAAGATATTGCCCCCATTACCCTGCAGGTTTCTCTGAGTTAGTTATGTTCAGTTGCTTTCTTTCCATTTAATATTCTCTGATTATAGTTCCCAATGAAAAGCAGTCACTGGGGAGCTGGAACGTGGCTGTTATCATCTGGCTGTTACTGATGGTGAATGAAAGCATGAAGTGTCTTGAAATTTGTAAGCCAAGGTAATTGTGCAGGAACCTTGATAATGAATTCCTGTTTTGACTAGTAAATGATAAAGGATTAAGTTCACCCTCTTTGTATCTAAATCATTCTTCAAAGAGGGGTGATTGTTTTGTTTCATCTAAGAGGCACTTCAAAGCGTACTCTACATGTTTTCTGTAGTATCTCTTGAGAAAAGAGCCAATTATAACTAGGATGATGTTTTGTTACTTTTTAATATGATCCTGGAAGCAAAGCCTGAGTGTAGTAGTTAAGCTGAATGCTCTCTTGCATGGGGCCATTTGAGTGTGTCCTTTTCCCACTGGAAATCCTGAGGCTGAGGAGAAAAAAACCCCAACGTTTCTGCAGTTGCTGATGCAGCCATTGCTAGTTTCTCTCTTACTGTTTCACTGGTGGGCTTCCTTCCAGATGGGTTTGCAACTTCTGAAAGATAAAACTGCCTGGGCAACTGGGACTGGAGAGACAAAAAAAAAAAAAAGGTCATTTTGAAAGGCTTTTTGAACTTTTAAACTTGGAAAAAGAGGAAGTTCACCTCTTTAGTGGTGCTCACCAGATGGCACTGTCATATGTGCTGTTACATATTGGTCTTTGTTGCCTTCAAAGCAAGGACTCAATGGTTATNCTGGAGGTCCCTTCCAACCCCTGGAATCTTTAAGACAGTGCTGCTTCCAAAGAGCCAGAAATTTGTATGTAGGCTGAGTTGACTGCAAAGCCAACACTACTTATGTGCTATTTGTTATGGATGCCACATAAGGATTTGTGCAGTATCTGTGACAAGTTACAGACCTCTTTTGGAAAGCCATCAGTGAGGCTCACACTGCTCTGCGGTGGTGTTCTAAAATTACCCAGTAACGATCTCCTCTTGACATTCATGTTCTTCAGAAATAGTCAAGGTGATGGGAGAGCTGTTGTGCCCTTCTGAGAGTGGAATCATAGAATGGTAAGGTTGGAAGTGACCTCAAGGATCATCTAGTTCCAATCCCTTGCCATAGGCAGGGACACCTCCCACTAGCACAGGGCACTTAAGGCCTCGTCCAACCTGGAGTTGATTTGTGGTTTTGCTGAGGTTCTTTATGCAAACAAACAGGAGTTCCCCTTAAATCCAAATTGGCTTTAGTCACTGGTAGGTGACCACAGTAGCAGAGGTCACCTCAAAAGCTAGAGATGTAGGAAGCTAATAAATAAAATCAGATGAATAGAAAGAGAATTTATTAACCATAGGTAGCTTAATTTCAGAACTGTGAACTCTGAATGCTGCTTCCTGTGTTTTAAAGCTGAGAAGTGATGGTTGAGTGATTTAGTCTGAGACACATTTTCCCTTTTATTATCAGAGGAGTATTGCAGTTACTGTAAGTGACTTTGTCTTCTAATTGAAGAGTTTTTAAGTGTAACTGATTCCCTAGATCCACATAGGTGAAGGATTTTCTATTGGAATCTTCATGAAAGCGACAGACTTTTGGTCACTTTTTTTAATCTATAGATGATATTAGAAGATTTCTTAAGACTATTATCAGCTGAGGCAGAGTTCTGAGCCAGTTAAATAACTTGAGGAAGCTGCATTTTATTTGCAGGAGCTGCTATAACATCCAGAATGTGCAGTTATCTCCTGATTCTTATGCAGGTTCCACAAAAATTCCATTGATCTTCTTCTCCCCAGGCAGCCTTTTACAAGATCAAATAAGTTAGGAGGCAGCAGAGTTGAAACAAACTAAATTAGGTATTTCTCCACACAGTGAGAAATTTGAACTGCAACTTGTGTTGAAAAGATGATATGGGTGCCAGAAGTTTACATGGCTTCAATAAAGCAACCATGAAAGAAAATCTCACTCAGTGCTATTAAAAACAGAATTACATGAGGTTCAGGAAGTCTGAGAGCTGCAGAACCTGGGAGGGTATCAAGGTACCACTCTCTGCTGTGTCAGTTTTGGGCTCCTCGGTTCAGGACAGACAGAGACCTGCTGGAGAGAGTCCAGAGGAGAGCCATGAAGAGGATTGGGGGACTTGAGTATCTTGCCTACTAAGAGAGACTGACAGCCCTGGGGCTGTTTAGTCTGGAGAAGAGACAAATGAGAGGACATCTGATTAATGTGTACACATATCTGAGGGGTAGGTGTCAAGTGGCTGGGGCCAAGCTCTTTTTGGTGGTCAGCAGCAGTAAGATAAGGAGCAACAGTTACAAACTGGAACATAGAAGGTTTCAGCTCAACATGAGGAGAAACTTCTTTCGAGTGAGGGTGACAGAGCCCTGGAACAGGCTGCCCAGAGAGGTTGTGGAGTCTCCTTCTCTGGAGACTTTCAAAGCCTGCCTGGATGCATGCCTGTGTGAACTAGCCTAGGAGATCCTGCTTGGCAAGAGGGTTGGACTCAATCTCTGCAGGTCCCTTCCAACTTCTACTAAGGTTCTGTGATTTTCTTTTCCACTAATTTGCTGTTGGCTGGTGTCAAAAAGTTCAAAAGCTTACCTTCCATCTGATGTTGTGCAGGCAGTCATATTCTAGTTCTACCTAGTCCTGTGGATAAATATACCTGTTACTTGCTAAACCTGCTTTTAAAAACATTTCTATTTTCTTGCAATAAGCAATCCTCTTAATTCTTGTAATTGTGATAAACTTATATAACATGATCAAGGCTGTGCTGGTAATTACTGATTATCTTTTTTTCAGCTGTTAATACATCCATCTACTCTCTTAATTGCTGGGTGGTGGTGGTCTCTGACAGCATTTATGCATTGAACTTCAATGCACAAACTGAAGACTTCAGAACTGGCTCTGTCTAGTTCATCAGTATGGTGTAGGAGAAGGTGTAAGAATTTCTTGCTGGAGTGTCCAGCAGAAATTTCTTTGTTACAGGACACTTGGTATTTTGGGCTATACTCTGACAGGTGTTGAATAGATGTTTGAGTTGTTTATATAATACTTGGTTTAGTATAAGTTGATACCAAGACAGTATGCTGTATTTTTGAGTATACTGTTACTCAAGATTTGACTTAAGAAGAAACTGATGCAGAGCATTTTTTCCAATAGAGAGATAAAAGCAGAAGTGTGAAAGGAATAATTGATCTAATGTTGTTTATGGTTTTAGAAGAAGCCTGGCAACATTTGCACCAGAAGAAAGGGAATCCTTTACCATTAATAGGCAGTCAATACATGAAAANACTGCTCTTGCTGCAGCCCAGCACTCAGTTGCTGTCTGGGCTGCACTCACACTGCAGGCTCATGTTGAGCTTTTCATCAACCAGCATAGCCCAGGATACCCCAGGAGCAGAGATGCACAGCAGTGCTCCTTTTTTTACAGACTTAGTATAGTAGCAACTTCAATCACACCATCCTGTGTCAACAGTCAAGTTATAATCCTTAAATGCCATAAGTATTATTGAGGAGTAGTATGAAGTAAAGAAAAGGCTCCAAGTTTTACGTTTTGCATCTATAATATTGTGGAGTATTTTTTGTTGGGTTTTTTTTTTTGTCTGTTTGTTTTTATCAAACCCTTGAAACAAATCCTTCAGATTTTTTATACAAATATCATTGGTGAGACTGTGAGGCTATGTGAGGCTGTGCTTTGGGTTTGCTTATGGTGTTACTTCACAGAATGTCAGAGGCTGGAAGGGACCTTGAAAGCTCATCCAGTCCAACCTCCCTGTCAGAGCAGATCACACAGGAAGACATCCAGGCAGTTGTGGGGTTTGGGGAGGGGAGAGTGGTGTGTGTGCTGGTTTTCTTTTGGAGGCTTCTTGAAAAGTTAGGAAAATATTCTGATGTTGCCCACAGATACTTAGGCATTTCAGCAGGTTCTGCCAATTCCTGAATGACACTTTGTCAAATGATGTGTGGTTATATTTAATGATAGAGTATATGTTATGTCTGATCTGTCTCATTTGTAACCTCTGTGCTTGATTATTTCACATTTGTGCCTGGGCAAGCCAATACAGAAGGATTGACTAATACTGTAGGAAAAACTCTGGTGGCAGTCTTCAGAGCTGTGCATAGCAAACTTGGGTCTCATTGTGCTGAGACCAAGATGTAGGGACTTGTTTCAGACAAAATGGACCTGCCATACTAGTTTACTTCCTGCTCAGGATCGAAAATAGTTTCAAGTCTCAAGTGTTGCAGTGTCCTGGGAGTGGCGATGCGTCAAATATTATGAGTTACAAAGTACATCTCTGTCTTAGCTTTTGCACCACTTCTGTTTCCAAACGAAATGCCACTGCTTCAGGGTGTCACAACTTCCTTTTATTAGTTTTCCACATGGCATTCCAGTTACTAAAATGCAGACTTCAAGTCCTAGTTCTCCTCTTGGGAGGTGGATTTGACAGTTGATGATTGGTGTGCTAGGTTCAGTGGTCCATGTGATGATCTCTGAAGGTCCCTTCCAACCCCTAACGTTCTGTGATCCTGTGTGACATAGGTGGAAGTGATTTGAATCATTCCAGAGGAGTCTAGCCTAGCATCTTCGTGGTGTTCTTGCCAGTAAAAGGTTACTGAAGTTTGTGCATGGCATTTGAGCGTGGCAATGTGTCATGTAATGAATGTATGGATAAACAGAATTAAATCCAGGCAAGGTCTGATGGTAACTGGAAAAAGTCTTTGCAGCACTTCGTGCCAGAAACCATGACAAGGCTGCAGTAAAATATCTTTTTTAATTTCTGGTTAACATGAGTATAAAAGAGATGCACTGTAGATCTTAAAGTTTATTTCTGAGGAAGATGCTGGTTTGGCTCTCCTGATTTGTTAAATGACTTGCAGACTAACAGGCAGCAAAGAGGTTTGCCTAGAGGAATTGGTGCTGTGTATCTGTCTTTGCCTGGCTGGGCATAAATTCTAGAAATGTAAAATGGTCTGCTGATTTTACTCTAAGAATAAATTTATATTCCTCTGTTAGAGACCAGTAAAAGTTGGTTGGTCTCTCCACAGTGAGTTTCTGGAAGGCTGCTGCCAAGGTACGGTTAACTAGAGGCTTCCAGAAGCTCCTCTGCTGTAAGCTGTATTGCAGATGACCTGCACAGGGTAGTTAAGGGCCTGACTCCCTCATTCTTCACCATACCAGTGTTGACTAAGCAATAAATATATAANGTGCTAGTGGGAGGTGTCCCTGCCTATGGCAGGGGGTTGGAACTGGATGATCCTTGAGGTCCCTTCCAACCTTACCATTCTATGATTCTATGAACTCAGTATAAATATTTGTTCCACACTACTTTTCAGTCAGATGAGAGCTTGGATTTCCCTGATTGGAGGAATTACCTGGTGCCAAGCACTAGGTATTAAAGATTAGAAAAAATACTTGGATTAGTGTGTGTTCTGTAACATAACTGCATCCCTAACAGATACCTTCTCTCTTGTTTGTTGCTCTTACAGTACACACTGTTTTGCTTGAGCACCTAACACTGCCTTTCATCCATTGCTTGCAGTTCCAGTGGAGCTGAAAAAAATCTCTCCCTCTGTCCAAGAATTTTGCTTACTCCTGATTTCCATTTTCAAATTCCATTAGGTCCAAAGAGTCTGACACTTTGAAAGAAAACAGCAACTTGTTTTGAGAAGGAATAGAATATTTGCCCCCTTTTTACCTTGTCATCCATCCAGGTTTCCCCTGCTAGACTACCTCAGCTGGTGCTGGCTGCCCCTCACAGTCAGCGAAACCATCTGTGGCAATGCACTCAGCCAATGTTCAGTCACCTCAAGTCACTGGCAGGTAGCATCTGTCTGGCCAGTTGAAGTGGTTTCTCTCTGTGCCACCTACACATGTGCTTTAGGTATTGCCCTTTGCTGTGGTTCAGCATTTGAGGGAACAAAGCTGAGAGTCCACAATTTCTCAGTTTTGAAGTGTTTTTGCTTTAGTTAATATATTTTGGCTTGCACTAAAAAGACCTGAGGACAGGAAGTCATCTTAGCACCATTTATATTTTTCAGTTGTACCATATTACATCAGCTTTTCCTAAGGCTTCCTGACTTAAAGAAACAATAAAATTGATCCCTCTTTATAATAATCAAGCTTTGCTCACTTACAAGTAATCCTTGAGCTACTTCTAGCCTTCCAAGAGACAATTTCTGCCCTAGAATCCAAGTTGCATTTTTACCAGAACTTCAGAAATGATAAATATCCTGGCCATTATTATCCAAAATATTTTTTTTTTTTTTAATAAAGACAAGCTCTGTGACATGTTCTAAAGTTGCTGTCTTCATACGACTTCAGGATTCCTCTTTCTGTCCTCTACAGCTGTTGCTGAAATTAAATCTGTGACATATGTTCATATATTGCATAGCATTGGACAGGAGCATGGATTTGCACATAGTGTAAGCATATATGATGAAAAAATGCTGCCATGGCTATCTGTGCTTCTGTAGTAATGAAATACAATCAGAAATGTGACAAGTTCTTGAAAAATGAGACTTTGTTGTTGCTGCTGTTGAGGCCCAAAGCATGAAACCGTGGGAAACTGGGATGCAGATCAAGCCTATCTGAGTGACTTTTTTTTGGTTGGAATGGAGTTCACTGAAATTGTGTTTAAAATTCCTTTGCACCTAATAAATGATTTGTTGAATAGCCCCAGCATGGCGTAGTTGTTCTAGGCACTGAAAGTAGCTCAGTGTACCTCCTTGGGTGATTGAAAGAGCACATCTTACAAGGGGGAGAGTCCAATAGCTGAAAACAGCACTTTTTCCCCCCTTGTTATGTTTAACAGAAAGGTTTTCCTTTCCTTTTGTTTTTTTCTAACCCTGAAACAGGGTCAGGTATCACTTAAGTGTGAGTGTATTTGGAAATTGAGTGTTGTAAGAGCAGCTTGCATGGTCTTTCATAGAATTATTAATTGCCTGTGGGTAACAAAGATATTTCCAGAGCAAGCCGGAGCACAACTGCAGAGTTGATGTCTTTAGAAGCCATGCTACTCCTGAGGACAAAACTCCTCCCAATTGCTTGGGCAATCAGAAACCTCTTGACAAATCACCTAAAGTCTCTCTGGTGACTTTTGCTACCTGCTACCAGCAGAAAGATTTTAAACATTCACTGATTGTGAACCTCTGAGACCATATAGAGTGAGACATGTGTCAGGTTTGCATTTCAAAACCTACTGATATTCACATTTGAGCAAAGCAGTCTTAATTCACTCTTGAAAAATGAATACAGTGCAAGATTTTTTGCTTGTGAGGTAATGTCTTTTCCAAGGTTCTATTTTGTGTCCAGATCATTGAATGCTAATGCATCCTGCCACAACAGCAGAATGAATGTCTGTGTGCTAAAGAAATGTGGTTTCTGCCAGGTGCACTATAGCATCTCTGCTCTATACTTTCCTCATCCCAACCTGAAGTTATTCTTCCCCTTGTCCAGACATGGGATATGAATGACTGGGAAAGAAGAGGTGGTTCTTGGTAAGCAGAATAGATCCTGCTCTCTAGTGGCTGTGGCCAAAGTAAACAACCTAGAGTAATTGCCACCACAGGCATTTTACAGTAGATCTGCCTTTTTATTGATGTTGTTATTAAACTGCTATAAATGTTGTAGGCTGCTGTTGGAGATGAAATTGCCCCTTCCCCCCAACTTCTCAGTTCCTGTCTGTCACTAACTGCTATTAAGTTTATCATCTAGCAAAATCAGACAGTGCAGGAAGCAGTCTGAATGTTAATGTTAACCTATAATAGGTTTTAAATAGCTATAAAGAAAAATTAGACTGCACTGGGACAGGAAGGCTAGTTTACCTTAGCATAAAATAAAAGAGGATATGTTGACCTGATTTACTTAAATGTAGCTATTATGTGCTCTTTAGGGAGCAACCTGCTGTACCAAAGCCTATACAGGCAGGAAAAATGTCCTTTACCTCACTCTGTACAAATGACATAAAGGCTCTTGCTTTAATTAAAGAGTAAATCCATAGGTGCTGCATGTGTATATTAATACAGATGTCACCCTTGCTACTTCTTGTATTAATTCCTTCTAGAATAACAATAGAGGTGTTAAAAAGAGTGTTCTGCAGCATGCTACATCTTGTTTGAGTGTGGTGCTTTTTTTTTCTTGCTCATCAAGTCCAATATGAGTTATATTTGCAGTGGAAATGAGGGTAATGCAAATGGCTCATCTGTCATTTGGGAGTTCTCATACTGTCTGGGCTGACCTAAAACGTTGAGGAAAGTATATGGGAAAAGTCCTGAGTAAGCCCAACTCGCTTCCTTCAGCTCTTTCCATGTTTGCTTCCAAGCTTCTCTCAGCCAGCAGCTCCCGGCATGCTCTTCATGCCAGCATGTGAAATGCAACCACAACAGAAAGTGTGAGCCCCTTAATGTATAGGGAGGTATAACCAAGCTGGCTAGGAAAGCTAAGAACAGCTCACAGGGATGTGATGAAAGCCCAGTGCTGAAGGAAAAATTAGTCTAGCTCTCTGTGATTGCTCTGCAATGCTGGAGAAGGGCAGGGTTAATGACATGTCTGCTCACAAATGCTGAGAAGCTTGTAACATGAGGCTGCAATTTGTAAAAGGTATCACTGGAGACTGGGAGAGGACTGGTTACTGGCAGCTTCAAGTGCTTCATTTGGTTCCCTTGGGACATGTGAATGGTGAATATGGCAGGACCAGCAGGTTTCAGGGTGGGAGAGCTCTGCTTTCCATCTCTATAAGGTGCAGGCACTAGACTGGGTTGAGGTGTTTGCTTGAGCTGTGGCCTCCTTGGGAGGCTTAGGTGTATTAATTTTTAGATAGAACTTTATTTTTCACTTTTTGAAAAGCAAACTTGTAGATACCAAAGTTTAATTGCAGTTCTAATACCTTTTATTAAAATCATTGAACAATGAGGTTTTAACTCATAGTGACTAGTCCTAATACACTACTTAGACTATTTGAAGAATCCAGTTAATTTATTCTTGAAGAGAAGTCAAGAGTTGTAGGGCGATGAAACCCTGGCACAGGTTGCCCAGGGAGGTTGTGGCTGCTCCCTCCCTGGAGGTGTTCAAGACCAGGTTGGATGAGTCCTTGAGTGACCTGTTGTAGTGGGACAGGTCCCTGCCTGTGGCAGGAGGTTGGAACTGGATGATCTTTGTGGTCCCTTCCAACCTTACCACTCTATGATTGTACTGTGATGAATCAGGCATGTTTCTGGGGTCATTCTCCCTAAAGGAAAATCAGGTTATTACCCACAGTCTCAAATAAAGTTACTGAACCAATTTTAAGTCTCTATTCAGGCCCTCCCTGAAAGATAAAGCTTTAAATTCCCTACGTAGCTAATCAGCTTCCTCCTTTGGCTGGCAGTATCTGTCATTGCACAGAGGATACTGAATTCAGTGTTTGTGTGTCTGGGTGAAATCCAGGATCTGCGGTACGAAGAGGTTGAACTGGGTGATTTGCACCTCTACCAAAGCTTGTAAGAGACAATCCACTTCAGGTTAGGTGTTCAGTCATTATGATTCTGTAGGAGTCCACAAAGGGATATGGGAACTTCCTGGGGCAGTTGATCTCAGGTTCTGCAACTTCTAACCCGAAGGGGCCTTACTGCTTGAGAGATCCAGATGAATGATTAGACTATAATTTGGACTCCTAACTTCAAAACAAATATGAAACAAGGATTATGGAGAAACTGAATGTGGCAATTTCTAGTTTTGTGGGACTTATGAACTTAGATGCTGTTAAAAATCCCAAAAGTGTGTTGTTTTCTTTTCTCTTGTTCTTGTTGAATGTTTCCTGTGCTTTCCCTATTGAATTTCATCTGCATTCATACATGCACACAAGAAAGGCAAAAAAAACAACCAACAAAAAACTCTGTCAGGCTGCACCAAGCAAGACTTGCATCCTCCCAACATAATGCCATTTGAGACAAGGATGTTGTGAAGTCAGGAAAATTCAGACAAGGCAGAATCTGTTCCCAATTACACTGCCCTGAATTGGGATTATCTCCATTGAAGAGAAGAGATTGGAAGTGATGATATGCCATAGCAAAACTTCACTCACTGAGAACTGGTCATTCTTCACATTGCTCTGCTTGACATCATGTGGGATGATGATGGTGTGTGTGTGTATATATGTGTGTGTGTGTGTGTATCATAGAATGGTAAGGTTGGGAGGGACCTCAAGGATCATCCAGTTCCAACCCTCTGCTATAGGCAGGGACACCTCCCACTAGCACAGGTCACTCAAGGCCTCGTCCAACCTGGCCTTGAATACCTCCAGGGAGGGAGCAGCCACAACGTCCCTGGGCAACCTGTGCCAGTGTCTCACCACCCTCACTGCAAACAACTTCCTCCTAACATCCAGTCTAAATCTCCCCTCTGCCAGTTCAAACCCATTGCCCCTCATACTGCTGTTGCAAGACCTTGTCAATAGTCCCTCCCCAGCCTTCCTGTAGCCTCCTTCAGATACTGGAAGGCTACTCTAAGGTCTCCTGGAAGCCTTCTCTTCTCCAGGCTGCAGAGCCCCAACTCTCTCAGCCTGTCCTCACAGCAGAGCTGCTGCAGCCCTCTCAGCATCTTTGTGGCCTCCTCTGGACCCACTCCAACACTTCCATGTCCTTCCTGTGCTGGGGGCTCCAGAACTGCACACAGGACTCCAGGTGGGGTCTGAGGAGAGCAGAGCAAAGGGGCAGAATCCCCTCCCTTGCCCTGCTGCCCACACTGCTCTTGCTGCAGCCCAGCACACAGTTCCTGTCTGGGCTGCACTCACACTGCAGGCTCATGTTGAGCTTTTCATCACCCCAGACCCCAAGGTCCTTTTCCTCAGGGCTGCTCTCCAGCCATTCCCCACCCAGCCTGGAGTTGTGCTTGGGATTGTGCCTACCCAGGTGCAGGATATAATTTCTGCCCCCCCCCAATTTCACAGTGAATTAAACCTATGGCATGGGCAAATTGCTGACCATTTCTGTATTTTAAAATCATCTTGCTAAAAATGAAGTAAAACTTACCTGAATAGAATGATATTACTTCAAAATGAGCCTTCCTAGTGTAAAGAAAGCACAATTCTTAATCTAGCTTTGATTCAACTTAAAATGTTAGGAAATAATTGTCAGGGAGCTTGGGTTTAGAGATAATGCAGAGAGCTGCTTGTTGTAGATTGCCTGCAGTATACTCATACCTCTGCTGAAGTTTTGTCTTCAAAAATGCTAATGGTTTCAGTAAGTATTTTATCCACCAATGGATTTTGAAGAGCATATTCAGTATATTTGCTTTTGGAATGAGATTATGTAGACTTGCAGGTTATGTATTTATAATTATTCATGAAGTGGTTTTCATATCAGTGCCAATTTTTTATGGTGGAGACTCTTTCAAGTGAAAGGGACTTGGGGGTTGTAATTGACAAAAAACTGAGTATGAGCCAGCAGTGTGTCCAGATGGCAAAGAAAGCCAATGGCATCCTGGCTGGGATTAGAAATGCTCTGTCCAGCAGGAGCAGGGAGGTGATTGTCCCCTTGGACTCTGCTCTGGTGAGGCCACACCTCAAGTGTTGTGTTCAGTTTTGGGCACTTCATTACAAGAGGGATGTGGAGGTGCTGGAGCCAGTGCAGAGGAGGGCAAGGAAGCTGGGGAAGGGCCTGGAGAATAAATCTGATGAGGAGAGGCTGAGGGAGCTGGGGATGGTTAGTTTGAAACAGAGAAGGCTGAGGGGAGACCTCATTGCTATCTACAGCTACTTGAAAGGAAATTGTGGAGAAGCTGGGGCTGATATGTTCTTACAGGTAAATAATGATAGAACAAGAGGGAATGGCTTCAAGCTGTGACTGGGTAGGTTTAGACTGGACATTAGGAAACATTTTTTCCCAGCAAGAGTGGTCAGGCACTGGAATGTACTGCCCAGGGAGATGGTGGAGTCACCACCCCTGGATGTGTTTATGGGTCACTTGGATGTGGCACTTGGGGATATGGTTTAGGGTGCACCTTGCAGAGTAGGGATATTGATTGGACTTGGTGATCCTGAGGGGCTTCTCCAACCTGAATGTTTCTGTGTTTCCTGTGAAGTTGGAATATTTCTTCCACTTGTTTAGTGATGCTGCTCTGAGTTTCAAGAAAGCTTGGGAAGTTGGAGGAGAAAATTAAAGGCATTGTGTGGCAGGTCTGAAAGTGGATGAGCAGATGATTTGAGCTGAATTCAGACATACATGGTCTATAGTGTATTTTAGTTCCAAAGAAACAGTCGTGTAACTCTGACAACCGAAAAAATGTTTCACTTTCCCCTGTAACAATCAGAGTTGCAGTTCCCCTGTAACAACAGACACATTCCTCGCCTTCCATATCTGTATTACAACAGATAGTTGGAATATTTAGTGTATCCACAAGACCAAGAAAACCCAGTATTGAAAAGAACAATGATAGAATACGCAACAAAGAAATATCAAAGTACTTCACAGTTAATTTCCCTGCCTGATCTTTCAGTAGCATATGAATTGTGAATGTTCGAACCAAAATAAACAAATTAGAGTGTCTAAATCAATTAGCTCTGTGCTTGCTTCATTCCAAGAGCTGATTTCCAGGTTGAAATTAATTTAAATAATAGATCTGTGTATACTTTTGGTAACTTGCTAACAACTCTGCGTGCCAGCTGTTTGCGTGCGATAATTAGAAGTGGTAGTAATTTTCTGAATTGCATCTCTGTAAGTGAGAAACGACTTTTTTCTACTCTACAGCTTATCAGTTTGCATTACTGTATGTGGTTTTGCTTTCTTTAAGTTACTCTTGAAACAATGCACAGTGAACACATGAAACACTGTTAGAAACAAAATGAAACAACCCATAATATATTGAAATGAGTTGGGACAGCAATGTGCCCTGGCGGCCAGGAAAGCCAATGGGGTTCTGGGATGCATGAAGAGGAGTGTGGCCAGCAGATAGAGGGAGGTTCTCTTCCCCCTGTACTCTGCCCTGGTGAGACCTCACCTGGAATACTGAGTTCAGCTTTGGGCTTCCCAGTTCAGCAGGGACAGGGATCTGCTGGAGAGAGTCGGAGGAGGGTCTATGAAGATGCTGAAGGGGCTGGAGCACTGCCCTGTGAGGAGAGGCTGAGGGACCTGGGACTGTTTGGGCTGGTGAAGAGAAGACTCAGAGGGGATCTAATCAATGTTTATCAATATCTGAGGGCTGGGGGTCAAGAGGGAGGAGACACTCTTCTCAGTTGTGCCCCGGGGTAGGACAAGGGGCAATGGGTATAAACTAGAGCACAGGAAGCTCCACCTCAACATGAGGAAGAACTTCTTGCCTGTAAGGGTGACAGAGCTCTGGCACAGGCTGCCCGGAGAGGTTGTGGAGTCTCCTTCTCTGGAGCCTTTCCAGCCCTGTCTGGATGTGTTCCTGTGCTACCTGTGCTAGATTCTATGGTCCTGCTTTGGCAAGAGCATTGGACTTGATCTATGGATGTCCCTTCCAACCCCTACTGTCCTGTGATCCTGTGAAAAGCTGGGAAGGGCGAGGGGAAAAAAAATGTTAATTTCCATTTTAAAATATTTATAAATTATTCTTCTTTGTGAGGCTTAAGTAGACACTGGTGTGATAGAAACCTTTACTACTTTGGAAGATTAGTAAGATTAAAACACTATTTTGATTTTCTTTATCTTTCATGGGAATTGTAGTGAGAATGCTTGATTGGAATTGTTCATTATACTACAGCAGTAAAATTCAGATCAGTTGAATTGTTGCAGATAATATTCTTTAGGATACTTTTAGTAATTCAGTAGGCAATTTGAAATTTAAAAAATAATTTAATAACAAACTGAATTTTAGAAGGAGAGGAAAAAAAGTCCCAGTTTAAAGCTGTTGCACAGGACAAACACTTTATTGGGAAAAATCTCTTTTCTTCAGTTTGCAGGGAGCTGATTGCCCTTCAGAAGTCCAGTCAAAGCTCAGCATGTCAGAGCATCTCCCACACAAGTGTTGTGTGAGGAGGCAGAGTTCTAATATTTCTGACTTGGGTGTATGCTATCTTTCTCTAAGGTAGTAAAGGGTAAAGCAAACTTAAGAATCAATTTTGGATGTGCTGCTGAAACTGCTTCTGCTTGGCTCAGAGTGATGCCCTGCTGCAGAAAAGGTGGCTCCTTTTTCCACGGTGGAGATTTCCCCTTCCATTTTCAAATTGTGGAATCCTGAATGTTGTATGGAAAGTGAGAGCAAATTATTGGATAATTTAGGCTGGAAGGGACCACAGGAAGTAGTCTGATCCAGGTGTAGTCGAAGTGGAGCTGGATTTGTAGTTAAATGCCGGCTGGAAGTCGGTTGAGGTTGCTGGGACCTTTCCCAAGTGAGTCTTGAATAGTTCCAGAAGTGGAGATTTCATAGCTAAGAAACTTATTCCAGTGTGTGACCACCTTTTCTGCATGACGTGGAGTGTTTCCCCTGGTACCTAGTGACAGTTTCTCCTTTTCCCGCTGCATCTTGAGTCTGTGGTCCTCTTGTCCTTGCTTGTCTTTTGAGAAAAGCCTGTCCCTGTTTCCTGGTTCCCCGCGGGCCTCTTCTGGTCCCCGCGCCGGGGCCGCGTTCCCCGCGGGCCTCTTCTGGTCCCCGCGCCGGGGCCGCGTTCCCCGCGGGCCTCTTCTGGTCCCCGCGCCGGGGCCGCGTTCCCCGCGGGCCTGCCTGCTTCAGAAAGGTTAGCGAAGGTTTTGTGAGTTCACATCTGCAGTGTTTTAAATCTCTGCAGTACTTGATAAATAGAGATTATTTAGCTGCTGTGTCAGTCACCTTGCCGTGGTAATTTGATACTAGTCTTGAAAAAGCTATTTCTCAGAAATCAATTCCTGGAGTAGCAGGAGATGGGGAAGCAATGTAAGACACTGTCCCGTGTGAAATGGAAAGCACAGCAGCAGCCACGCGAATTGCATCAACACCAAATTGTTTCACTGCCAGCATTGTGTATTTCACTGCTCTGTAAATTCTTACACTTCCATCCCAAATCTTTGGTACCTCTGGAGCAGTTGCTGAACTTTTTCCAGTTATCCAGAACCTTGTAAGTTAATATGCTCAAGTTGTTAAAAGTGGCTGTAAAATGCGGGTTTAATAAAGAATTACATAAATAAAGAGTAGTGAAAGGTGCCTGAAACTTGATACTCTGGCTAGACACTAGAAAAGATGCTGGAATTCAGTTTGGTAATGAGTTTGTAGACTGAGATTAGCAAAACCATTTCCCAGACGCTCTGGGAAAGCAAACTCATTTAGACATTAGGAGTGTTATGGCTGCTGAAGTAAAATCATGGATGTCAGTGACTGGAAAAACAACTTCTTGTGGCTAATGATCTGAACGTTAGCTGTTCAGCAGGCACAATACATATGAAAAGGCAGGACATTACTTTGTCATTGCCTTTTACCTTCAGTATGCATTTGTAATTAACATGTTAATTAAATTGCAATGCACTGCTCCTATGACATTAGCAGATACAGGAGCCCTGAAAGCCAGGCCAGAACTACTGAAGCCAAAAGTCTTATATTTACTGACTACAGGTATTTTCCTGTCATATCCTTACTTTGTAGTGAACCTGATCTCTCTGCAATGTAGTTGAGTACAAGCATCCGAAATCAAGGAACTGAAACTTGCCTGAAAGCCTCGTGCTGACCTTACTACAGGCTATTGAAAAATCTGAATTTTCAAGGTATGAATAACTCTGATGGCTTCAATACTGGTTTTATTCCACAACAGGGAAGAGAAATCAAGACTAAGCTTGATCTACCAACTTTGTCTAATAACAGGTTCAGTTTTGTTTTGCTTGCATACTGCGCAGTGCTCATCACACTGACACTCCACCAATTCTGAAAGGTGGAATTTTTGGTCTTCAAGATAAGGAAAAAAATTCATGGAGAGTGGAAAAAGAAGTGTTGAAACTGTCATAAAAAACAATAAACCCCATTTGTTTTCCAGCAGAAGTCTTAATGCTCCCATCTTCTTCATCTCATAATCTGGAAGGCTCTTAAACCATGATTGCCTCCAGGGCTTCCAAATTGCTACATCTGAATTTTCTGGAAGAACCACCACAAATTTTCACTGCCACAGTCAGGATGCTTATGGCCTTGAGACTCTCTACAGTGATCTGTCACTGTTAATGACCTAATGCCACCAACATCAAGGCAGTCTGTATTTGAAAGCTGTCCTGGATTGAGGACCCCAAGAGTTTTTGGATTCCAGAGTCCTGTAAGTGGGAGTGCTGAATTAGATTTGTGAACCTGAAAGAAACTTAAGGATTCTTATTTCTGAGTTACTAAGGAAACTATCAGGAAACCAGGCAAGCTGCTGATATTTCCCCACTTATTTTCGTTTATTCGTGATTCCAGTTTTCATAGACAAAGTAACTTTTCCACTCAGAACTTCTTTCAGAATGAAACTGTGAATATTACCTGTAGGTAAGGCTAGGAAGAAGAATTTCAGATGCTATTCTTTCCTTGTGGAAATGCTCCAAAGCTCTTTTTTAGCAGGAGAGTACAGCAGGCATGGACATTTCTTCTATGTCAGCATGAAAGGAAGGATGTTGGCCTTGGTTTCTACCTTAATCTGCAGTTAAGAGACTCTGGTTTTGTTATTAGCAGTTAGGGTCTAAGATCTGGCCATGCCTCCCATTGATGAACTACAGGTGTGTTATGCTTCATCTCCACTCTCATTCACAGCAGTTATGATACTCCAAGTTCCCCTCTAGTTCCCGTATCTATTAGTTTGCTACGTTCTTTGATTTGTAATTAGCAACAATGCTCATCCTCTAATTTTTCACAAGCACAGCATATAATGGGTTTGTGTTAGAGCTGCATTAACATCTTGATTTTTCTTCTTGAGGATTTTATTCTAAAATTAACTTCTGTATTTGACAGTGTGTGATTTCCCCAGCCAAAAAATTGTGCTTTGCCTTCTGGATAAAATAATTCAAACCTGTAATGTCATAGAGAGAGGAGACAAGGACACTGTTTTGACTATCTGGAGAATGAAATCCTGGCTTTAGTGAAAATGAAAATGAATTTGCTCTTTGTACAAATTTGTCATGATTCGATAGGATTATTCAGGTCTTTTCAAAGGAAGTCTTGCAGCAGGACTGTTCACCCTCAGGGTTAAAATTAGGGCAGATGGATATCAGTTGGGAGATTTGTAAGGTATGCCAGCATCAATCCCTTCCTCACCGTTTCTGACTCCAGAACTGATAGATTATTTTTTTTAAAAATATTTGTTTTTTTCCTGTCAAATGTAAAAGAAGCTTGAAGATAGTGTTGAAGTCGATGGATCTGTGCCAGCTGAACAGTAGCTGAAGATCTGGCATAGATTTTTACCTATCAGTTCATGAAGCATACATGGAGACAGGATTGACATTGCTAAATACAGACTGCCTGAGAATTCCAGGTCAAAATTTCTGTTTAGGCCATGTAGCAAAAGTAACAGGATGCAATTGTTTGGTTTGTGTGGTTTTTTTGTGGTGTGTTGTTTTTTTTTTTAACCAAGACTATCTACTCAAATCAAATATTTGTAATGTTCAGGAAACACAGGACCAGAAAGTTTTACTTTAAGCTGTTTTAAGATATGTCTGGGTAGGAACAATAAACTGCACAAGTACAGGTTGGAAGGTGATCTGCTGGAAAGCAGACTNTGTGCTAGATTCTATGGTCCTGCTCTGTCAGAGGATGGGGCTCAACCTATGGAGATCCCTTCCAACCCCTAACATCCTGTGATTTCTTTTAAGAGGAGTACTGGTTCAAGGCAGCAGCATCTCTGTAGATGTTTTTTGTTTGTTTTTTTTTAAGATGGTTGTATGTATGAAGATGCATGCCTGAGTGAGACACAGTCCTGCAGACATTGACATGTGCATAAAACACTTTCAACCTATGCAGAGGCAGCCATGATTTGTAAATGCTAAGGTGCAGGACTAGAAGGGCAGTATTTTCCTTACAGACGGTTTTATCACATCTCTTTACATGAAATTTCAGAAACAAGTGCTAATGTTGAAACTGGCTATTAACCAAAATGTTTGCTGTCAAATTAAGTGTTCCCATCTGAGATGATAAATGGAGGCTACATAGTTATAAGCTGTGGCTTGTGAAAAGTAGTTCTTTGACATCTGGCTGTAACATCTGGTTTTATAATTGATGCTCCAAAGCGAATGGAATATGTACTTAGAGGATTTGTTTTTAATTAGTGTTCAGAGGCATGCATTTCTGCAGCCTGCTACAGAAGTCTGAGGGGAAAGGCTTCACACCAATACCTGCAGGTATAAAACCTTATAACTAGTGCTTTATTCTTTGACACTGGGCTGCACCAAACTATGTCTAGGGAGAAATAAGAGGGGCGTCTCCTCTACAGAGAGAGAGAGTCCCCTGGGGCTGTTTAGTTCGCAGAAGAGAAGGCTGAGAGGGTATTTGTGTACAAATATCTGAGGGGTGGCTGTCAAGTGGCTGGGGTTAAGCTTTTTTTGGTGGTCAGCACCAATAAGATAAAGAGCAACAGCTACAACCTGGAACAGAAAAGGTTTCAGCTCAACATGAGGAGAAACTTCTTTACAGTGAGGGTGCCAGAGCCCTGGAAGAGGCTGCCCAGAGAGGTTGTGGAGTCTCCTTCTCTGGAGACTTTCAAAGCCTGCCTGGATGCATTCCTGCTACCCCTGGTGATTCTGCCTTGGCAGGGGGGTTGGACTTAATCTCTGAAGGTCTCTTCCAATCTCTAAGGTTCTGTGATTCTGTAATTTTTAGCACCTGTTCAACACTTACCTCAACAACATTTGAAGGAATGCTGCACTTGTACTCAGAATTACAGATAAGTGAGCCTGGTGGTTTTGTCATTACTGTTACCTTTGCATTGCTACTCATTTAAGTTAAAGGCAGTAAGGTAACCTGTGTCTCAGAAGGTCATCCATGCCACTGAGCAGTAAGAGTTGTTTTGGGGTTGTTCTTACTGACTTTCTACTGCCAATGTCTTTGAAGTTTTGAACAATGTAAAAGATCCAAAATGATTGTACATTTTGGCAGCACTCGCATGTAGGGCTGCTTTCTGAAGTACTCTTGGTGACTAATCACTTAGCTACCTTCATGACCTTTTCAGAAGAGGTTCTACAAGCTGTTTGCAAGCTCCTGGTGTGTTTAGTGTATTCTTTATGTTGCCATTGTCCAGGTGAAAAGTTCTTATGGTACAATTTAAAGAGTGATATGAATATTGCTGGATATTTTTGTGTTGCAATGGCATCAGCTGCCCAGATGTGTGTGAATTGTGTCAGGTCAGTGATCCGTGGCCTTGAAGAGTTTATAGGGAAAGCAGGAAAAGATAAAGGACATGGACAACTACAACCATAGACGCTTTCAATTACCTTTGTCCCTTATTAGTTAACATTGCATCTGAAGGTATTTGGAATAATAAAATCAGATTTCATGTATACATTATGTGCATCACTTCTAAATGTATTTCCTACACAGGACATCCCTAATTTGCCTGTGTGTTTGTCTTTGAATTACAAAATGGAGACCTGGAAGAAACTGAAGTAATGAGGAAATTCTGAGGGTCTGAAGGAACATTTTAATTTTGCCTTTTTTTAATGCTTCAGAGGCGAGGCACAGTTGGAAATAAGTAATACTGTGTTGCTGTCCCCTTCCTGTCATCTTTTGATTTTATGATATGTTACTCAGAAGGTCCATTATTTAAAGAGGAACAAAAGAAAGGGAGCTGCCTCACCAGAATACAGTTAGTACATGTAGTAATCTAGGAGTAAAAAGCTCTGAAAATTGTAGTGCTGCGCATGCCATAGACAAGCAGTGGTGGACAAGCCACGCTGCTGCTGCCTGACACTCTACAGCAACACCTTGTTCTGTTGGGAGGTTGTGGGGGAAGAGATTAGGTCCATACCTACAGATGCCAGTTGGCAAAGACCTGCCAAGGCTCCAGTGCTGTTGTTTTCAGTCCTGTAAGGTGGTAATGTGTGCATCAGACACTTGATTGTTGGGTCGCTTTGGGAGCAGTGAAAAGTCTACATTAATTATCAACATGCACATCCCTTCAGTAACCATTTTGCTCTTAATGAGGCAGTGCTGTTTTCAGTGACTGTTTTTACATAGCTCAAGCACAGTGCTATAAATTTTGTTTGTTTTAGATACATTAAGTGGGAACTGGGAAGATCATGTCCTCCCTCACACTCACTTGCTAAGATCTTGTTGCCAGAAAAATGCCTTGGGTAGCTCCATCTCGGTGGTGAAACAAGTTCTGTTGTCACCTTTTGTTTATGTGAGTGGTGTAGCTGTTCCAGCGTGGTGTCTCTCAACAAGGGAGTCTCTTGGCGTAGCTTTGCTTGCTGGCTTGTTCTGTAATGTATATATTTGCCTTAGCCCATTCTATTTTCCAAGAGTAAAAATGGGCATATTTTCAGAGTGTGTTAAAACTGCTGCGAGAGCTTCCACTGACAGATATAAGAATTATAGATCAGAAAGCTTCTGTCTCTTTTCATCCTGTGGAAATTCCTCATCTTTGAATGTTTGATTACCTATCGAACAGCTTAGTTTTTAAAAAATAAACTGAATTCTTATTAGTACTGAGACTTACCTTGTAAAAGTCCACATGCTGTTAGTTACGTGGATTTACGGAGAGTAGCTTGATACTGAGGAAGCTCTTTAAAGGCAAAGGAGGGATAGGACATATCTGAGGCTTTCACTTCACTGAGGCTGGGCAAGGTTTTTCCTGCTGGGTCCTTCCCCAGCTCTACAAAACAACCCAACAAATCTGAAAGGTTCTCAGGATTGCCACTAAAAATGCTGTGCTCCCACTAAGAACATTTTATATCCTTTGGGTTTTCCAGTGATTATGCTCTCCCCTTGTTGGTTTTTATATTTTTGGCTTCTTCAGTGCACCTAAAAGCAGGGCTGGAAAAAAAAAAAAGGGATGGCTTCAGAGACTTTAACAAGCAAAGTGCTCTGTTGTGCTTCCAGCAGCTCTGAATAGGAGATATTGTTTCCCAGCTGTATGAAATATATACATTTTATTTTATAGTACACAAAGAGAAATTTTTCATAGCTTTGCAGACAGACCAATTAAATGCAGTTCAGACTTGCTGGGTCAGGGATGAAGGTTACGTGTTCCTGTCAGAGCCTTACTAGGCTTAACAAAAGCACTTCCTGAAGTTCTCTTTCTACTGAGGAAAGAAAACTGTTCTCTGAACCACTTTTGGTTGCTTTTCTTGATTATTTATCAGGGCAATTATTTAGGATTAATTTTTAAATATCCTTCAGTATACACAAGTTAAAACACTGCATCTAACTGGCATCTTACCTCCAGCCCGACAAAACTGTTACAAGGTGACAGTGCAAGAATTAGCAGGTAATTATACAATGACCTGTCCACAAGTAACTCTTCTTTAGGATTACTGCAGAACATTCACCTTTTAAAATGGTTATCCTTTTTTGGGGTGTATTCTAGGCTGTTCCAAGCAGCAGGATCTTTCCAATAACTTGTAGCAAGAAAACTCTCCAAGAAGTATCAGTGTCCAGCAGGTCTAGAGAGGTTCTTCCTCCTCTCTGCTCTGCCCTAGTAAGACCACACCTGGAATACTGTGTCCAGTTTTGGGCTTCCCAGTTCAGGAGAGACAGGGACCTGATGGACAGAGTGCAGCAGAGAACCACAAGGATGAGTGGGGGACTTGAGAATCTCCTCTAGGAAAAGAGACTGAGAGCCCTGGGGCTGTTTAGTCTGCAGAAGACAAGACTGAGAAGAGATCTCACCAGTGTGTACAAATATCTGAGGGGTGGGTGTCAGGGCCGAGCTCGTTTTGGTGGTCAGCAGCAGTAAGACAAGGAGCAACAGCTACAGACTGGAACATTGAAGGTTTCAGCTCAGCATGAGGAGAAACTTCTTTCCAGTGAGGGTGACAGAGCCCTGGAACAGGCTGCCCAGAGAGGTTGTGGACTCTCCTTCTCTGGAGATTTTCAAGGCCTGCCTGGATGCATTCTTGTGAGAACTACCTTGGGTGATCCTGCTTGGCAGGGAGGTTGGACTGGATGGTCCCTAGAAATCCATTCCAACCTCTAAGGTTCTGTGATTCTGTGAATTGTGCTACTTTTTAATGGAGAGTTGCCTTCAAGTGCAGGAGTTACAGTAACATGGACATCTTTGTGTATTTTAGCAGAAAGGCTTTTTTTTTAAGTTGGTAATGTCATAAATGTCTAATTTACATTTTGAAATCCTGACATGAATAGTAACTGTTTGTCAAGATCTTTTTAATCTCCATCCTCACACCTAAAGTTTTTAGTCATGCTTTCTATTCTCTCGTTAATTGAAGATCACTTTTCATACTCTGGTCTTTAATCTGAAGTATAGCTGACTATAAATTTCAGAGAGTCTTCATTTGCTTACAGCTCATGTAATACACAGCCAATGCAAAAGGAAATATAAATTATTTGGGTAATAATCTGGCCTTTTTACCTCCCTGTTTCATCCAGTAGACCATATGTGTAGTTCTCTTTCAAGTCAATCCAAGAATATTTCAGAGAAAGAGAAAAGGAGGTCATAAAGCATTGCAAGACCTTGACTTCAAAATTAGTTTTACATCAGACCAGTTCAGAACACAATGATAACCATGATGGGTTTCATCTGCCTGCGGTGGACAGAGGAACAAAAAAAAAATCTGATTTTTCTTTTTTTTTTGGTATAATTTAAAACCAAAATATTTCACTTAGCCTGAGCGTGTTTGAGTATTATTCCACCTTTCAAACTGGTGAGGTTCTAGGGTGACAGCTACAATGTATTATTTATTACTTCCATTAAATATTGAAAGCTTATTTTACTATTGTAGTGAATGATTTGTATAACTTTCAGTCTTTTTCCTGTTAGGGTAATATGCAGGAAAAGCTACTGCAGTTTTCTGCAACCAGGCACTAATCCTGTATCTCTTAAATATAAATCTTGCCATTCAGTTGGAAGACTTCTCCTTAAACACTTCTCTTATTGTGTCTTAATATTTTACATCCCTGTTTTACCCAAAGGGAAGCATAGATATAATGGCAAGCACAGAATTCCTTAGGAAGGTGTTTTAAATGCATGTTAGAATAATTCGAACATATTTCTACTGCATAATTAAGCTTCAGTGATATGTGATTTTATAAATCAAATAATGTACAATTTATATAATAAATAGACTTAATCTGACGTAAGGTCCTGCACCTGGGTAGGCACNTTGGAACTAGATGATCCTTGAGGTCTCCTTCCAACCTTACCATTCTATGATTCTAATGAAGAATGATGAAGGGAGTAGATAGGATCAGCTTCAGTGAATAATAGTGATTGACACAGTGGGGAAAGAGACGTGAGAAGACTTTAAGCAGTGTGGTCAACCTGAATAAGCTGAATAAGTAACTTTAAAAAGGCTTTTCCACAAATAAATGTTAGACATGAAATGAACCTATGATTTCCCTATGTATATTTATCAGAATCTCAAATAACTGGTTCCTGAAGTTTTTAGGTAAGGTGTGTGAAATCTCAGCGCTTAAATAGTTTACACTCAACTGTCATGTCAGAAAAATCCAAAGTGTTTTTGAAAGACTCTACGTGCATGCAATGCAGCTTTGGTTGGCTCAAGAAGAGTGTACTTAAGATTGTTTCCTACAAGTTGAGCTGTTATTTGGGCATAGAACAACACATTGGCCCCTTAAGCTAAATAGAATTCTAATGCTTTTCATTTTGATGTAGGAAAAAGAGAACGTTCTGTTCTGATATGGCAGCATTACCCAGTACACAAGTCTCAAGCAAGACACAAGTGCTGGGTTTGAAGAATATTTTTTTTTTTTTCATCAAACTGTAAAATTTTACAGTGAGGCCCAGGTCCTTCTCTGTGTTTGTACAGCACCTAACAGAGCAGAGCTCTGATCCTCATGAAGAACTTGGGGCATTAGCACAGTGAGAATAAATAACGAAATATTTTCCCCCAACACAATGCTATTTCTATTCCTAATCTCACTCTGTATTCTATTATTCTTTTATGGTATCTGTATCCTACTGATACATCATGACTAGAATTTTCCTGTCTTTATGCACACAGAGAGGGAAGAAACCTTGCAGGAACTGGCTGTTGCTTCCTTTAAGGCTAATTAAAGCCATGAGAATAACAGGAGTTGAAATTTGGGGGCTACAGCACTGTAACACAATTGAGTTATCATCTAAAGTTATGTCTGTATTGCTTTCTTGCTGTAAACATTTATGAGCCCTTCCCAGCAGAGATTCCCCAAGAAGGTTATCAGACTCTGCCTGAGAGGAGTAAGTCTCAGAATAGCCACATCCCTGTGTTGTTTGGAGAGCTTGTAATGACCATGTCTGAGACCAGGCTTACTTCCATTCAGGGTGCAGCTTGTGGATTTGCTTTCCCTTGTGTTTTGTGTGTGCTGGTAATACAGGTGTAATGCTGGCTGAGAAGCAGTGTTTCCTCTGCCGTGCTTTTACACCCCTCTCAAGAAAGGAGGGCATTGACCAAAAGGAGCCCTGGAACTGCTCAGGGAGCTTTCAAAGCAAAGTTAGCTTTTGTCCCTAGGAAATGCAGTTCATTGAAATCTAAACTCTACACACAAGGGCTACTTTTAAACAGCATCCAAGATACATGTGTATGTGTACATATACACATACTTTATAGTGGCGCGCTCCCTCTCTCTCTGTGGCGCGTGGCGCGCTCCCTCTCTCTCTGTGGCGCGTGGCGCGCTCCCTCTCTCTATAGTATATTTTCCTCTCCTTGTCACCCAGCTGCAGCTGCTTCACGTGATGGGCCTGGACTTTGTCCTCCAAATTTTGAAATGCACTTGGGTTTTATGTATGACCCTACCTGGAACACATAGCAATATCCATTGGGAACTGATGCAGCTCAGACTGCTCTGTAAGAACAGAGCAGAATTGATTAGGAAGAAACAAATCCAGGGAGAGCAACAGGAAAGAAGAGTTCTTAACTGGAGCTCAGCACGATATAGATTTTTTTCTGTCATGAAGTTCTCTTCACAAAAGTGTAGGGAGGTTTATGGGACCCTATTTAAATAAAATGCTAAATAGAATGTGAGTTTCATAATTTACAGTTCCATAGTTAGGAAAAACAATTTAGTGGTTTGTTGTTTTGTTTTGCATGGGTGTTTTGTTGGGTTTTTTTTTGTTTGGGTTTTTTTGAGGTGCTTTTTGTCGTTGTGGGTGGATTTTGGTTTGGGTGTTTTTTTGTGTGTGTGTGTTTGGTTTTGTGTGTTGCATTCTCCTTCTGGTTGGTTTGGTGTTTTTGATGTTTTTGTTCTGGAAGCTTCCTGTCATAGCATAAAGGAAAGCTTGTTTAGAGGAACACTTCATGCTATAGCTGCTTGAGTTTGTAGGATATTACTAGAAATATTTAGTTACGTTCTCAAACAGTTCTGGAACAGAGAATCTTATTTTGTGTTCGTTTGACGTTCTCTTTGCCCATAGAGCTGTGGCTGCTGGAAAATAAATGGGAACTAAGGGTCAGTAGTCTGCCTGGTCTCTCCTGTGTTCCTTTGCCACAGGGAGGCAGCCTTCTCTTCAGGTTGTGCCTTTGCTGCTCCTCTGAAAAAAGCTTGGTCCTTTTGCTGTTTTCACACCCTGAAAGTATGTATCTTCAGGACAGTTGCACAGCTTCAATTTACAGATATACTGAATGCAGTGTGTCCCCCTCCATACTCTACTGCACTGAAATATGTCTGCTTATGGCTTCAGTATCACATTTTGCAATGGGAGACCGAATGAAAATGTTCATATTCTTATGCAGATGCACTTTCTTTTAGTGTTCCTGAAATCAGCAATCTGATTTCTGCCCTTCCCCTCCAAACAAACCAAACGAAAGCTCCACAAACAAACCCAGAGCCCATCTCCATCTATCCAAAACCTACCTGCCATCATCTGTGTATGCTTGATAAATGGTTATGCCAGCAGGTTTTGCAGTTAGTTATATGGGAAGAAAACTTACTCAAGTACACAAAATTAGTTTAAGAAGTTTTGTTATGTATAACCTGCATTATTATTATATTCAGAATCATAAAGTCAGTCTTTAAAATATATTTTTTTCTTGGTTTTGATATGAAAGATTTAATCATAGGGAACTTCATTTGTAGTTCAAAATGTCAAAGAAGTTATAGGAGGAAAAAATGTCCTGTTGAGTGGGGTGAGTGGTTTTTGTTGTTCATTTTCTTTTTTCTTCAACAAAGACACTGTAGTGAGAAAGTGTTCTAATGTACCTAATCATAGAATGATAAGGTTGAAAGGGACCTCAAGGATCATCTAGTTCCAACCTCCTGCCATAGGCAGGGACCCCTCCCACTAGCACAGGTCACTCAAGGCCTCATCCAACCTGGCCTTGAACATCTCCAGGGAGGGAGCAGCCACAGCCGCCCCGGACAGCCTGTTCCAGTGCCTCACCACCCTCACTGGAAAGAACTTCCTCCTAACATCCAATCTAAATCTGCCTTCTGCCAGTTTAAACCCATAATCTGGATATCCTACTGCATGTGAAATGATGCAGTTGAGTTAACAGCTGGTGTAATACATCTTGCAAAGAGGTTATGTTAGAGGCAGGATATTGTCAAGGCTGCTTCTTTGGAGTTGCTTTACAGGGGGGGGGAAAAATATATATATATATGCAGGTTAAGCTCTATTAGTCCTTAAGTGTGTTATTTCTCATGGTATAAATTCTCTTTTTTCAACAGAGGATAAAATAAATTTGTAATTCCTTTTATCAATTTATAAATAGATTTGTAATTTAAGTAAATACACTTTTTTGGTTTGAAAATTGCTGAGAGGAGGTAAAAATAGAATGCTTCAATGTGAAATTGTAAGACTCCCACTTTTTAAATTACAATTAAAATGAAAAGTATAGATATAGAACTGTACCACTGCTGTGCTTTCAAAGTGCAGTGCACAAAGCAACCCCAGTGGTCATTGCAAGGCTGGAATATGAAAGCAGTAGCATAGATGGGAAGCACCCGCTTCAGTTTTGGGGTTATTTTAGCACGAGCTAAGCTGAGGACAACTTCACGTTATGAGAGTGATGATGATAGTACAAAACAAGGATTTTTTTCATTATGGTGCACTGACAGTTGAAGAAAATGTTAATTCTATGAGGGTGGGAACTGAAGTATTTGGAAAATAAACTATGAAGTGTCAACACAGAACTGAGGTTGATGTTCGTGCTTTTTAGGATCAACCCTGTGTAATGCATTGCTGCTTTTTTTCCTCCTCCTTTTTAATGACATCTTAATTGAAAAAGTAAATGATTTTTAAATCATGCAATACTTATGGTATGAATAAAGGGATTCATAATCACACACAGACAAAAATTCCCAGTAGAAGGCTCCCCTCTTCAGTCTTTTTCCAAGAATATGGTGATCCTTCCACTAACAAAACTGGTTTCACTTACACATACCCTTGCAGAGCCCTGAAAGCAAGGCTCCTTTTTAGAGAGCATTAGTGCTAAGTTGTACTACCTACTTCTATCATTTCTACCTTGCAGCAAGGTCCTTAAAAACATTAGCAAATTATGTCCCCTGCTGCTGCAACAGATGGACACAGTCTCAAGCTGGGCCAGGGCTTGTTGAGGTTGGATGTTAGGCAGAAGTTCTTCACAGCAAGAGTGATTAGCATTGGAATGGGCTGTCCAGGGAAGGTGATGGAGTCACTATCCCTGGAGGTGTTTAAAAGAAGGCTGGATGAGGTGCTTAGTGCCATGGGTTAGTTAAGTAGAAGGTGTTAGGTTGGGCTGGATGATCTCAAAGGCCTTTTCCAACCTGGTTTATTCTGTGATTTTTTTTTTTTTTTTTAAATTTTTTTTTATCTCCTGTGAGGCAAAAAAGTTTTTGGATCTCAGGGAACTTAAGGATTCATAGCCAGTGGGAGTTGCAGGTAGCGAACTTCTCAGAAACCAGCCTGCAGTGGGCAGATGTTCAGGAGATGTTAGTGTTCACAACTGGGGCCAGATTTTCAGAACTCAGCTCTTGTTTAGGTGTCTAAATATATGGCTTGGTTTCCAAGAGCTTAGCGTGTTGAGTGGTGAGAGCTTCCAGCTGCAGATCATTTCTGGAAACCTGACCTTTATTTAGGTACTTAAATGTGTTCCGGTCGCTTCAGAAAGTCTGGCTTCATGCATCTATATATAGGCATGCAATATTAGAGATAATATTAAACAAAATTGGCCCTCTCTTTTTCCTGAAAAGCTCCTGCAAATTAACTTCAGAAGTAAAAATAGATTTCAGCCCTTCCAGTGCCATATGCTAACTGCGATAGCACACTTTGTGTGGAGAGCCAAAATCGTTCAGCATAAGGTCCTACACTTGGAAGAGCTGCAAAGCCACAGCCCAACTGTGGTTTTTCCAAGTCTCCTGGAGGAGACATCTCATCTGAGAGGGGTGGATAAGATGAAAGCGAGCTTTCCGTTCTCACAGTGGCATAGACTGGAAAAGGGAGGATCAAAAAGCAGATTGTAATGTCATACATCTACTGGAGAATACCCAGAGGCAGCTCATGAAGATAAATCTAGAAAACAGAGCACAGTGGGGTTATAGAGTGAGGCAGGAGCTGGTGCTTGCAGATCAGGTGATGCTTGGCTTCAAGTTGCAGTCCAGAGAAAAATTTTTAGTGTCATTGAATACTTCAGATGGCTCTTGCAGAAATTAAATCAGTAGGACAATTTGTGTAGTTGATTTGACAACTCTCGATTTTAATTTATTTTTATCATGTTTTCATTCTTTCCCTGTATGTCAAATGTTTTGTATCTCCCATGCTGTATTGATGTGTGTTTGTTTGCATCATTTCCTCCTGGCTTAAAAACAAATCACAAAGCTAATTTTTATTTCAGGAGTAACAAAAAGAATTGATGAGAGAGGAAACCCCTAGAGTCGAGTGCTCAAGGCTGTTCAGTCTGAAGAGACCTATTTTCTAGAGATCTTGTGCTGCTGCAACTTTTCAAAGTTCCAGTTCTGAGGCAGGGATTCTAAAGCCAGCACTACTGTAGTTTAGACTACTGCTTTTGCTTTAAGAATATACTATGACATTTAAAGATGGAAGAAAATGTGAACTACAAAATGAAACAATCTTATGCGGTTGTAAGAAATGCCTGCAACAGATCATAATATTCAAGACTGGGAAAAGAGGAGGGAGGAACAGAGGTCTGTGCTAATTTCTGCTGACAAGGACAATAAAATATAATCAAGAGACATGAAGTGCAACAATGCTCAATCCCACAAAGTCTGCTTCAGACTTTGCTTTAGTTGCTTTTCTAGGTTGGAGAGTTCCCCAGAGCCTCCGTTCTCACCACTTACCTATACCTGGTGCTGGATTTCCAAAGATAGCCTTTGGATTCTTGGTTGAGAGATGCATTGGCAGTTGTGCAATAAAAAAATCAGAGCATCTTTCTTTGCTGTTGAACTTGGATGAAATGGCAATACCCATCTAGCTGCTTTCTGACATGAGAGAAGGCATGGGCTGAATGTTTCAGGATTTCTTTCTATTGATGTCTGCAGTTTCAGACACAGATTACCTGCTAACAGTTCTGCAGTTGCAGTTTAGTCTTTGTCCACCAACCTCTTGACTGAATAAATGTAATTATATTAATAGTAGTGTAATTTTTTTCATTTTCCTAATAATGCATCCAGGAACAAATAAGGGCTATGTGGAGCTTAGCAAAAAACACAACACCCACAGCTTCCTTGCTTGGTGATTGTTTTGAGGTCAGTGATACCACCAGTGACCATCTGGGATTTGTTCATAGCTGCCTGTACTAACATCTGCATAATGATATCATAGAGATGTCAATAAGAATGGACTCCTGCAGTCTGCAGAAGCATAAGGAGTCAGCTGGGCAGGGAGGAGTGTCTAAGTCTCTTGCTATATTTGTAAGAATCTGTAGAATAAACAAGGGTACCTCCATTATTATGCTGGTGAGAAAGGAGCAGGCCTGGAAAACCACCTTGGTCGTGGGGTGAGAGAGACTGGCAGAGATTTGAGGAGAGAATGTTTAGGAAGGGGAGTGGTGGAAATCTGTACTCTGCAAAAATGCAGGACTTGCTGGACTGAAGAATTAGCCCCGTGAGAAACCTGTGTATACAGAAGAGAGAGGGGGGTAGAAAAGGAGGGGCTGCATTTGAGGGGAGTGTATGTTCCCTTCAACTGCAGTTTGAAGAGTGTCTCAGAGCGATGATGGGAAACAGGCAAGGGTGACATCATTATCTCCTGACCTTATCAAAATCTGGTTAGTGTTATTTGAAGTAAGAAGTCATTGCATTGCCTTAACCCCCCTTGCAAACTGTATGTCTTCAGAGAGGTAAATAGTAAATCAGAAGGCTCTTTGGGATGAAGTTATATGATATGGCCAAATCAGCTTCACTCCTCATTGTGGTAAAAGAAGCAAGTTTTGCATCACACTCTTCTTGTCCTCCTCATATCATTCTGCTGCTTATTTTGTGCTGTCTCTGGCACCGTTTGGATTCCCACCTTAGGTTGGTTCAACACACTGACTGGCAGCATTTCTGTAGATTGTTTGTCCTATTGCCTTCCCAGTTACTGTTCTGCCTATTAGGCAGCTGAACCAGTTCACCAGATGTGTGATGGGCTCTAGTTATCAGTAGAAGAGGATTTGAACCTCGTAGCTTTTAAACAGAGAACCAGCCTTTTTCTCCTTCCTAAACTTGCAGAGTGGCTTGATTGCCTGTTGGCTTCATTCAAACATCAGATTCAGGTTACAACTGTTTGTAAGCTGGCATGACTTTCTGGAGAGGCAGCACTCTGTCAAGTGAACCTGATCTTTGAGGTTTTGCTTCTCAACAATCAAGGAGCAGTTTTGCCAGAGAAGGAAACGATGCCAGAAGCCATCCAAAACAAAGGATGAAACCTAAGAGCAGAGGATGGAAACATGAGCATCAAAACACAAGAGACTGATGAATGTCCAGTATTTCTGTAGCAAGTTCCATCAGTTTGATTCTCATCAGATACATGAAAAGCAACACCTCTGCCCTTACCAATAGTCCTTAAATACTGCTCACTTCTACTTGCTTCTCTGCCTTTGGGACAATGTTTCTGGCTTCTCCACTACTGTATTTACTTGCCTGAGTCTAGATTAAATATGATTTACTGTTTCCTGCTTCTTTAATTCTTCAGACTCACTCTGTCCTCAATTTCCTTCCAGAATACTTGAATTTGATTCCATTCCCAGATCATATGTGTTAACAAATTATGCCAAGTCAAGATATCTATTTCCATAACTTATTGTCAGATGATGTACTCAAAGCCTCCATTCTTTGGTCACATCTGAAAATATGTGGAAGAATGTATTGCAAGTTTTAGTTGAAGGTCTTTAATTCTAGTTATCAGTTATGCCATATACTGTCCTTTTTCATACACAGTAGAAGTGCAGATGTGACTAACACAGAAGTTAAATTAAAGCCTGACCAGCTTTCTGGAAGGGTGCTTATTGTCAGTGTTATGTCTCTAGCAACACCAAACTGTTTTAACACTCACTCATGAAGGCAGTATCTCAGAAGAGTTATGAGTTCTAATATTAAGGGTAGAATGAAGGGAGAATTATTACTGTGATGTAGAGAATAACTTTAAAAAAAAATTAAAAACTCTTTGCTTGATATAATATTTTCCTTCTAGTAATGTTTAACTGGAAAAATTGGTCTAATCTATGACACCAGTAAAGAATTGTTGCATTGCAACAAGTACTCTCCAATGGTTCCATTGTATTTGGAGAAAAAGATAATAATAAAAAGCTAATAGAATATTGGTAGATTTTCAAGCCCTGCTGGCTGATGTGTTTTGTTTTGATTATTACAGTGTATCTGCTTTGCATTGGCATCCTGGTAAACTCCCATCAACTAGCTGCTGTACGCTCCTGGAATTCTTAGACAAGTCCTCCTTCTATCAGTACAAGAATTGTTTTTCCTGAAAGCAGAAAGCTAAAATTCACTGTTGGTCTCTAGGAAGTTTGCAGCAGACAGTAGAGTGCCCTAATGATAGCTAGGCTAGAGAGTCTCTGTTATTTCAGAGTGGCAAGCAGTGGCCATCTGGATACTCCTGAGCAGCTGGGTGTTAACCCAGAGTGGCAGCAGTGATGCAGCTCTGCAGAGGAGGCAAGGTGGGAGCTGAGAAGGAGCATGGCTCAACTAGGGGCAGCATCCTTGTCAGCAAGTTCCTCAGTCCTCTGGCATTTGAAGAGACAAGGGGAGCAGGGTGGCAGTGGTAGCCCAGTGAGCACAAGCAGCTCAGCCTCCTGGCCCCGTGTTTCTCGCAGGCATTTTTGGTCCAAAGAAGGTGGCTCTCAACCAGCAAGTGATGCAATAAAACCTTTGCTGTGTGGGTTAACCTTTTTCTTGGTTAAAAAAACAAAACAAAGCAATCTTTTTACTAGAATTCCCTGGGGCTTGCTTAGTTTTGCAAACTGTGGGCACATGTCAAAAAGTAATTCTGCTGTGGTTCTTCAGCAGTGTTGATGATGTTTTCCACAAGAAACAAAAGCATCATTGCAGGAACTGTGACAAATCCTAATACAAAACAACTGTGAAGATTTTAAAGTAAACAATTTTTATTTTATTTTGTTTTATTATTTTTTTTAATCCTTCCCTCATAAATCAAATTTTGGAACAGAAATGGATAGTTCATTCATGTATCAATTAAATTTTACCCTGAACAAAGCCACAGGAAATCAATGGTTTGACAGTAGGCTGACTGAGCGGAAGTCACTTAGAGAAAATAATGTGGAAGTTTTAGTTTTCACTTAGCAAAGAACATTTTCTGGAGCAAGGCATTTCATTTCTATAAATGTTGTGTAGAAACTAGAAACTGAGGAAGCAGCTTCTATACATTTCCTGTGAAGAGACTGAGAGCCCTGGGGATGTTTAGTTTGGAGAAGAGAAGACTGAAAGGAGATCTGTGTGCGAATATCTGAGGGGTGGGTGTCAAGCGGCTGGGGCCAAGCTCTTTGTGGTGGTCAGCAGCAATAAGCTAAGGAGCAACAGCTACAGACAGGAACAGAGAAGGTTTCAGCTCAACATGAGGAGAAACTTCTTTCCAGTGAGGGTGACAGAGCCCTGGAACAGGCTACCCAGAGAGGTTGTGGAGTCTCCTTCTCTGGAGACTTTAAAAGCCTGCCTGGATGCATTCCCGTGTGAACTACCCTGGGTGATCCTGTTGGCAGGGGGGTTGGACTGGATGATCTCTGGAGGTCCACTCCAACCTCTGAGATTCTGTGAAATACAATGAGATCCTCCTTGCCTCTTGCCTGAGCAGCAGTTGAAAACCAAACCCAGTGGCTTATCTTGATCAGTCAAACGGGCTTTTTGCATGCTCTTGTTCACTTAAAAAAAAAAAAAAAGTGAAAAGTGTTTCAACAGTTTGCTGGAAATGTATTTTGGTTTTAAACGTGTGGGTATTTATTCAGGTACTCTCACTTATTATTGTTCACAACAGAAAGACTGTATCAGGAAAACTGAAATGCAGCAAATGCATGAACCAAAAGACATCGACCTTATGACTGTCTCTATACCCGGGTTTGTCTTTGCTACATTGAGAGATGCAGGAGGAGCAGCCTTGGCGATAGCCTTGGTGAAGTGCTGTGAAAGACTGGCATTGTGGTGGCAAGGGCTCCACTTTGTGCTTATCTGGCTGCAGCTTTTGTGAGTCTAAAGGCTAACTTTTGCTCTTCTCAAGGAACATGAATAGCCCTGTATAGCACTTAGTAAACGAACCATACAGAACAGGGAAAGAATCAAACCAAGTGAAATCATCTTAGTGACTGCTGTGAACTCCTAATAGGCATATAAACAAGAAACAGTTTGTATGAGCTCTCATGCAGAGGTGTAAATGTCTTATCTGTACATGCTGGCAATGGCTGGGGCTTTCATGTGCAAGATGAAACAATTCCTGATGGTTTGCGTGGTCAGGACACAGACCTCATTTTATTTCTTCCTCTGACTTTTGGTTTTTTTTTTTTGGCATTTTGTTCTCTGGGTTGTTTGGGTTTTTAGTTTGTTTGTTTTGTACAGTTTGGTGGTGATAGTTTTTGTAATTTATTTTTTTGTAAGATGCTGTTTAGAAATTCACATTGGAACAGGCATTGGAGGCATTCTAAACAGCCTTAACATTTTGTAGTGTTATTACTTAATCCAGATAAAATGAAACTCTTGGTGAAAAGGCCTGGGGTATGTTCATTGCCATAGTGATGTGAGGAGTAGTGGAAGAATATACTTAAGGCTTTCAAAGAATTATCTATATTTTTTGCCAGCTTTCCAACTGCTCCTCATCCCCTCCTTTTAACCTCCCTCAGTGATGCCACTGCAATTGTAGTGGGTTCTTTGTTGATAATAAAAATAGTGAAAAGAAACCCTTGATCTTTGCATTCCAGGAGTGTCAGTCTAACTCCCTGAGCTTATTTCTTACAAATGTTATTCTAGGAAGTTTTTGAGCACTCCTGCTCTTTTCAGATTCTGGAGTTGATAATATTCCATGCAGAAACACAGGAAAGCTTAATTTTGTTAAAAATGGGGAAAATAGGAAGCATGTTTTTGGAGGAAGTATATGGAAATGAGGGTGTGAAGCATGTGTGAGTGTATGTGTGAGCACTGTGGTAGATAAGACTTACACCAGCTTTTGTTTTTTGTAAGTTGTACCATGTTAAATGAGGGATAAAGTGGATAATGTTGGGGAAAAAAAGGGCATTTTTCCATGCCCTGGTTGTTTAAAGCTTTGTGTTATCTTTTTAGCACATGGGAATATCCCGTGGTTAGTGGTTTGCGTATGTGGTGATGTTTTTTTGGTGTCCTAAACATAGATTTATTTACTCTCTCTTTTGCCTCTTGTAATCATCTGTCATAAGTTAGTTTTCCACCGGTCCCACTCATTTCTAGATGAGCTGCAACAGTGAAAAGTCAAGCTGCACATTAATCTGGGAGGCAATCTAACCTACTGCTACACTTATTACTGCTTGCAGTTCTTCACTTTGATTGCTTCAGTTTTTAAATGTGTTGTCCCTTACTGCAAAAAAAAACATTTCTAGGACCAAGTGTTTCAGTTAGAAACTCAAAAAACTCGTACATGTCTGCAAGGAGTTAATGTATGTCTTTCATTTCTGGCATTTAGCAATGTAAACTTGGGGTTCCCCCCCCCCC